>JAIUJO010000088.1:1125196-1210196 GCA_023846275.1 Vanilla planifolia
ACTAAATCCTTAATCTTTTAATCCCTAATTTTTAATCCCTAACCAATAATCTAATCCCTAATATCTAATTCCTAATTTTTTCCCAAATCCCTATTACCTAATCCCTAATCTCTAAACCCTAAGAATTATTCCTAATTCTGAATCCCAAATCCCTAATCCTTAAGTCCTAATCCTTTATCCATAAACCCTAATCGATAAATCTAAATCCCTCCCTCCCTAACGTGTTATCCCCAATCCCTAACACCTAATTCCTAATCATTAGGATGTCGCTCACTACTCTATGATCTGTCTTCTTCTTCTTCTTCATCTTCTTTCTCTTCTTGTTCTTTCTCTTTTCCTTTTCTGTTACCTTGTCCTCTTCTTGTTCATCTTCCTATTATTTCTCATCTTCCTTCTCTTCTTCTTCTTCTTCTTCCTCCTCCTTCTCTTCCTCTTCTTATTCTTTGTCTTCTTTTTCTTCTTCCTCCTCTTCTTCCTCTATTTCTTTTTCTTCCTCTTCTTCTTCTTCTTTGCCTCCTTCTCAATCATCTTCCCCTTCTTCTTCTTCTTCTTCTTCTTCTTCCTCTTCTTCTTCTTCTTCATCCTTTTTTTCTTCTGCTTCTTCTTCTCCTTCATGTTCTTCTTACTACTCTTCTTCTTCTTCTTCTTCCTCTTCTACTTCATTTTCATGTTGTTCTTTTTCTTCTTCTTCTACTTCTTCTTTTACATCCTTTGTTTCTTCTTCTTATTCTACTTGTTCTTCTTTGTCTACTTCTTCTTCTTCATCTCTTCTTCTACTTCTTTGACTTCTTCTTCTTCTTCGATTTCTTCTTCATCTTCTTCTTTTTCTTCTTCTTCTTCTTCGTCTTCTTCTTCTTCTTCTTTGTCTTCTACTTCTTCTTTTCCTTCTCCTTCTTCTTCTAATTCCTCTTCTTCCTTTCATCTTCTTCTTTTTCTTCTTCATCTTTATTTTCTTCTTCTTCTTCTTCATCTTCTTCTTCATCTTCTTCTTCTTTTTCTTCATCTTCTTCTTCTACTTCTTCTTCATCTTCTTCATCTTCTTCTTCATCACCATCTTGTTCCTCTTCTTCTTCTTCTTCCCCTTGCACTTCAACTTCTTCTACATTCTTCTCTTCTTCTCTATCTTCCTCTTCCACTTCTTCGTCTTCTTTTTCTTCTTCTTCTTCTTCTTCTTCTACTTCTTCTTCTTCTTTTATTTTTTCATCTCCATTTTCTTCTTACGGCCTTCTTCCTTCTTCTTTCTTCCATCTTCTCTCTACCTACTTTTTTTCTTTTCTCTTTCTCCTTCTTTCTTATTCTACTTCTTCTTCATCCTCTTCCTCTTGTTATTCTTCTTCTTCTCTTCTTCTTGTTCTTCATTTTCTTCTTCTTCTTCTACTACTATTAGTTCTACTTCTTCTTCCTATTCTTCTTCCTCTTATTTTTCTTCTTCTTCTTCTTCTTCATCTACTTCTTCCTCTTCTTCTCATTCTCCTTCTTCTTCTTCTTCTTCTTCCTCTTATACTACTACTTCTTCTCCTACTTCTACTTTTTTGTCTTCCTCTTCTTCCTCTCCTCTTCTACTTCTTGATCTTCTTCTTCCTCTTCTTCTTCTTCTTCCTCTTCTTCTTCTTCTTCTTTGTCTTCTATTTCCTCACCTTCCTCATCTTCTTCTTCTTCTTTGTCATCTTCTACCTCCCCTTCTCTTTTTCTTCTTCTTCTTTTTCTTCTTCTTCTTCTTCCATGTCTTCTTTTTCCACTTCTTCTTCTTTATCATCTTCATCAACTTCTTATTCCTCTCCTACTTCTTGTTCTTCTTCTTCTTCTTCTTCTTCTTCTTCTTTTTCTTCTTTTTCTTCTTTTTGTTCTTCTTCCTCATCTTCTTCTACATCTTATTCTCTTTCTCTTCCTCTTCCTTTTCATCTTCCTCTTTTTCTTCTTCTTCTTCTTCTTCTTCTTGTTCTTCTTCCTTCTTTTATCTTACATCTTCCTTATTCCTTCTACCTTCTTGTTTCTTCTTTCTTTCTTCTTTTTCCTTCTTCCTTCTTCCTTGTCTTTCTGCTTTCTCCCATCTTCTTTCTTCCTTCTCCTTTCTTCTTTCATCTTTCTTTTTTCTTCTTCTTTCTACTTTTTTCTTCTTTTTCTTCTTCCTCGTCTTCCACTTCTTTGTTTTCTTCCTCTTCTTCTTCCTCATCTTCTTCTTCTTCTTCCTCTTCTTCTTCTTCTTCTTCTTCTTCTTCTTCTTCTTCTTCTTTTCCTCTTCTTCTTCTTATTATTATTACGATGGTTATAATTATTCTACTTCTTCTTCTTCTTCTTTGTCCTCTTCCCCTTCTTCTTTTTCTTCTTCTTCATCGTCTTCTTCTTCTTCCTTTTTTTCTTGCTCTTCTTCTTCTACTTTATTTTTCTTTTTCTTCTTATCCTTCTTCTTCTCACTCTTGTTCTTATTCTTCTTCCTCTTCTATTTCTTTTTTTTTATTTTCTCTTCTTCTCCTTCTTCTTCTATTTCTTCTTCTTCTACTTCTTCTCCTCCTCTTTCTTTCTCTTATTCTTCTTCATCATCTTCTTCTTCTTCTTCTTCTTCTTCTCTTCTTGTTCTTCTTCTTCTTCATCATCTTCTTCTTCTTTTTCTTCTTTTTCTTCTTCTTCTTCTTTCTCTTCATCGTCCGCTTCCTCTTCCTCTTCTTCTTCTGCTTCTTCTACTACCACCACAACTACTTTGCCTTCTTTTTCTTCTTCTTCTTACACATGTCCTTCTTCTTCTTTCTCCTTAGTCCTTAATCCCTAATTCCTAATTCCTAATCTTTAATACCTAATTCCTAATCTCTAGACCCTAATCCCTAATCCTTGATCAAAAATCCCTAATCTCTAATCTTTGTCTTTAATTCCTAATCCTAAATCTCTAATCTCTAATCCCTAATTCATAATCCCAAAACCTTAATCCTTAATCCCTTATACATAATACTTAATCCTTAATCCCTTATTTCCATTCTCTAATCTTGAATCCCTAATTTAATCCCTAATACCTAATTCCTTTTCCTTTTTCCCAAAGCCCTATTTCCTAATCCCTATTCCCTAAACCCTAACCCTAATTCCTAATTCTTTTTTCTGAATCCCTAATCCATAAACCCTAATTCCTAATTCTTAATCCCTAATACATAAATAAAAATCCTTCCATTCCTAATGCCTAATCCCCAATCCCTAATTTCTTATCTTTCAGTCGTCGTCCACTACACTATAATTTGTCTTCTTCTTCTTCTTCTTCTTCCCCTTCTCCTTCTTTCTATTCTTCTTTTCCTTCTTCCATGTGCTCTTCTTGTTCTTGATCACATTCATTTCCATCTTCCTCTTCTTTTTCATCTTCTTTTTCTTATTCTTCTTTTTCTTTTTCCTCCTTCTCCTCTTCTTCCTCTTCTTCTTCTTTTGCTGCTGCTTCTTTTTTTCTTCTTCAGCCTCTTCTTCTTCTTGTTCTTCTTCTTTTTCCTTATTTTCTTCTTCCACTTCTTCTCTTTATTATTATTATTCTTCTTCTTCTTCGTCTACTACTACTAGTACTTCTACTTCTTTATCTGCATCTTCTTCTTCTTCCTCTTCATTTTCTCCTTCTCCTCCTCCTTCTTCATCTTCTTCTTCTTCTTCTTTCTTCTTTCTTCTTTCGTCTTTCTTCTTTCTTCTTTCTTATATCTTCTTCCTTCTTCCTTCTTCCATCTTTCTTCTTTCTTCAGCCTTCTTCCTTCTTGCTTCTCACTTCTTTCTTCTTTCTTCTTCCTTCTTCCTTCTTTCTTTCTTTTTTCTTCTTTCTTTTTCTTCTTTCTTCTTCTTTCTTCCATCTTCCCTCTTCCTTCTCATTTCTTTCTTCTTCTTCCTTCTTTCTTCCTTTCTTTTCTTCTTATTTCATCATCGTCTTCTCTTTTTTCTTCTTCTTCTTCTTCTCCATCTTCTTCTTCTCCATCTTCTTCTTCTTCTCTATCTTCTTCTTCTTCTTTTATTTCTTCTTCTTTATCCAAAAACCATAATCCCTAATTTTGCACCCCCTTTATCCATAATCTATAATCTATAATCCCTAATCACTCTCTCTCTCATCTATAATCCTAATCCCTAATCGCTAATCCCCAATGTCAAATCCCTAATCATGAATAACTAATCCTTAATATTTAATCTTCAAACAATCCATAATCCTTAATAACTAATCCCTTATCCTTGAACCTTAATTCCAAATCTTTAATCCTTAATGTTTAATCTTTAATTCCTAATCTATCATACCTTATTAGTAATCTCCAATTCTTAATCCTCAATCTCTAATCCTTAATCTCTTATCCTTATTCAAAATTCCTAATCCTAAATCTCTAATCTCTAAATCCTAATTCATAAACCCTAAATCCCAATATTTAAATGTTAATACCTAATCCTTAATCCCTAATACGTAATCCTTAATCCATTAATCAATAACTCCTAATATGTAATCCTTAATTCTTAATCCCAATTCCTAATCCCTAATCCTTAAACCCTAACCCTAATCACTGATCCATAATCCCTAATCCTTAATTCTTAATCATAAATCCTTATTCCCTAAACCGTAATCTCTAATCCTTATTCTCTAATCCATAATCTTGAATCCCTTCTTCCTTAATGCCTAATCCCAAAACCTTAATACCTAATTCTTAATCCTTAAGTTGTCAGACACTAGTCCATAATCTGTCTTCTTCTTCTTCTTCTTCCTCTTCTTCTTCCACTTCTTCTTTCTATTCTTCTTCTTCTTCTTCTTCCTTGTCTACTTCTTGTTCTTCTTCATATTCTTCTTCATCTTTCTCTTTTTTTCTTCTTCTTCTACTTCCTCCTCCTCTTTCTCTTATTCTTCTACTTCTTCTTCTTCCTCTTCCTCTCCTTGCTCTTCTACTTCTTCATCCCCTTCTTCCTCTTCATCTTCTTCTCCTTTTTGTTCTTCTTCCTCTTATCCTTCTTCTTTGTCTTCTTCTTCTTCTCCTCCTTCTTCTTCTTCTTCTCCTTCCACTTCTTCTTCTTCTTCTTCTTCTTCTTCTTCTTCTTCTCTTTCTTCTTCTATTTCTTCTTCTTCTTCTTCTTCTTCCTCCTCATCTCCTTTTTTTGCTTCTTCTCCTTCCTCTTCTTCCTCTTCTACTTTTTCTTCCTCTTCTTCTCTTCTTCTTCTTCTTCTTCTTCATCATCATCATCTTCTTCTTCTTCTTCTTCTTCTTCTACCTTTTTCTTATTCATCTTCTTCTTCTTCTTCCCATCCTTTTTCTTGTGCATTTTCCTCTTTTCCTTCTTTATGCTCCTCTCTTTCTTCTTTTTGTACTTCTTCTTCCTCCTCTTATAATACCATATCTTGCTCTTCTTCTTCTTCCTCCTCTTCTTGTTCTTCTTTCTCTTCTTCCTTATCTTCCTCTCCTTCTTCTTCTTCTTCTTCCTCTTCAACTTTTTCTTCCTCATGTTTCTCTTCTTCTTCTTATTCTTCTTATTCCTCTCCTCCTTATACTTATTCTTCTTTTTCTTCATCTTCTTCTTCTACTTCTTCTTCTTCATCTTCTACTTCTTCTTTTACTTCTCCTTATTCTTCTTATTCTTCTTCTTCTTCTCTACTTCATCTTCTACTTCTTGTTCTTTTCCTTCTTCCTCTTGTTCTTCTTCCTATCCTTCTTTCTCGTCTTCTTCTTCTCCTTCTCCTTCTCCTTTACCTTCTTCTTTTCTTTCTCCTTCTTGTTCTTTCTTCCTCCTTTCCTTTCCCCTTCTCCTTCTCCTTCTTCCACTTTTTCTTCTACTTCTTTCTTCTCTCTTCTTTCTTCTTCTTCTTTCTTCTTTCTTATTTCTTCTTCCTTCTTCCTTCCTCCATATTCCTTCCACCATCCATCTTCCTTCTTCCTTCTTCCATCTTGCATCTTCTATCTTCCTTCTGGCTTCTTGCTTCTTCCTTCTCCTTTTTTCTTTCATTTCCCTTTCTTCTTCATTCTTCTTTTTTTTTTCTTATTTCTTCTTTCTCTTCGTTCTTAATCTTTCTTCTTATTCCTTCTTATTTCCTCTTACTTTCTTTTTTCTTCTTCTTCTATCTTCGTCGCCTTCTCCTTTTGCTACTACTACTTCTTCTTCTTCTTCTTTTCTACTTCTTCATCATCTTTTCTTCTACCTCTTTGACTTCTTTTTCTTCTTCTTCAGCTTCCTCTTCTTCTCCTTCTTCTTCTTCTTTTCTTCTTCTTCTTTGTCTTCTTCTTCTTCTTTTGTTTCTCTTCGTCTTCTTCTTCTTCTTCTTCTATTACTACATCTTCTTTTTCTTCTTCCTCTTCATTTTCTTCTTCTTCTTCTTCTTATTTATCATCTTCTTCCTTTTGTTCATCTTCTTATTCCTCTTAGTGCTCTTCTACCTCCTTCTCGTCCTCTTCCTCTTCCTCTTCTTCATCTTCTTCCTCTTCCTCTTCTTCTTCTTCTTATTCTTCTTCTTCTTCTTCTTTTCTTCTTCATCTTCTTCCTTCTTCCTTTTTCCTGCTTCCTTCTTCTTTCTTCCTTCTTCCATCTTCTTAATTACTTCTTTTTTTCTTTCCTTACTCTTCTGCTTTCTTTTTCTACTTCTTCTTCTTCTTCTTCTTTTTCTTCTTTCTTTTTTTCATCATCTTCTTCTTGCTCTTCTTCTTCTTCCTTTTGTTCTTCTTCTTCTTCTTTTTCTTCGCCTTTTCCTTCTCTTATTTTTTTTCTTCTTGTTCTTCTTCCACTTTTTCTTCTTCTTCTTCAACTACTACTTCTTCTACCTCTTCTTCTTCTTCATCATCATCTTCTTCTTCTTCTTCCTCTTCTTCTTCATCTTCTTCTTCTTCTTCTTCTTTTCTTCTTCATGTTCTTCATTTTCTTTCGCTTCTTCTTCTTTTATTTCTTCTTCTTCTTCTTCTTCTTCTTCTTGTACTTCTTCTTCTTCATCATGTTCTTCTTCCACATCTATTTCTTCTTCTTCTTCTACTACTTATTTTTTCGTATTCTCCTTTTCTTCTTCTTCTTCTTCCACTTCTTCTTCTTCTTTTTCTTCTTCTTCTTCTTCTTCTTCTTCTTTCTTCTACTTCCTATTCATCATCAACTTCTTCTTCTTCTTCTTCTTCTTCTTCTTCTTCTTCTTCCTCTTATCTTCTACTTCTTCATCTTCTTCTTCTTCGTCCTCTTCTTGTTCTTCGTGTTCTTCTTCTGTTTCTTCTTCATCATCTTCATCTTCTTCTTCATCTTCACTGACTTCTTCTTATTCCTATTTTCTTCAACTTCTTTCTCTAATTTTTTTCTTTTTTCTTCTTCTTCTTCTTCTTCATCTTCCTCATCATCATCATCATCTTCTTCTTCTTCTTCTTCTTCTCCTTTGTCTTCTTCATCTTCTTCTTCCTCTACTCCTTCTTCCTGTTCCTCTTCGTTTTCTTCTAGCTCTTTCTCTTCCTCTTCCTTTTCCTCTTCTTCTTCTTCTTCTTCTTCTTCCTTTATCTATCTTCCATGTTCCTTATTCCTTCTTCCTTCTTATCTCTTCCTTGTTCCTTCTTCCTTTTTCCTCTTCCTTCTTCCTTCTTCTTTCTTCCTTTGCGAATCTTCTTTGTTCCTTCTTCTTTCTGCTTTCTACTTTCTTCTTCTTCTTCTTCTTCTTCTTGTTCTACTCCTTCTTCTTCTTCTTCTTCTTCTTCTCCTTCCTCTTCCTCTTCCACTTCTTCTTCTTCTTCTTCTTCTTCCTATTATTATTATTACTATTTTTATTATTATTATTATTGTTGTTGTTGTTGTTGTTGTTCTTCTTCTTCTTCTTCTTCTTCTTCTTCTTCTTCTACGCCTTCTTCTTCTTCCTCTTCTTCTTTTTCATCTTCTTTTTCTTCTTCTTCTTCTTCTTCTTTTACTTCTTCTTCTTCCTTTTTTTCTTCCTGATCTCTTCCTCTTCTCCTTTACTTGTTTTTTTTCTTTTTCTTCTTATCCTTCTTCTTCTTCTCCTCCTCCTCCTCCTCCTTCTTATTCTTATTCTTATTCCTCTTCTAATTTTTTTCTCTATTTCTTCTTCTTCCTCTCCTCCTTCATTTTCTTTTCTTTTTTTCATCTTCTTCTATTTCTACTTCTACTTCTTCTTCTTCTTCATCTTCTCCTCCCCCATCTTCTTCTTATTTTTCTTCTTCTTCTTCTTTTACTTCTTCTTCACTTCTTCCATTCTTCTTCTTCATCATCATCTTCCTCTTCTTCTTCTTCTTCTTCTTCTTCTTCCTCTTCATCTTTCTATTCTTCTTTCTCTTCTTCTTCTTTTTCTTCTACTTTTTCACCTTTTATTTCTTCTTCTTCTTCTTACTCTTGTCCTTCTCCTTCATCTTTCTCTCTAATCCTTAACCCTTAATCCATAATCCTTAATATTTAATACCTAATACCTAATCTCTAATTCTTAATCCCTAATCGTTAATCCATAGTTTCTAATCCCTTGTTTCTAATCTTGAATCCTTATCCTTAATTCCTAATCATAATATCTAATCTTTTATCCCTAATTCATAATCACTAAACCCTAATCCATAATCCCTAATCCTTAATAGTTAAACCTTAATCCTTTAATCCCTAATTTCAAATTCTTAATCTCTAATCTAATACCTAATACCTAATTCTTAATCCTTATTCCCAAATATCTATTCCCTAATCACTAATCCCTAAACCCTAACAAAAATTCTTAATACTTAATCTGGAATCACGAATCCCTAAGCCCTTATCCCTAATTCTTAATCCCTAATCCATAAATCCAAATCCCCCTCCCTGACGCTTAATGCTCAATCCCTAATACTTACTTCCTAATCAAAAAGCCGTTGCCCACAACTCTATAATCTGTCCTCTTCTTCATCTTCTTCTTCTTCTTCTTCTTCCTCTTCTCCTTCTCTCTCCTCCTCTTCATTTTTCTTCCTTTTGCTCATCTTGTTCTTCTTCCAATTCTTCCTCATGTTCCTCTTCTTCTTCTTCTTCTTCTTCTTCTTCTTCATCCTCCTCCTCTCACTCTTCTTATTCTTCTTCTCCTTCATCATTCACCTCCTCTTCATCTTTTGCTTCTTCTTCTGCTTCTTCTTCTTCTTCACCTTTTTATTCTTCTTCTTCTTCTTCTACCTCTTCTTCCTCCCCTTCTTCTTCTTCTTCTTCTTCTTCTTCTCCTTCTTATTCTTCCTCTTACACTTCTTGTTCTTCTTCTTCATCTTCTTCTTCCAGTTCCTCCTCTTCTTCTTCTTCTTCTTCTTCTTCTTTTTCTTCAACTTTTTCTTTCTCTTCTTCCGCTTGTGGTTCTTATTCTTATTCTTTGTCATTTTCTTCTTCCTCTTCTTCTCCTTCTTCTTTTCTACTTCTTCCTTTTCATCTTCTTCTTCTTCTTCTTCATTTTCATCTTGTTCTTCTTCTTCTTCTACCTCTTCTTACACTTCTTCTTCTTCTTCTTCGTCCACTCCTTTTAATTCTTTTTCTCTTTTCCATCTTTTTCCTCCCCTCCCTCTTCTTTTTGTACTTTTTCTTCTTTTTGTTCCTCCTCTTATTCCTTATCTTGCTCTTCTTCTTCTTCCTCTTCTTGTTCTTTTTCTTCAACATCTCCTTCTTACTCTTCTTCCACTATTTCCTCATCTTCCTCTCCTTCTTCTTCTTCTTCCTCTCCCTCTTTTTCTTCCTCATCTTTCTCTTCTTCTTGTTGTTCTTATTCAATTACTTCCTTTTCTCCTTTCTCTTCTTCTTCTTCTTCTGTTTCTTCTTCCCCTTCTCCTTCTTCATCTTCTTCTTGCACTTCTTATCCTTTTTCTTCTTCCTATTCTTATTTTTCCCCTTCTTCTTATTCTTCTTCTTCTTCTTCTTCTTCTTCTTCCTCTTCTTCTTCATTTATAACTTCTTATTCTTCTTCTTCTTCCTCTTATTCTTCATCTTCTACTTCTTCTTCTTCGTCCTCTTATTCTTCTTCTCCTCCTTCTTTCTCATCATCTTCTTCTTCTTTTCTTTCTTCTTCTCCTTCTGCTACACCTTCTCATTCTTCTCTTCCATATTTTTCTTCTGCTTCTACTTCTCTTTCTTGTTCTTCTTCTTCTTCTTCTTCTTCTTTCTTCTTTCTTCTTTCTTCATTTTTTCTTCTTCATTGTTATTTCTTCTTTCTTCTTCTATCTTTTTCTACCTCTTCTTCTTCTTCCTCCTCCACTTCTTCTTCTTCATATTCCTCTTATGCTTCTTCATCGTCTTCTTCTTCTTCTTCTTGCTCTTTTTCTTTTGCAACTTCATCCTTTTCTTCTTCTATTTTTTTTCTTCTTCTTCTTCCACTTTCACTTCTTCTTCTTATTCTTTTTCTTCTTCATCTTCATCTTCATCATCATCATCTTCTTCTTCTTCTTCTTCATGTTCATCTTCATCATTGTCTTCTTCTTCTTCTTCTTCTTCTTCTTCTTCTACTTCTTATTCTTCTTCTTCTTCTTCTTCTTCTTCTTATTCTTCCTCTTCTCTTCTTCTTGTTCTTCCACTTCTTATTCTTCTTCTCCTTCTTCTGCTTCTTCTTCTTCTTCCTCTTCCTCCTCCTTTTCTTTTACTTCTTATTCTTCTCCTACTTCTTCTACTTCTTCTTTTTCTTCTAATTCTCCTTCTTCTTCTTCTTCATCTTCTTCTTCATCATCATCATCATCTTCTTCTTCTTCATGTTTTTCTTCATCATCTTGTTCTTCTTCTTCTTCTTTGACTTCCTCCTTTTCTTCTACTTCTTCTTCTTCATCATCATCTTCTTGTTCTTCCTCTCTTGTTCACCTTCTTGGTCTTGTTCTTATTCTTCCTCATCTTCTTCGTCCACTTCTTCTTTTTCTTCGTCTTCTGTTCTTTTCTCTTTTTCTTCTTCTTCTTCTTCTTCTTCTTCTTCTTCTTCCTTCTTCCTCTTCTCTTGTTCTTCTTTTCCTTCTTCTTCTTCCTTGTCGTCTTTCTCCACTTATTTAACATCTTCTTCTTATTCTTATTCCTCTTCTTCTTCTCCTCCTTCTTTTTCTTCTTCTGCTTCTTCTTTTTCATCAACTTCTTCTTCTTCTTCTTTTTCTTCTTCTTCATCTTCTTCTTCATCTCCTCCTTCTTCTTCCCTTTCCTCTTTGTCTTCTTCTGCTTCTTCGTATTCCTAAACTTCTTCTTCTTCTTTTTTTTCTTCTTCCTCCTCTTCTTCTTCTTCTTAATTGTCTTCAACTTCATCCTTCTTCCTTCTTCCAACTTCCTTATTCCTTCCTCCTTCTAATTTCTTTCTTTTTCCTTCTTCCATCTTCCTTTTTCTTCTTCCATCTTCGTTCTTCTTTCTTCATTCATCCATCTTATTTCTTCCATCTTATTTCCTCTTCCTTCTTTCCTCTTTCTTTTTCTTTCCACTTCTTGGATTTTTTCCACTTCTTGCTCAACTTCCCCTTCTTCTCCATCTTCCTCTTCTACTTCCACATCTTCTTCTTCTTCTTGTTCTTCTTCTTCCTCTTCTTCTTCTTCTTCTTCTTCTTCTTCCACTTCTTTTTCTTTTTCTTCTTCTTCTTCTGCTTCTTCCTCTTCTTGCACTTCTTCTTTTACCTCTTCTTCTTTTTCTTCTTCTTCTTCTTCTTTTTCTTGTTCTTCTAATTGTTCCTAATCCTCTTCCTCTTCTTCTTCCTCTACTTTTTTTTCTTCTTTCTCTTCTTATTCTTCTTCCTCTTCTATTTCTTTTTCTTCTTCTTCTTCTCCATCTTCTCTACTTCGTCATCTTCTTATTCTACTTATTATTATTATTATTATTATTATTATTATTATTATTGTTATTCTTTTTCTTCTTCGCTTCTTTTTATTCTTGTTCTTCTTCTTCTTCCTTTTCCTCTTCATCTTCGCCTTCTTCTTCTTCTTTGTTCAAATTCTTCTTCAACTTCTTCACCTCCCCCTTCTTCTTCGTTATCTTACTATTCTCCTTCCCTTTCTTCTTTCTCCCTAATCCTTAATCACTATTCCCTTCATCTCTAATAAGCAATTCTTAATCTCTATCCTAAATCCTACATCTCTTATTTCTAATCTTTAATTGCTATCCCTAATCACTATTCTCTCATCTCTAATTCTTAATCATAAATCCTTAATCTTTAATCACTAATCCTTAATAATTAAACCCATAATTCTTAATCCTTAATCATTAATCCTTTAATCTTTAATTTCTAATCCCTCATCCTTCAAACCTTAATCCCTAATCCCAAATCCCAATCCCCCAATCCAAAATCCCTAAGTTGTCTCTTCTTCCTCTTCCTCTTTTACCTCTCCTTGTTCTTCTTCTTCTTCTTCTTCTTTTTCCTCTTTTCTTCTTCTTCGTTTTGTTTTTCGTCTTCCCTATCTTTGTCTTCTACTTCTTCCTCTTCTTCCTCATTTTCCCCTTCTTCTTTTTCTTCTTCTACTTATTCCTCTTCTTCTTCTTCTTTCTCTTCTTCTTCTTCTTTTTCTTCTTCTTCTTTTTCTTCTTCTTCTTCCCCCTCTTCTTCTGCTTCTTCTTCTTCTTCTTCTTCTTCTACTTCATCTTCTTCTTACTCTTCTTCTTTTTCCTGTTTTTCTTCTTATTCTTTTTCTTCTTGTTCTTTTTCTTCTTCTTCTTCTTCTTCCTCCTCCTCTACTTGTTTTTCTTTTTCTTCTTTTTCTCCTTTTTCTTATCCTTCTTCTTCTTTTCTTCTTCCTCTTCTACTTCTTCTTCTTCCTTTTCTTCTTGTTCTTCTTCTTCTTCTTCTTCTTCTCCTTCTTATTCTTCCTCTTATACTTCTTGTTCTTCTTCTTCTTCTTCCAGTTCCACCTCTTCTTCTTCTTCTTCTTCTTCTTTTTCTTCATCTTTTTCTTTCTCTTCTTCCACTTGTTGTTCTTGTTCTTATTCTTTGTCATCTTATTCTTCCTCTTCTTCTCCTTCTTCTTTTCTACTTCTTCCTTTTCATCTTCTTCTTCTTCTTCATCATTTTCATCTTGTTCTTGTTCTTCTTCTTCCACTTCTTCTTCTTCTTCTTCTTCCACTCCTTTTAATTCTTTTTCTCTTTTCCATCTTTTTCCTCCCCTCCTTCTTTTTGTACTTTTTCTTCTTCTTGTTCCTCCTCTTATTCCTCATCTTTCTCTTCTTCTTCTTCCTCTTCTTCTTCTTTTTTTTCAACATCTCCTTCTTACTCTTCTTCCACTAGTTCCTCATCTTCCTCTCCTTCTTCGTTTTCTTCCTCTCCCTCTTTTTCTTCCTCATCTTTCTCTTCTTCTTGTTGTTCTTATTCTATTACTTCCTTTTCTCCTTTCTCTTCTTCTTCTTCTTCTGTTTCTTCTTCCCCTTCTCCTTCTTCATCTTCTTCTTGCACTTCTTATCCTTTTTCTTCTTCCTATTCTTATTTTTCCCCTTCTTATTCTTCTTCTTCTTCTTCTTCCTCTTCTTCTTCATTTATAACTTCTTATTCTTCTTCTTCTTCCTCTTATTCTTCATCTTCTACTTCTTCTTCTGCTTCCTCTTATTCTTCTTCTCCTCCTTCTTTCTCATCATCTTCTTCTTCTTTTCTTTCTTCTTCTCCTTCTGCTACACCTTCTCATTCTTCTCTTCCATATTTTTCTTCTGCTTCTACTTCTCTTTCTTCTTCTTCTTCTTCTTCTTCTTTCTTCTTTCTTCTTTCTTCATTTTTTCTTCTTTCTTCATTTTTTCTTCTTCATTCTTATTTTTTCTTTCTTCTTCTATCTTTTTCTACCTCTTCTTCTTCTTGCTCCTCCACTTCTTCTTCTTCTTCTTCCTCTTATGCTTCTTCATCGTCTTCTTCTTCTTCTTCTTGCTCTTTTTCTTCTGCATCTTCATCCTTTTCTTCTTCTGTTTTTGTTCTTCTTCCTCTTCCACTTTCACTTCTTCTTCTTATTCCTCTTCTTCTTCATCTTCATCTTCATCATCATCATCATCTTCTTCTTCTTCTTCTTATTCTTCTTCTTCTTCTTCTTCTTCTTCTACTTCTTATTCTTCTTCTTCTTCTTCTTCTTATTCTTCCTCTTCTCTTCTTCTTGTTCTTCCTCTTCTTATTCTTCTTCTCCTTCTTCTGCTTCTTCCTCTTCTTCTCCTTCTTCTTCTTCTTCTTCTTCCTCCTCCTTTTCTTTTTGTTCTTCTTCTACTTCTTCTACTTCTTTTTCTTCTAATTCTCCTTCTTCTTCTTCTTCTTCATCATCAACATCTTCTTCTTCTTCGTGTTCTTCTTCATCATCTTGTTCTTCTTCTTATTCTTTGACTTCCTCTTTTTCTTCGACTTCTTCTTCTTCATCATCTTCTTCTTCATCATCTTCTTCTTCTTCTTCCTCTCTTGTTCACCTTCTTCGTCTTGTTCTTATTCTTCCTCATCTTCTTCGTCCACTTCTTCTTTTTCTTCGTCTTCTGTTCTTTTCTCTTCTTCTTCTTCTTCTTCTTCTTCTTCTTTCTTCTTCCTCGTCTCTTGTTCTTCTTTTCCTTCTTCTTCTTCCTTGTCATCTTTTTCCACTTATTCAACTTTTTCTTCTTATTCTTATTCCTCTTCTTCTTCTTCTCCTCCTTTTTCTTCTTCTGCTTCTTCTTTTTCATCAACTTCTTCTTCTTCTTCTTTTTCTTCTTCTTCATCTTCTTCTTCATCTCCTCCTTCTTCTTCCCTTTCCTCTTCGTCTTCTTCTGCTCCTTCTTCTTCCTAAACTTCTTCTTCTTCTTCTTTTTCTTCTTCCTCCTCTTCTTCTTCTTCTTAATTGTCTTCAACTTCATCCTTCTTCCTTCTTCCAACTTCCTTATTCCTTCGTCCTTCTAATTTCTTTCTTTTCCTTCTTCCATCTTCCTTTTTCTTCTTCCATCTTCGTTCTTCTTTCTTCATTCATCCATCTTATTTCTTCCATCTTATTTCCTCTTTCTTCTTTCCTCTTTCTTTTTCTTTCCACTTCTTGGATTTTTTCCACTTCTTGCTCAACTTCCCCTTCTTCTCCATCTTCCTCTTCTACTCCACATCTTCTTCATCTTGTTGTTCTTTTTCTTCCTCTTCTTCTTCTTCTTCTTCTTCTTCTTCTTCTTCTTCTTTTTCTTTTTCTTCTTCTTCTTCTGCTTCTTCTTCTTCCTGCTCTTCTTCTTTTACCTCTTCTTCTTTTTCTTCTTCTTCTTCTTCTTTTACCTCTTCTTCTTTTTCTTCTTCTTCTTCTTCTTTTTCTTCTTCTTCTGCTTGTTCCTAATCCTCTTCCTCTTCATCTTCCTCAACTTGTTTTTCTTCTTTTTCTTCTTATTCTTCTTCCTCTTCTATTTCTTTTTCTTCTTCTTCTTCTCCATCTTCTCTACTTCGTCATCTTCTTATTCTACTTATTATTATTAATATTATTATTATTATTATTGTTATTCTTTTTCTTCTTCACTTCTTTTTATTCTTGTTCTTCTTCTTCTTCTTCTTCTTTTTCCTCTTCATCTTTGCCTTCTTCTTCTTTGTTCATATTCTTCTTCCACTTCTTCACCTCCCCCTTCTTCTTCTTTATCTTACTATTCTCCTCCCCTTCTTCTTTCTCCTAATCCTTAATCACTATTTCCTTTATCTCTAATAAGCAATTCTTAATCTCTATCCTAAATCCTACATCTCTTATTTCTAATCTTTAATTACTATCCCTAATCACTATTCTCTAATCTCTAATTCTTAATCTTAAATCCCTAATCTTTAATCACTAATCCTTGATAATTAATCCCTTAATTCTTAATCCCTAATCATTAATCCTTTAATCTTTAATTTGTAATCCCTAATCCTTCAAACCTTAATCCCTAATCCCAAATCCCAATCCCCCAATCCCAAATCCCTAAGTTGTCTCTTCTTCTTCTTCCTCTTTTACTTCTCCTTGTTCTTCTTCTTCTTCTTCTTCTTCTTTTTCCTCTTTTCTTCTTCTTCGTTTTGTTTTTCGTCTTCCCTATCTTTGTCTTCTACTTCTTCCTCTTCTTCCTCATTTTCCCCTTCTTTTTTTTCTGCTACTTATTCCTCTTCTTCTTCTTCTTTCTCTTCTTCTTCTTCTTTTTCTTTTTCTTCTTTTTCTTCTTCTTCTTCCCCCTCTTCTTCTGCGTCTTCTTCTTCTTCTTCTTCTTCTTCTACTTCATCTTCTTCTTATTCTTCTTCTTTTTCCTCTTTTTCTTCTTATTCTTTTTCTTCTTGTTCTTTTTCTTCTTCTTCTTCTTCTTCCTCCTCCTCTACTTGTTTTTCTTTTTCTTCTTCTTCTCCTTTTTCTTATCCTTCTTCTTCTTTTCTTCTTCCTCTTCTACTTCTTCTTCTTCTTCCTTTTCTACTTGTTCTTCTACTTCTTCTTCTTCATCTTCTTCCTCCTCTTTTTCTTCTTCTTCCTCTTCTTCTTCTTTTCCTTCTTATTCTTCTTCCTCTTCTTCTCCTTCTTCTTCTTCTTCTTCTTCCTCTACATCTACTTGTATTTCTTCTTCTTCTACATCTTCTTCATCTTCTTCTTCCTCTACATCTTCTTCTTCTTCTTCTTCCTCTTCTTCTTCTCCTTCTCCATCATTTTCTTCTTCTCTTCTTCTTATTTGTCTTTTTCTTCTTCATCTTACTCTTCTTCTTTATCCTCTTGATCTTCCTCTTCTTCTTCTTCTCCTTCAATTTATTCACTTTCAAATTTTTCTTCTTACTCTTCTCTTTCTTGTTGTTCTTCTTCTTCTTCCTTTTCATCTTCTTTTTCTTCTTCTTCCTCTTCTTCATCTTTTTCTTCTTCTTATTCTACTTCTTCATCTTCTTCTACTACCTCTACTTCTTCTTCCTCATTTTCTACTTCTTCATCATCTTCTTCCTCTTCTTTGTCATCTTCCACTTCTTGTTCTTGTTCTTCTTCTTCTACTTATTCTTTTTCTTCCTTTTCTTCATCATCATCTTCTTCATCATCATCTTCTTCTTCTTCTCCTTCTTCTTTTTTCATCTTCTTGATCTTCTCCTTCTACTTCATAATTGTTAATCTTTATTCCCTAATCATTATCCTTAATCCCTCCCTCCTTAATCTCTCATCTCTAAATCTATAATGCCTAAACCATTTCTCACAAATCCCTAATCTCTAATCCCTAATCCATCCTAAATCCATAATCCCTAATCCATAATCCATAATCCATAATCTGCAATCCCTAATCCTTAAACCCAAATCCCTAACAATTAATTCTCAATCCATAATCCATAACCCATAATTCTTAATCCCTAATCCCTCATCCTTAAATGCTAATCCTTAATCCATAATATCTAATCTCTAATACTAAATCTCAAATCCTTAAACTCTATTCTTTAGTACCTAATCCCTATGTCCGAATCTATAATCCATATTCTTCATCCAAATCTCTAATACATAATCCCTAACCTTAATCGCTAATCCTTAATCCTTAATCCCTAATCTTAGTCTCTGATGCTAATCTTATTCCTTTAATCTCTAATCCCTAATCTCTAATCTATAATCTTAAATCTTAAATCCTTAATCTCTAATCTCTAATCTATAAACCCTAATCCCTATTCTCTAATCTCTAACCCTTATCCTAAATTCCTAATTTTCTTCTCCTTCGTCTTCTTCTTCCTCTCCCATTTCTTCTTTTTATTCTTCTCCTTCTTCGTCTCCTTCTACTACTTCTTGTTCTATTTCTTCTTCTTCTTCTACCTCTTCTTCTCCTTCTTCCTCTTCTTCTTCTTCTTCATCTTTTTCTTCTTATCTTCTTCTTTTTCTTCTTTTTCTTGTTCATCCTAATCTTCTTCTTCTTCTTCTTTTTCCTCTTCATCTTTCTCTACTTCTTCTTCTTCTTTAACTTATTCATCCTCTTCTTCTTCTTCTTCTTATTCTTCTTACTCTTCTCCTTCTTCATCTTCCTCTACTTCTCCTTCTTCCTCCTCCTCCTCTTCTTCTTCTTCTTCCCCTTTTTCTTCTTCTTCTTCTTCTTCTTCTTCTTATTCCTTATCTTTCTCTTCTTTTCTATTACTTCTTCTTCTTTATCTTCTTCTTGTTCTTATTATTTTTCATCCTTTTCTTCTTTTTTTTCTTCTTTATCTTCTTCTTCTTCCTATTCTCCTTGTTCTTCTTCTTCTTCATCTTCATCTCCTACTTCTTCTCCTTCTTCTCCATAACCTATAATCCCCATTCCCTAATCTTTACTCCTTATTCCCAAATCCCTAATCCTTAACCCTTAATCCTTAATCCATCTCTTCATCCTCTTCTTCTTCTATTACGATTTCGTCTTCCTCTTCTCCTCCTCTTTTTCTTCATCTTCTTCATCATTTTCCTCTTCTTCATCTTTCTCTTATTCCCCTTACTCTTGTTCTTCTTCTTCTTCCTCTTCTTCTTTTCCTTCTTCTTCTTATTCCTTTTCTTCATCTTCTTCTTCTGCTTCTTCTTCTTCTTTTTCATCTTCTTCTCCTTCTTCTTCTTAATCAAATTCTTCTTCTTTTTCTTCTTCTTCTTCCTCTTCTTCTTCCTCCTCTTCTTCTTCTTCCACTTCTTCTTCTAATTCTTCTTCTTTTCATATTCTTCTTCTTTTTCTTCTTCCTCTTCTCTTCTTCTTCTTCCTCTTCTTATTCTTCTTCTTTTTCTTATTCTTGTTCTTCAACCTCTTTATCTTCTTATTCTTCTTCTCCCTCTTCTTCTTCTTCTTCTTCTTACTCTTCACCTTCTTCTCTTTCTTCTCCTTCTTATTTTTCTACTTCTACTTCTTCTTCTTATTCTTCTCCTCCTCCTCCTCCTCCTTGTTCTTTTTACTCTTCCTCTTCTTCTTCTCCTTCTTCCTCTTCATAAACATCTTCTTCTTTTTCTTCTTCTTATTATTCTTCTTCTTCTTGTTCTTGTTCTACTTTTACCCTTTCTTTCTCTTCTTCCTCTTCTTCTTCTTCTTTTACTTCTTCTTCTACATCTTCCTCTTCTTCTTCTTCTTCTTCTTCTTCCTCTTCTTCTTCTTCTTCCTCATCCTCTTGTTTATTCTTCTTCTTCGTCTTCTTTGTCTTTCTCTTCTTCTTCCTCTTCTTTATTTTCTTATTCTTGCTCTTCTATTTCTTCTTATACTTCTTCTTCTTCTTCTTCTCTTTCTTTTTCTTCTTCTTCTTCTTGTTCCTTTTCCTCTTCTTCTTCTTCCTTTTCCTCTTCTTCTTCTTTGTCATTTTCTTTTTCCTCTTTTTTCCCTCTTCTTCTCTAACATCTTCATCTTCTCTCTCATCTTCCTCATTAACTTCTTCTTCTTCTTCGTCGCCTTCTCCTTCTTTTTTTCTTATTTTTCTTCTTCACCTCCTTTTTTCCTTTTGTTATTTTTATTCTTCTTTTTTTTCTTCTTCGTCTACTACTTCTTCATCCTCTTCTTCTTTCCTGATCGCCAATCCATCCCTAATCCCTAATTTTTAATCCTTGATCTGTAATTCTTAATCTTATCCCTAATCCTTAAACCCTAATCGATAATCCCTAATCTCTAATCCTTAATTCCTAATCTCTAGTCTTTTATCTCTAGTCTTTTATCTCTAATGCTTAATCCCAATCCCTCCCTTCCTAAGCACTAATTCTTAATTCCTTATCCTTAATTTTTAATCCTTAAACCCTTATCCTAATTATAACAATTTAATCTCTGATCATTAATCCATAATCTCTAATCACTAATCTCTAATCCTTGATAATCCAAAATCCCTATTCCTTAATCCCTAATCCTAAATTTCTAATCCATAATCTTTAGTAATTAACCTTTTAATACTAAATCTCTAATTCCTAATCATTAATCACTTTATCCCTAATCTCTCCTTCCAAATCCTTAATCCCTAATCCCATTTTATTTATTCCTTATTCTTAACTCTTTAATCCCTAATAATTAATCCCTAAACCCCAATACTTAATTACTAATCCATAATCCCTAGTCCCTGATCATTAACACCAAAATGATAATCCCTAATATCTAATCCATAATCCCTTCCTCCTTAATCCCTAATCACTAGTAACACCTGATACCTAATCCATCACTTCATCCTCCTCTACTTATTATACTTCTTTTTGCTCGCCTTCTCCTTCTTCTTCATCCTCTTCTTCTTCATTATCTACCTCATTTTCTTCTTCTTCATTTTCTTCCCATTCTTCCTCATTTTCCTCTTCCTCTCCTTCTTCTTCCTCCTCCTCTTCTTCTTCTTCTTCTCCATCTTCTTTCTTCTTTTGTCTTTACTTCTTCTTCTTCTTCTTCTTCTTCTACTTCTTCCTCTTCTTCTTCTTCCTCTTCTTCTTCTTCTTCTTCTTCTTCTTCTTCTCCTTCTCCTTATTCTTCTTCTTCTTCTTCTTCTTCTTCTTCCTTCTTTGTTCATTCTTATTTCTTCTTTCTTCTATCTTCTTTCTTCTTTCTTCTTCCTACTTTCTTCCTCCTTCTTCCATCTTCCTTCTTCTTTCCTCTTGCCTTCTTCCCATCTTCTTTCTTCTTTTTCTTCTTCCTCTTTTTCTTCTTCTTCCCCCTCTTCTTCTTCTTCTTTCTCCCTTCTTCATTTGTCCTTCTTTCTTGTCCCTAATCCTTAATCCTTAATTCCTAATCCATAATCACTAATCCATCGTTAATCTCTAACCCTTAATCTTTAATTCCTTTCTAAACTTTAATTCTTAATACCTAATCCCTAATCCTTAATCTATAATCTGTAATCCCTAATCCCTAATCTCTAATCCATAATTCCTAATCCTTAATCACTTCTCTAATCCTTAATCCTTAATCTCTAATGTTAGTACTAATCCATTAATCTCTAATCTCTAACCTCTAATGCTAAATCCTAAATCCTACATCCCTAATCACTAATCTCTAATTTTTAACCCTAATCTGTATTCGTTGATCCTTAATCCCAAATCTTGAATTCTAAATCCCTAATCCTTAATAATTAATCCCTTAATTCTTAATCTCTAATCATTAATCCCTAGTCTTTAATTGCTAATCATTAATCTCGAATCCCTTGTCATTAATCTCTAATCTCTATTCCCTTATTCATAATCCCCAATCTTTAATAGTTAATTCCTTCAACCTTAATCCAAAATTTATAATCTTTAGTCATTAATCCCTTCATCCTTAATATCTAATCCTTAATCCCTATTCCTATTAATTATTCCATAATCCCTACTCTCTAAAGCTTAATCCTTAACACTTAAGCCCGAATCCCCAATTGTTAATCCGTAATTCATTATCCTTAATCCCTAATCCGTATTGCTTAATACCTAATCCCTCTCTCTAATCCCAAATCCCTAATCCTTAATCTCTAATACCTAATCTCTAATCCTTAATCCATTCCTCCCTAATTTGTAATCCGTATTCCCCAATCTAGATTCCTTAATATATCCCCTTTTAATTCTTAATCCCTAATCCATCTCGTCTTTATGTTCCTCTTATTTTTCTTTCTTTTCTTCTTCCTCTTCTTCTTTTTCTTCATCCTCCCCAGCTTATTCTTCTTCCATATTTTCTTCTTCTTGCTCTTCTTCTTCCTTTTCTTCCTCAACTTTCTCTTCTTCTTCTTCTTGATATGTCTTTCTTTTCTTCTTCTTCTTCCTCCTCTTCCTCTTCTTCTTCTTCCTCTACTTTTTCTTTTTCTTCTCTTTCTCCTTCTTTTTTTGTTCTTCTTGTTCCTCTTTTCATTTTTCTTCTTCTCCTCCTCCTCCTCCTCCTTCTATTTCCTTTTCTTCTTCTTCCTCTTTAGTTTCTCTTTTTTCTACTCCTTCTCCTTCTCTTTCTCTTTCACCTTCTCCTTCTTCTTCTCCGTCTCCTTTCCCTACTCCTCCTCTTTCTCGTTCTCCATCTCCTTCTCCTTCTCTTTCTCCTTCCACTCCTCCTTTTACTCCTTCTCCTCGTCCTCCTTCTCCTTCTCTTTCTCCTTGTTGTTCTTCTTCTTCTCCTTCTCCTTCTCTTTCTCGTTCTCCATCTCCTTCTCCTTCTCTTTCTCCTTCCCCTCCTCCTTTTCCTCCTTCTCCTCATCCTCCTTCTCCTTCTCTTTCTCCTTGTTCTTCTTCTTCTAACTCTTCTTCTTTTCCCTTTTTCTTCTTTATTCTTTCTTCTTTGTTCTTCCTTCCAACTTCCTTCTTCGATCTTCCTTCTTCCTTCCTCCTTCCTCCTTCCTCCTTCCTTCGTCCTTCTTTCTTCCTTCTTTCTTCTTCCTTCTTCTTTATTCTTCCTCTTCTTCTTCCTTTTCTTTTTCTTCTTCTTCTTTTTGGTCCTCCTCTTCTTCTTTTGTCTTTCTTCTTTCTTCCTTCTTCCTTCTTCCATCTCCCAACTCCCTAATTGCTAATCCTTAATCTCGAATGCCTAAACTTTAATCCATTATACTTAATCCTTAATCACTAATTTCTAATCCTTTATCCATAATCCCTACTCTCCAATTCTTAAACCTTAATCCTTAATCTTTAATCATAAATTCTTAATCCTTATTCTCTTATCACTAATCTCTAACACTAATCTTAATCAATTTATATCTAATCTCTAAACTCTAATATCTAATCCTAAATCATACATCCGTAATCACTAATCTCTAATCCTTAATCCTTAATCCTTAATCCTTAATCCTTAATCTCTATATCCTCATCCCTAATCCCTAATCCCTAATCCTAAGTCCTTAACCTCTAATCATTAATCTCTAATCCATAAACTCTTCTGCTTCTTTTTCTTCTTCATCATCTTCTTCTTCCTCTTCCTCCTCTTCTTCTTCTTCCTCTTTATTTTCTTCTTCTTCTTCTCCTTCCTTCTCTTCTTCCACTTCTTCCTTACCTTCTTCTTCTTCTACTTCTTCTTCTTCTTCTTCTTCCTTCTATTCTTCCACTTCTTCCTTACCTACTTCTTCCTCTTCTTCCTCTTCTTCTTCTTCTTCTTCTTCTTCTTTTTCTTCTTCCTATTCTTCATTTTTTAATTCTTCTTCTTCTTCTTCTTTGACTACCTCTTCTTCTTCTTCTTCTTCCTCTTCTTCTTCTTCTTCTTCTTCTTCTTCTTTATCTTCTTCATCCTCTTCTTCCTTTTCTTCTTCTCCTTCTTCTTCTATTCTTATTCTTCTTATTCTTCTTATTCCTTTTCTTCTTCCTTTTCTTCTTCTTCTTCTTCTTCTTCTATTTCTTCTTTTTCTTTTCTTATTTTTCTTCTTCTTCTTCTTCTCCATCTCTTTCTTCTTCTCCTTCACCTTTTGTTTTTCTTTCCCCTTCTCCTTCTTCTTCTTCTTCTACTCCTCTTTCTCCTTCTCCTTCTCCTTCACCATATTCTTCTTAATCTCCTCCTCTTCCTCGTTGTCCACCACCTACTTCTCCTTCTCCTCATCTTTCTCCTTATCCACCTTGTCCTTCTCCTTCTCTTTCCTCTTCCATTTTATCTTCTTCTTCTTTTTCCATCTTTCTTCTTTCTTCTTTCTTCTTTCTTCCTCCTTCTTCCTTCATCCTTCCTTCTATCTTCCTGACTTCTTCCTTCCTCCTTCTTCTTTATTCTTGTTATTCTTCTTCCTTTTCTCCTTTTTCTTCTTCTTCTTCCTCTTCTTCTTCCCCCACTTCTTCTTCATTCTTCCTTCTTCTTTCTTCTTTCTTCTTTCTTTCTTCTCCCTTCTTCCTTCTCCCTTCTTCCTTTTCCCTAATCCCTAATGCCTAATCTTTAATGCTTAATCATTTATCTATCATTAATCTCGAATCTTTAATCTCTAATCTCTAATTCTAAAACACTAATCCTTAATATTGAATCCCTAATCCCTTATTCTTAATAACTAATCTATGATCTCTAATCCCTACAGTTTAATCCCTAATCCCAAATCTCTAAACCCAAATCTCTAATTGATAACTCCCAAATCCCTAATCTCAAATCGTTTCCTCAATCTTTAATTTATATTGCAAGATACCTAATCCCTAATCCTTCATTCCTAAATCACTAATGCCTAACCCTTGAACCCTAATCCCTAATTTGCCATTTCTTCCTCTTCTTTATCTACTTCTTCTAACTCTTCCTCTTCTTCATTTTTTGCTTGTTTGTCTTCTTCTTCTTCCACTTCTTCCTCATCTATCTCATCTTCCTTTTCTTCTTCTTCTTCTTCTTCTTCCACATCTTCTTCTTCTTCTACTTCTTCTTCTTCTTCTTCTTCTTCATCATCTTCTTCTTCTTCTTCTTCTTCCTCTTCATCATCTTCTTCTAATTCTTATTCTTCTTCTTTTACTACATCTTCTTCTTTTTTCTCTTCTTCTCTTCTTTATTTTCTTCTTGGTCTTCTTTTTCTTCATCTTCTCCTTCCCCTTCTTCTTCCTCTTCTTCTTCCTCTACTTGTTTTTCTTCATCCTCTTCCTTTTCTTCTTCTTATTCTCCTTCATCTTCTTCTTCTTGTTCCTTTTCCATTTCTCCTTCTTTTACTACTTATTCTTCTTCTCCTTCTTTTTCTCCTTCTTCTTCTTCTTCTATTTCTTCCTCTTCTTCTTCTTCATCAATTTCTTCTTTTTCTTCTGCTCTTCTTCTTCTTCATCATCATCATCTTCCTCTTCTTCTTCTTCTTCTTCTTCTTCTCCTTCTTCTTCTTCTTCTTCCAACTCTTTTATTTCTCTCTCTTCTTCTTCTTCTTCTTCTTCTTCTTCTTTCTCTTATTCTTATTCTTCTTCTTCGTCTTCTTCTTCTTTTCTCTTCTTCTTCTTCTTCTTCTTCTTCTTCTTCTTTTTCTTCTTCTCCTTCGCCTTCTTCTTCATCTTCTTCTCCATTTTCTTCTCCTTCCTCTTCTCCTCTCATTCCTCTTCTTCTCCTTCTTCTTTTACTACTAATTCTTTTTCATCTTCTTCATCTTCTTCTCCCTCTTCTTATTCTTCTTCTTATTCTTCTTGTTCTTCTTGTTCTTCTGGTTATACTACATCTTCATCTTCTTCCACTTTTTTTCCTCTACTTCTTCTTCTTCTTTACTTTCTACTATTTTTTTATTTTCTTCTTCCTCCTCTTCTTCTTCCTCTTCTTCTACCTTTAGTTGTTTTCCTTCTTCTCCTTCTTCCTCTTCCATTTCTTCTTATTCTTTTTCTTTTTCTTCTTCCCCTTCTTCTTCTTTTTCTTCTTCTATTTCTTAGTCTTCTTCTTCTTCTTCTTCTTTGTCATCTTCATCTTGTTCTTCGTTTTCTTCTACTCTTCTTTATGTACTTCTTCTTCATCATCATCTTCCTCTTCGTCTTCTTCTTCTTCTTCTTCTTCTTCTTGTTATTCTTCTTGTTTATTTCTTGACCTTCTACTTCTTTTATTTCTTCACCTTGTTTTTCTTCTTCTTCTTCTTCTTACTCTTCCTCTTCTCCTTCTTTTTCTTCTTCTTCTTCTTCTTCTTCTTCTTCCTCTTATTCTTCTTCTTCATTTTCTTCCTCTTCTTCTGTTTCTTCTTCTTCTTTTTTTTCTTCTTCTTCTTTTCCTTCTCCTTCTTCTTCTTCATCTTCTTGTCCTTCTTGTTCTTCTTCGTCTTCTTATCCTTCTTTTTCTTCTTCTTCTTCTTCTCATCTCCTTCTTCTACTTCTTTTTCTTCTTCTTCTTCTTTGTCTTCTTCTTCTTCTTCTTCTTCTTCTCCTCCTTTTTCTTATTATTCTTCTTCTTATTCATAATCCTTAATCCCTATCTTGTAATCCCTACTCCTCAATCCCTCCCTACCTTATCTGTAATTCATAATCGCTAATCTGTAATCCTTGATCAATCCCTCCCTAATCCCTAATCCTTAATCCCCAATCCCTAATCTGTAATCCATAATCCCGAGTCCTTAATGCCTAATCCATCCATAATCCTCAATCCCTAACAATTAATCCATAATCTCAAATCCCTAAACCTTAATCCCTAATCCATATTTTGTAATCCTTAATCTCTAATCTCAAATCCCTAATCCCATCCCTAATCCATTATCTTTAATCCCTAACCCTAATCCTTTAGCCTAATCATTGTCACTTATCTCTAATCCCTAATCCTTAATCCTTAATCTGTAATCAATAGCCTTGAATCTCGAATCCCTTATAACAAATCCCGAATTCTTAATCTTTAATCTCTATTTCGTAATCTATAATCCTAAATCCTAAATCCTAAATCCCTAATCTCCAATCCTTAACAATTAATCTCTCAATCCTTTATCCCTAAACCTTAATCATAAATCCCTTCATCCCAAATCCTTAACCCTAATCTCTAATCCATATTACTTATTTCTTATTCCTTACTCCCTACTTCCTAATCTCTAATCTTTAATCTCTAATCCTTAATTGATAATCCCTAATCTTTAATCCATAATTAATAATGTCTTATCTTTAATCCTTCACATTAAATCAAAAAACAATCCCTCCATGATCTCTAATCCCTAATCTCTAACCTCTAATACATAATCCCTTGTAAATCTCTTCTTCCTCTACCTCTTCTTCCTCCACTTCTTCTTATTATTCTTTTTCTTCTTCTTCCACTTATACTTCCTCTTCTTCCTCATCTTCCTCATCTTACTCTTCCTCATCTTCTTCTTCTTCTTCTTCTTCTTCTTCTTTCTGTTATTCTTCTTCTTCTTCTTCCTCTTCTTCTACTTCTTTTTCTTTTCTTCTTCTTCTTCTTTCTCTTCTTCTTCTACTTCATCTTCTCCTTTTTCTTCTTCTTCTTCACCTTCTCCTTCTTCTTTCTCTTCTCCTCTTCTTCTTCTTCTTCTTCTTATTCTTGTTCTTCTTCTTCATCTTCTTCTTCTTTTTGTTCCACTTCTTCTTCCTCATGCACCTTCTCTTCTTTTTCTTTTTCTTCTTCTTCTAGTTCTTCTTGTTCTTCTTCTTCCACTTTTTCTCTTCTTCTTCTTCATGCTTTTGTTCTTCTTCTTCTACTACATCTTTTTCTTCTTCCTCTTCTTCTTTTTCCTAATCTTCTTCAACTTTTTTATTTTCTTCTTGTTCTTCTTCTTCTTGTTCTTCTTCTTCTTCTTCTTCCTCTTCTACTTCCTCTATTTTTCCTCTTCTTCTTCTTCTTCTTCTTCTTATTCTCCTTCTTCTTCTTCTTCTTATTCTTCTTCTTCTTCATCTTCTTACTTTTCTTTTGCTCTTCTTTTATTTCTTCTTCTTGTTCTCCTTTATCTTCATCATAATCTTCCTCTTCTTCTACTTCTTCTTCTTTTTCCTCTTCATCTTTCTCTTCTACTTCTTGTTCTTCATCTTCTTCTTCGTCTTCTTTTATTTCTTCACCTTCTTCTTCTTCTTCTTCTTCTTCTTCTTCCTACTCTTTGCCTTCTCCTACTTCTTCTTCTTCCTCCTCTTCTTCTTTTTCTTCTCTTATTCTTCTTCATCTTCTTCTTCCTCTTCTTTTTCTTTAGCCTCTTCTTCTTCTCGTTGTCCTCCTCCTTCTTCTTCCTCTCCTTCTTCTTCTTCTTCTTCTTCTTCTTCTTCGTCTTCGCATTCTTCTTCTTCTTCTTCTTTTTCATTTTCTTCATCTTCACCATTTTCTTCTTCGTATTGCTTAATCCTTATTCTCTAATCTCTACTCCTTAATTACTCCCTACCTAATCTCTAATCCATAATCACTAATCTAAAATCCCTAATCAATCCATCTCTAATCCCTAATCTTTAATCCCTAATCCTTAATCTTTAATCCTTAATTAAAAATCCTTACTCCCGGAACCCTAATCCATCCATAATCCCTAATTCCTAATCTCAAATCTCTAAACCTTAATCTCTAATGCCTGATCGCTAATCCTTAATTTGTAATCTATAATCCCTAATCTCTGATCCGTTATCCCTAAACCTTAATCCCTTATCCTTAACCATTAATCCCTAATCTATAATCCTTGATCCTTAATCCTTATTGCTTAATTTCTAATCCCTAATCCTTAATCTCTAATCCATAATCCTAAATCTCAAATACCTTATAACTACTCTCTAATCCTCAATCCCTAATCTCTATTTCCTAATCTATAATCTTAAATCCCAAATCCTTAGTAATTAATCTCTTAATCCTAAACCCCTATTCCCTAATCGCTAATTTTTAATCATTAACCCCTTCATCCTTAATTATTATCCTAATCTTTAATACCTAATTCTTAATCCCTTATCTATATTACTTATTCCTTAATCCACACTTCCTCATCTTATTCTAATTCTTCTTCTTTTTCTTCTTCTTCCGTTTCTTCTTATTCTTTTCGATCTTGGTCTTATTCTCCTTCCCCTTCTTCTTTTTCTTCTTCTTCTTCATCATCATCATCACTATCTTCTTCTTCCTCCTTTCTTCCACTTCTTCCCTCTCTTCTTCTTTTCTAGTAATTCTTCTTCCTTTTCTTCTTCCTCTTTTGCTTCCTTTTTTTCTTCTTCTCTTTTTCTTCTTCTTCTTCTTCTTCTTCTATTTCTTCTTCTTCTTCTTCTTTTTCTTCTTCTTCTTCTTCTTCTTCGTATTCTTATTCTTCTTATTTTTATCTTTCTCCATCTTCTTCTACTTCTCCCTATCTTTCAACTTCTCCTTCTCCTTCACCATCTCCTTCTCCTTTTCCATCTCCTTCTCTTGCTCTTTCTCTTTCTCATCCTCCATATCCTTTTCCTTCCCCTCCTCCTTCTCCTTGTCGTCCTCCTTCTCCTGTCCCTTCTTCTTCTTCTTCTTCTTCCCCCTCCTCTACTTCTTTCTTCTTCTTCTTCTTCTTCTTCTTCATATTCTTATTCTTCTTATTCTTCTTCTTCTCCATCTTTTTCTACTTCTCCCTATCTTTCAACTTCTCCTTCTCCTTCACCATCGCCTTCTCCTTTTCCATCTCCTTCTCAATCTCTTTCTCTTTCTCATTCCCCGTATCCTTCTCCCTCCCCTCCTCCTTTTCTTCTTCTTCTTCTTCTTCATATTCTTATTCTTCTTATTCTTCTCCTTCTCCATCTTCTTCTACTTCTCCTTATCTTTCAACTTCTCCTTCTCCTTCACCATCTCCTTCTCCTTTTCCATCTCCTTCACATTCTCTTTCTCTTTCTCATTCCCCATATCCTTCTCCCTCCCCTCCGCCTTCTCTTCTTCTTCTTCTTCTTCTTCTTCTTCTTCTTCTTCTTCTTCTTCATCTTCTTCTCCTCTTCTTCTTCTTCTTCTTCTTCTTCATCTTCTTCTTCTTCTTCTTCTTCTTCTACTTCTTCGTCTTCTTCTTCTTCTTCTTCTTCTTCTTCTTCTTCTACTTCTTCTTCTTCTTCTTCTTCTTCTTCTTCATCTTCTTCTTCTTCTTCTTCTTCTTCTACTTCTTCTTTAATACATCCTTAAATCTTTCTTCTTAATTATTAATCCTTATTCTCTAACTCCTAATCACTAATGCCTAACCTTTAGTCCTTAATCTTTAATAAATAATCCTTAACCTCTAATTCTTAATCCTTAATCACTAATCATTAATCCCTAATCCCTAATCTCTAATCTATTATCCTGAATTCTTAATCTAAAATTACTAATCTCTAACACCTTAATTCATAATCCCTAAATCCTAATCCTCAATCCATAATCCCTAACCCTAATACTTAATTCTTAATCTTTTAATTGTAATTCTTAATTCCTAAGCTCTAATCTTTAATCTTTAATCCCTAATCCCTAATCTGTAATACGTAATCCGTAATCAATTAATTTATTATTCTGAATCCCTAATCTTTAATCATTAAACCTTATACCCTAATCCTTAATTCCTAATCCTTACTCCCAAATCCTAATTTCTTAATCTCTAATCCCTAAACCTTAACCTTATTCTTATCCAGAATCCTTAATCACTAATCCTTAATCCCTAATCCATAGTCATAAATCCATCCTACCCAAATGCCTAATCAATAATCCCTATGACCTAATTCCTAATCCTTAAGTCATCACTCACTAATCCATAATCTTTCTTCTTTCTCTTCTTCTTCTTCTTCTTTTTCTTCATCTTCTCCTTCCTTTTCATCTACTTCTTCTTCTTCTTTTTCTACTACTGCTTCTTCCTCTTCGTCTTCTTCTTCTCCTTCTTCTTGCTCTTCTTCTTCTTCTCCTTCTTCTTATTCTTCTTCTTCTTCTTCTACTACTACTTCTTTATTCTTCCTTGTTTCTTCTTCGTTATTTTTTCTACCATCTTCTTTCTTCCTTCTTCCTTCTTCCTTCTTCTTCTTCTTTCTTCTTCTTTCTTCTTCTTCTCCTTTTCTTTTTCTTCTTCCTCTTCTTATTCTTCCCCTTCTTCTTCTTCTTCTTGGTCTTCCTCTTCTTCCATTTCTTCTTCTTCTTTTAATTCCCCTTCTTTTTCTTCATCTTCTTCGTCTTCTCTTCTTCTTCTTCTTCATCTTTTTTTCTTCTTCTTCTTCTTCCACTTCCTGTTCTTATTCTTCTACTTCTTCTGCTTTTTCTTCTTCATCCTCTTCCACTTCTTCTTCTTCTTTTCTTCTCTTCTTCTTTTTCTTCTTCTTATTATTCTTCTTCTTCTTCATTTGCTTCTTCTTGTTCTTATTCATGTTCTTTTTCTTCTACTTCTTCCTGCCCCTCTTCTTCTTTTTCTACTTCTCTTCTTCTTTTGACTTCTTCTTCTTCTTATTCTTCTTCTACCTCTTCTTGTTCTTCTACTTCTCCTTCTACTTCGTATTCTTCTTCTTCCTCCTCTCTTCCTTTACTTCTTTGTCTTCTTCTTCTTCCTTTTCCTCTTCTTCTTCTTCTCCTTCTATTTCCTCTTCTTCTTCTCCTTTTTCTTCTTCTTCTCCTTTCACTTCTTCTTCCTCTTCCACTTTGTCTTCTTCTTCTTCTTCTTCTTCTTCTACTTCTTCTTCTTCTTTTTCTTTTTCTTCTTCCAGTTCTTCTTCTTCTTCTTCTTCTTCTTCTTCTTCTTATTCCTCTTCTTCTTCTTTGTTTCTTCTTCTTCTTCTTCTTCTTCTTCTTATTCCTTTTCTTCTTTGTCTTCTTCTTCTTCATCATCATCATCTTCTTCTTTTTCTTCTTCCTTATCATCTTCTTCTTTTTCTTTATCTTCTTCCTCTTTTTCTTTATCTTCTTTTTCCATTTCTTCTTCTTGTTCTCGTTCCTCTTCGTCTTCATCTAACTCTTCCTCCAGTTCTTCTTCTTGCTATTCCACTTCTTCGTCTTCTTCTTTTTCTTCTTCTTCTTCATGATCTTCTTCCTTCTTCCTTCTTCCTTCTTCCTTCTTCCTTCTTCCTTCTTCCTTCCTCCATCTTCCTTATTCCTTCTTACTTTTTATTTCTTCCTTATCTCTTCTTCCTTCTCCTTTTCCTTATTCCTTCTTCCTTCTTGTTTCTTCCTCCTTCCATCTTCTTTCTTCCATCTTCTTTTCTCTTTCTTCTTTCTTCTTTCTTCTACTTTCTACTTCTTCTTCTTTCTCTTTTTCCAATTCTTCTTCTTCTTCTTCACATTTTTATTCTTCTTCATCTATTCTTCTTTGTCTTCCTATTCTACTTCTTGTTCTTTTCCTTCTCCTTCGTCATTTTCTTCATTTTATTCTTCCTCTCATTCTTTCTTCTTTCTTCTTTCATGTTTCTACTTTCTTCTTTCTTCTTCCATCTTCCTTTCAATCTTCTAACCTCCTTTCTTCCTCCTTCCTTCTTTCTTTCTTCTTTACTCTCCTCTTCTTCTTCCTCTTCTTCTTCTTCTTCTTTCCTTCTTTCCTCTTCCTTTTTCTTTCTTCTTTCTTCTTCTTCTTACTACTTCCTTCTTCCTTCTTCCTTCTCCCTAATCCTTAATTCTTAAACACTAATACATCATGAGTCTCTAATCCCTAAACTTTAATCCCTAACCTCTAATCCCTAATCTCTAATTTCTACTCTAGTCTCTAATATCTTATCTTTGATCCTTAATCCCTAATTATTAATCTCTAATCTATAATCTGTAATTCTTAATATCAAATCCCTAAACCCTAATCCTTAATCACTAACTCCTAATCCTTAATCCCTAATCTTTAATGCTAATCTGGATCCCTTAACCACTAATCCCTAATCTCTAATCCTAATCCCAAATCCAATATCCCTAATCTCTAATCTCTAATTCTTAAATCTATTTCCTAATTCTCAATCTAAAATCCCAAATCCTTAGTAATAATCCCTGTATTCTTAATTCTCAATCTTTATTCTATAATTATTAATCCATTCATCCTAATCCCTAATCTCTAATCCTTAATCCCTAATCCCTAATCCAATTCCCTTTTACTTTCTCCCAAATCTCTACTACCTAATACATAATCCCTAATCCATAAACCCTAATCCCTAATTGTAACTCCTAAATCCTTAATCCCTACTCCATAATCTCTCCCTCCACATTCTTTAATCATGATTTCTTTATAAATAATCCATATTCCATCATTCCTTATTCCTAAAAACTCGAATCCCTAACCCCTCACACCTGATCCCTAATTGCTTATCCATCTCCTCTTCCTCTTCTTCTTCTACTTCTTTATCTTCTTCCTCTTTTTCTTCTTCTTCCTTTTCTTCCTCATCTTCACCTTCTTCTTCTTCTTCTTCTTCTTCCTCACCTTCTTTTTTTCTTCTTCTTCTTCTTCTTCCTCATCATCTTCTTCTTCATCTTTCTTTTCTTCCTCTTCTTCTTTTTTCACTTCTTCTTCTTCTTCTTCTTCTACATCTTCTTTTTTTTCCTCTTCTTGTTTTTCTTCTTCTTCTTCCTCTACTTGTTTTTCTTCTTTCTCTCTTCTTCTTCTACTACTACTTCTTCCTTCTTGTTCTTGTTCTTCTTCATCTTATATTTCGTTTTCTTCTTCTTCTTCTTCTTCACCTTTCCTTCTTCTTCTTCTTCTTCTCCTTCTATTTCTTCTTCTTCATCTTCTTCTTTTGCTTCTTCTTCTTCCTCTTCTTTTTATTCTTCTCTTCTTGATGTTCTTCTTCTTCTTCTTCTTCCTCCTCCTCTTCCTCTTCTTCGTCTTCTTCTTCTTTTTCATCTTCATCATCATCATCTTCTTCTAATTCTTCTTCTTCTTCTTCTTTTAGTTCTTCACCTTCTTTTTCTTCTTCTGCTTCTCTTACTCTTCTCCCTCTCCTTCATTCTCCTTTTTTTCCTAATCTCTAATTCTTAAACCCTTTATCTCTAATCCCTAATCTATAATATCTTGAATCTGATATCCCTAATCTTTAATCTTTAATCCCTATTCCTTAATCCCTAATCCTTAATCCTAAATCCCTAATCTCAAAATCCTAATCCTTAATAATAAATGCCTTAGTTCTTAATCCTTGTTCACTAAACTTTAATAAGTAAGCTCTTCTTCATTAATCCATAATACAATATGTTTAGTCCCTAACACTTAACCTTTGATCCCTAATCCCTAATCCATCTCTTCTTCCTCTTCTTCTTTCCTCACTTCTCCCTCATCTTTTCCTTCTTCTCCATCCTTTTCATCCTCATCTTCCTCTCCCTCTTCTTCTTCTTTCTCCTCATCTTCTTCTTCTTCTTACTCTTCTTCTTCCTCTTCTTCTTCTTCTTCTTCTTTTTCCTCCACTTCATCTTCTTCTTCTTCTATGTCTTCTTCTTCTTCCTCTTCTTCTTTTCCCTCTTCTTCTTCTTCTTCTTCTTCTTCCTCTACTTCATCCTCTTCTTCTTCCTTTTCTTCTTCCTTAAATTATTTTTCTTCTTTTTCTTATTATTATTATAATAATAATAATAATAATAATAATAATAATAATTATTATTATTATTATTATTATTATTATTCTCCTTCTTCTTATTCTTTTTCTTTTTCTATTTCTTTTTCATATTCTTCTTCTTTAACTTCATCTTCTTCTTTTTCTTCCTCTTCTTCTTCTTTTATTTCTTCTTCTTCTTCTTCTTCATCTTCTTTTTCTTCTTCTTGTTTTTCTTCTTCATCTTCCTCTTCTTCATCTTCTTCTTCTTCTTCTACTTCTACTTCTTTTTCTACTTCATCATCTTCTTCTTCTTCTTCTTTTTCTTCTTACACTTCTCTTTCTCCTTCGTTCTTCTCCTTAATCTCTAATCTGTAATCCTTAATCCCTTAATCTCTAATCCCTAATCTCTAATCCAGAATCTTACGTCCCTAATTTCTAGTCTTTATTCCTCAATACCCAATCTGTATTCTTAAATCTCTATACTTAATCCTAAATCCCTAATCTCAAAACCCAAATTCTTAATAATTAATTCAATAATTCTTAATCCTTAATCTCTATTCCCTAGTCATTATTCCTTTCATCCTTAATCCCTTCTCTTTAATCCCTAACCCCTTATCCCTAGTCCTTAATCCCTAATCTCTAATCTCTAATCTTTTTTATTTATTCCCTAATCTTTACTCCCAAATCCCTAATCACTAATTGCTAACTCCAAAATATTTAATTCCAAATCCTTAATCCCTCTCTCCATAATCTTTAAACGATATTCCCTTATACCTAACCCCTAATCCTTCATTTCTTAATCCTTCATCCCTAAACTCTAATCTCTAATCCCTAATTCATCTATTCTTCCTCTTCATCTTCTACTACTTCTTTTTCTTCCTCTTCTTTTTCTTCTTCTTTCTCTTCTTCTTCATCTTCTTCCTCATCATTGTATTTTATTCTTCCGCTTCTTACTTATCTTCTTCTTCTTCGTTTTCTTTTTCTTCTTCTTCTTCTTCTTCTTCTTCCTCCTCCTCCTCAAACTCCTCCGCTTCTTCTTCTTCAACGTCTTCATCTTCTTCCTCTTCTTCTTCACTTCTTCTTCCTTCTTATTCTTGTCGATATTCTTCATATTCTTCTTCTTCTTCTTCTTACTTTTCTCCTTCTTCTTCTTCTTCTTCTTCATATTCTTCCTCTTTTCCTACTTCTTATTCTTCATCTTCTTTACTTCTTCTTCTTGTTCTTCTTCCTGTTTTTCCTCTTGTTCTTCTTCCTCTCCTTCTTTCTCATCTTTTTCTTATTCTTCTCCTTCTCCTTCTCCGTCTCCATCTCCATCTCCTTCTCCTTCTCCTTCTCCATCTCCATCTCCCTTCTCCTTCTCCTTCTTCTACTCCTCCTTCTCGCTCTACTCTTCCTCCATCTCCTTCTCCTTCTCCTTCTCCTTCTCCTCCTCGTCCTCCTTCTTCTTCTTCTTCTTCTTCTTTCTTCTTTCTTCTTTTTTCTTTCTTCTTTTTTTCTTATTTTTAATTTCTTCCTTCTTCCTTCTTTCTTCTTTTTAATTTCTTCTTCCTTCTTCCATCTTTCTTCTCTCTACTTCTTTCTTTCTCCTTTCTTCTTTTTTTTTTCTTGTTTCTTCTTTCTTCTTCTTCCTCTCATTCTGGCTTCTTTCTTTCTTTCTTTCTTCGTCTATTTTCTTCATCGTCTTCTTCTTCTTCTTCTTCTCTTCCTTAATCTCTAATATGTAATCCTTAATCCCTCTCTTTATAATCCCTAATCCCTGTTCACTAATACTTAATCCCCAAAGTCAAATCCCTGATCCATAATAACTAGTCCCTAATATTTTGTCTTTAATCTATTCCTATTCCCTTATTTTTAAATCCTAATCATAAATCCTTATTGCCTAATAATTGACCACTAATTTTTAATACCTAATTCTTAATCTCTAATTCCTAATCGCTTATCCTTAATCTCTAATATCAAATCCCTTATCTTGAATTCCAAATCAAAAATATCTAATCCTTAATTCATAATCCCTAAACCCTAATCCTTAATCACCAATACTTAATCCTTAATTCTTAATCCCATAATCCCTAATCTTTAATTAGAAATCCTTAATCCTTAAACCCTAATCCCTAATTCCTAATACATATTCCCAAATCGTTATTCCCTAATCCCTAATCCCTAAACCTTAACCATAATTGCTAATCTTTACTCCAAAAATTTTTAAATTCTTAATCCCAAATCCCTAATCTCTAATCCTTATTCCTTAATCCTTAGTCCCCAATCTTTAATCTTAAATCCTCTCTCCTTAATGCCTAATTGCCATTCCCTAATACCTAATTCCTAATCCTTAAGTTGTTGCCAGCAAATCCATAATCTGTTTTCTTGTTCTTCTTCTTCTTCCACTATTCTTCTTTCTCTTTGTCTTCTTCTTTTAGATTTACTTCTTGCTTTTTTCCTATTCTTCCACATCTTCCTCTTCTTCTTCTTCTTCTTCCTCTTCTTCTACTTCCTTCTCTTTCTCTTCTTATCGTTCTTCTTCTTTTTCTTCTTCTTCTTCCTCCTCTTCCTTTTCTTGTACTTCTTTTTCCCTTTCTTCTTCTTCTTCTTCTTTTTCTTCTTTCCCTTCTTTTACTTCTCCTTCCTATTCTTCTTCCTCTTCTTCTTCTTCTTCCTCCTCCTCTTCTTCTTCTTCATCTTCTTCTTCTCCATCATCTTCTTTTCTTCTTCTTCTCCTTCCTATCCTTCTTCATCTTCCTCTTCTTCTTCTTCTTCTTCCACTTCTTCTTCTTCTTCTTCTTCTTCTTCTTCCTACTCCTCCTTCTCTTCTTCTTCTTCTTCTTCTTCTTCTTCTTTTTCTTCTTCCCCTACTTCTTCTTCTTCTTCTTCTTCCTCATCTTCTTCTACCTCTTCATCATCATCATCATCTTCTTCTTCTTTATCTACTTCTTCCTCCTCTTCATCTTTTTTTTCTTCTTCTACTTCCTCTTCATCCTGTTCTTCTTCTTCTTCTTTTTCTACTTCATCTTCTTCTTCTTCTTCTTCTTCATCTTCTTCTTCTACTTCTTCTTCTTCTACTTCTTCTTTGTCTTGTTCTTCTTCTTCTTCTTCTTCTTCTTCTTCTTCTTTTCTTCTACTCCTTTGACTTCTTCTTCTTGTTCTTCTTCTTTGGTTACCTCCTCCTCCTCTTCTTCTTCTTCTTCTTCTTCTTCATCTTTGTCATCTACTTCTTGCTCTTCTTCTCTTCTTCTTCTTCTTCCCCATCCTCCACTTCTTCTTCCACTTCTTCTTCTTCTTCATCTTTGTCATCTACTTCTTGCTCTTCTTCTCTTCTTCTTCTTCTTCCCCATCCTCTACTTCTTCTTCCACTTCTTCTTCTTCTTTTCTTCTTCTTCTTCTTCTAATTCCTCTTCTTCATCATTTTTGTCTTCTTTTTCTTCTTCTTCTTCATCTTCTTCTTTGCCTACTTCTTCTTCTTCTTCCCCTTCCTCTTTGTCTTCTTCTACCTCTTCCTCTTCCTCTTCCTCTTCCTCTTCTTTGTCTTCTTCTTCTGCATCATCTTCTTCTTTTTCTTCTTCTTCTTCTCCTTCTTCTTCTTCATCATCTTCTCCCATTTTCCTTCTTCCTCCTTCCTTGTTCCTTGTTCCTTCTTCCTTCGTACTTCTTCCATCTTTTTTCTATTTTCTTCCGTCTTTTTTTTTCTTTTTCATTCTTCTTCTTCTTCTCCTTCTCCATCCTCTTCTTCTTCTTCTTCTTCTTCTTCTTCTTCTTCACCTTTCTTCTTCTACTTCTTCTTGCTCATCTTCTTCCTTTTTTTCTTCTTCTTCTTCATCATCATCTTCTCCTTCTTGTCTTTTTCTTCTAATTCTTCTTCTTCCTTTTCCCCTTCTTCTTCTTCGTCTCCTTCTCCTCCTTGTTCTTCCTCTTCTTCTTCTTCTTCTTCCTCTTCTTATTCTTCTTCTTTATCTTCTTCTTTTACTTCTTCTTCTTCTCATTTTTCTTATTCTTGTTCTTTATCTTCTTCTTCTTCTTCTTCATCTTCTTCTTGGTCTTTCTCTACTTATTCTTTTTCTCCTTCTACTATTTCTTCTTCTTCTTCTTTTTCTTCTTCTAATTCTAATTCTTCTTCTTTTCCTTCTTCCTCTTCTTCTTCTTTTTCTTCTACTTCTTTTTGCTTTTCTTCTTCTACTTCTTTTCCTGTTTCCTCCTCCTCTTCTTCTTCTTCATCTTCTTTTTTTTCTTATTTCTTTTCTTCTTCTTCTTCTTCCCTTCTCCTTCATCATCACCTTCTTCTTCTTTGTTGTCTTCTTCTTCCACTTTTTCTTCTTTTTTTTCTTCTTTTTCTTCTTCCTTTACTTCTTCTTCTTCTTCCCCTTCTTCTACTTGTTTTTCTTCTTCTTCTTCTTCTTTATCATCATCATCATCTTCTTCTTCCTCTTCTTCTTCTTCTTCTTCTTTTTCTTCTCTTCTGCTTGTTCTTCCTCTTCTTTTTCTTGTTCTTCTATTTCTATGTCTTCATCTTCTTCTTCTTCTTTTTCTTCTTCTTCTTCCTCCTCCTCCTCCTCCTCTCCTTCTTCTTCTTCTACTTATTCAACTTCTTCTTCTTCTTCTTCTTCTTCTTCTTCTTCTTCTTCTCCTTCTTATTCTTCTACTACTTCTTCCTCCTCTTCTTCTTCTTCTTCTTCTCTTCTTCTTCTTCTTCCTCTTCCTGTTCCTTACCTTCTTCTACTTCTTCGTCTTCTTCTTCTTTTTCTTCTTCTCTTCTTCTAATTCTTTGCTTTCATTTTCTTCTTCTTCTTCTTCTTTCTATTCTTCTTCTTCTTTCTATTCTTCTTCTTCTTTTTCTTTTGTTTATTCTTCTTCTTCTTCTTTTTCTTTGTCTTCTTCTTAATCTTCTCTTCTTTTTCTTCTTCCTTGTCTTCTTCTGCCTCTTTTTTTTCTTCTTCTTCTTCTTTTTAATCTTCTTCTTCTTCTTTCTCTTTGTCTTCTTCTTCGTCATCATCTTCTTCTTCTTGTTCTTGTGCTTAATCTTCTTCTCTTACTTCTTCTTACTCTTCTTCTTCTTCTTCCCCTTCCTCTTCTTATTCTTCTACCTCTTTCTCAACCTTTTCCTCTTCTTCTTCATTATCATCATCATCTTTTTCTTCTTCATTTTCATCTTCTTCCTTCTTCCTTCTTCAATCTTCCTTATTCCTTGTTCCTTCTTATTTCCTCTCTCTTCCTTCTTCCTTTTCCTTTTTCCTTCTTCCTTCTTGTTTCATCTTTTTTCCAACTTTATTCTTTCTTCTTCTTTGCTATTTCTCCTTTCATCTCTCTTCTTCTTTTTGCTTCTTCTTCTTCTCCTTCTTCTTCATCTTCTACTACTACTACTTCTTCTTCTTCATCTTCTTCTACTCTTCTTCATCATCTTCTTCCTTTTCTTTTCCCTCTTCATCTACTTCTTCATCTTTTTCTTCTTCTTCTTCCTCTCTTCTTCTAATTCTTTGCCTTCTTTTTCTTCTTCTTCTTCTTCTTTTTATTCCTCTTCTTCTTCTTCTTCTTCTTCTTTGTCTTCTTCTTCTTCTTCTGCTTCCCTTCTTCTTCTTCCTTATCTTCTTCTTCTTCTTCTTCTTTCTCTTCATCTTCTTTTTTTTCATCATCTTCTTGTTCTTGTTCTTGTTCTTCTTCTCTAATTTCCTCTTCCTTTTCTTCTTCTTCTTCCCCTTCCTCTTCGTCTTCTTCTACCTCTTCCTCTTCCTCTTCTTCATCATCATCTTCGTCTTCTTCTTATTCTTTTTCATCTTCTTCCTTCTTCCTTCATCCATCTTCCTTATTCCTTGTTTCTTCTTATTTCCTGTTTCTTCCTTCTTACTTTTCTTTATTCCTTCTTCCTTCTTGTTTTTTCTTTTTTCCAACTTTATTCTTTCTTCTTCCTTCCTATTTCTTCTTTCTTCTCTCTTCTTCTTTGTACTTCTTCTTCTTCTTATTCTTCTTCTTCTTCTTCTTCTTCCACTTCCTCGTTTTCTTTTTCTTCTTCTAATTTATCTTCTTCTTCTTCTTCTTCTTCTTCCTATTCTTCTTCTTTTCTTCTTCTATTTCTTCTTCATCTTCTCCTTCTTTTCTTGTTCTTGTTCTTCTTCTTTTTTTTCTTCTTCCTATTCTTCTTCTACTTCTTTCACTTCTTATTCTTCTTCTTCTACATCATCGTCGTCATCATCATCATCATCTTCTTCTTCTTCTTTTCATGCTCCTTCTCCTTCTTTTTCTTCTTCTTTTTCCTCTTCTTCTTCCTTCTTTCTTCTTTCCTCTTTCTTCTTTCTACTTTCTTCTTTCTTCTTTCTATTTCCTTCTTCCTTCTTCCATCTTTCTATTTCCTTCCTTCTTCCTTCTACTTTATTCTTTATTCTTTCTCTACATCTTCCTCTTCCTCTTTTTCTTTATTCCTTCTTTCTTCTTCCTTCTTCCAACTTCTTCTTCTTCTTTCTTCCTTCTTCCTTTTTCCTATTACTTAATCATGAATCTTTAATCTAGTAAACCTAAAATCCCAAATCTCTCATTCCTAAACTTTAATCTGTAATACCTAATTCCTAATCTATAATCCATAATCCATAATCACTAATCTCTAATCTCTAATCCCTAATCCCTAATCCCTGATCCTTAATATGTAATCACTAATCTCTAATCTTTAATACTTAATCTTTAATCCCTTATCCTTAATCTCTAATATCTAATACTAATTCTAATCCCTTAATCTCTAATCCCTAATTTGTAACCCTTAATCTTTAACTCTAACCTTGAATCTTACATACCTAATCTCTAATCATTAACTCTATTCCCTAATCCCTTATCCCTAATCTTAAATCCTTAATCCTTAATACTTAACCCTTATTTATAAATCCCTTAAATCTTAATAACTATTCTTTAATCCCTAATCAATAATCCCTTCATCCCTAACCTTTAATCTCTAATCCTTAATCTTTAATCCCTAATCCTTAATCCCAAATCTCTTTTACTTAATCCTAAATCCCTACTCCATAAAACCTAATCCATAAACTTAAAACCCTAATTATAACTCTCAAATCGATAGTCCCTAATCTTTCCCTCCTAATTTTTAATCATTACTCCCTGATACATAATCCCTAACCCTTCATTCCCTAATCCCTAATTTCTAATCCCTAAACCTTAACACCTGATCCTTAATCCCTATTCCATCTCTTATTCCTCTTCTTCTTCTTCACCCTCTCCCTCTTCTTCTTCTTCTTCTTCTTTCTTTTCTTCCTCATCATTGCCTTCTTCTTCCTCATCATCCTCTTCTTCTTCTTCTTCTTCTTCCTCCTTTTCCCCATCTTATTCTTCTTCCTCTTCTTCTTCTTCTTCTTTCTCTTCTTCTTCTTCGTCTTCTTCTTCTATGTCTTCTTCTTCTTCCTCTTCTTCTTTTTCCTCTTCTTTATTTCTTTTTCCTCTTCTTCTTCTTCTTCATCTTCCTCTTCTACTACTTGTTTTTTTTATTTTTTTCTTCTTCTTCATCTTCTACTTTTTATTCTTCTTCTCCTTCTTATTCTTATTCTTCTTCCTCTTCTCTTTCTTTTTCTTCTTCTATTTCTTCTTCTCCATCTCCACCTTCTTTTTCCACTTCTTTTTCCACTTCTTTTTCTTCTTCTATTTCTTCTTCTTCTTCTTCTTCTTCATCTTATTCTTCTTTTTTTCTTATTCTTTTCTTCTTTTTCTTCTTGACCTTCCTCTTCTTCTTCCACTTCTTCTTTATCTTCTTCCTGTTTGTCTACTTCTTCTTTTTCTTCTACATCTTCTTCTTATTCTTCATCTTCTTCTTCATCTTCTTTTATTTCCTTTTCTTCTTCTCTTCTTCATCTTCTTCCTTTTCTTCTTGATTCACTTCTTATTCTTCTTTGGATTCCTCTTCTTCTTCTACTTCCTCTTTTTTTTCTTCTTCTCCTTCTTCCTCTTCTTCCTCATTTCTTCTTTCCCCTTTCTCTTTTCTAATTTCTTCTTCCTTCTTCTTTCTTCCTTCCTCTTTCCTTCATCATTTTTCCTTCCTCCTTCTTTCTACCATTCATCTTCCTTCTTCTCCCAATTCCTCTTCTTCCTCTTCCTCATCGTCTTCTTCTTCTTCTTCTTGCTCTTCTTCCTTATCTTCCTCATCTTCTTTTTCTTCATCATCTTCCTCTTCTTCTTCTTCTTCTTCTTCCCCTTCTTCTTATTCTTCTTTCTCTTTTCCTTCATTTTCTTCTTCTCCTTCTACTTTTTGAACTTCTTTTTCCTTCTTTTGTTTCTCTCCTTCCTCCTCTTCTTCATTCTCTTCTTCTTCTTCTTTGTCTTCTTCTTCTTGCTCATCTTCTTCCTATTCTTATTCCTCTTCTTCCTCATCTATCTCTACTTGTTCTTGTTCTTAATCTTCTTCTTCCTCCTCCTCACTCTTCTTCTTCTTCTTCTTCCTCTTCTTCTTCTTCTTCTTCTTCCTCTTCTTCTTCTTCTTCTTCTTCTTCTTCTTTTTCTCCTTCTTATTCTTCTTCTTCATCTTCTTCTTCTTCTACTACTACTTCTACTACTTCTTCTTCTTCTTCTACATCTTCTTCTACTTCTACTTCTTCTTCCTCCTCTTTTCCTATTGTTCTTCTTCCTCTTCTTCTTGTTCTCGTTTTGCTTCTCCTTCTCTTACACCTCCTTCTTATTCTCCTTTTCCTCCTTTCCTTCTCCTTCACCTTCTGCTGCTTCTTCTTCCTTCTTTCTTCTTCTTTTTTCTTTCTTCTTTTTTATTTCTCCCTCCTTCTTCCTTCTTTCTTCTTTCCTGCTTTCTTCTTCCTTCTTACTTTTTCCTTCTTCCTTCTTCCTTCTTCAATCTTCTTTCTTGCTTCGTTCTTCTTTCTTCTTCCATCTTCTTTCATCTTTCCCTTTCTTTTTTCTTCTTTCTTCTTTGTCTTTCTTTTTTCTTCTTTCTTCTTCCTTTTTCTTCTTTCTTCTTATTCCTTCTTATTTCTTCTTCTTTCTTTCTTCTTATTTCTTTCTTCTTATTTCTTTCATTCTTCTTCTTCTTTTCTTCATCATCTTTGACATCTTCTACGACTTCTTCTTGTTCTTCTTTTTCTTCTCGTTCTTCTTTATCCCAAAACCATAATCCCTAATCCCGCTCTCCCTAATCAATAATCCGTAATGTATATTCCCTCTGCCATAATCCTGAATCTTAGTATCTAATCCTTAATCCTTAATGTCAATCCCTAATAAATAATTTGTAATATTTAATCTTTAATCCAACCATTATCCTTAATTCATAATCCCTATTCCTTAGACCCTAATTCTTAATCTCTAATCCCTAATATTTAGTCCTTAATCATTAATACATAAGCCTTAATCTCTAATCCCTAAACCCCAATCACTAATCTTTAATCCTTAATTCGTAATCTCTAATCTCTAATCCCTTATCCTAAATTCCTAATCCAAAATCACTTATCTTCAAACCTTAATTCATAATCCCTAAACCATAATCCTCCATCTTTAATCCATAATCCCTAATACTTAATCCTTAATCCTTTAATCGATAATTCTTAATCCCTAATTCTTAACCTTTAATCCTTAATCTCTAATACTTAATCCATAATCCTTTATCCCTAATCCTTAACATTTAATCCTTAATCCCCAATCCTTAATTCATAATCCCTATTTTAAAATCCCTATTTCTTAATCAATAATCCCTAAACCATAACCAAAAACTTATTCAGAATCCCTAATTGTTAATCCCTAATCCATAGTCCCAAATGCATCCTTCCCAAATGCCTAATCCCTAATCCTTGATACCTAATTCTTAATTCTTAAGTAATCACCCACAAATCATAATCTGTCTTCTTCTTTCTCTTCTTCTTTTTCTTCTTCATCTTTTTCTTCCTCTTTATCTACTAATTCTTCATCTTCTTCTTCATCATCTTCTTCTCCTTCTTCTTCTTCTACTTCTTCTTCCTCTTCATCTTCTTCTTCTACTCCTTTTTCTTCTTCGTTATCTTCTTCTTCTTCTTCATCATCATCTTCTTCTTCTTCTACTTCTTTTTCAACTTCTTTACTTTCTTCTGCTTCTTCTTCTTCATCTTCGCTTTCTTCATCTTCTTTTCTTCTACTTCTATGACTTCTTCTTCTTCTTCTTCTTTTTAATTGGTTTCCACTTCTCCTTCATCAACTTCTTCTTCTTCTTCTTCTTCTTCTTCTTCTTTATATTCTTCTTCTTCTTCGACTCTTCTTCTTGCTCTTCTTCCTCTTCATCTTCCTCCACCTTCTCTTCTTTGACTTCTACTTCTTCTACTTCTTCTTCATTCCTTCTTCCTTCTTCCTTATTCCTTCATCTATCTTCTTTCTTCCTTCTTCTTCCTTCTCCTTTTTTCTTCTTCTTGCTTCTTCTTCTTCTTATTCTTCTTTTTCATCTTCCTCCACTTCTTCTTCTTCTTCCCATTCTTCCTCTTCTTCTTGGTTTTCTTCTTCTTCCATTTCTTCTTCTTCTTTTTGTTCCTCTTCTTCTTCATCATCTTCTTCTTCTTCTTCTTCTACTACTTCTTCTTCTACATCTTCTTCTTCTTCTTCTTCCTCTTCTTCTTCTTATTCTTTTTCTTTTTCTTCTACTTCTTCTTCTTCTCCCTTTTCCTCTTCTTCTTCTCTTCTTTTCTTCTTTTTCTCCCTCTTCTTATTCTTGTTCTTCTTCTTTTGCTGCTTCTTCTTTTTCTTCTTCTTTTTCTTATTCTTCTTTTTCTACCTCCTCTTCTTATTTTTCTTCTTGTTTTACTTCACTTTTAAGTCTTCTTCTTCTTCTTCTTCGATTTCTTCATCTTCTTCTTCTACTTCTTCTACTACTTCTACTTCTTGTTCTTCTTATTCTCCTTCTTCTTGTTCTTTTACTTCTTCTTCTTCATCTTATTCTCCTTCTTCCATTTTTCTTCTACTTCTTCACCTTTTTCCTCTTCTTATTCTTCTTCCACTTCCTTTTCTTCTTCTTCTCCTTCTGTTTCTTCTTCTTCTCCTCTTTCTTCTTCTACTTCTTGTTCTTCTACTTCTTCTTCTTCTTCATCTTCTTTGTCTACTTCTTGTTCTTCTTCTCATCTTCTTCATCTTCTTATTCTTCTTCTTCCTTGTTTTCTTCTTCCACTTCTTCTTCATCTCCTTAATCTTATTCCTTTCCTTGCTCCATTTCTTCCTCTTCTTTATTTTCTTCTTCTTCTTCCTTATCATCTTATTCTTTATCTTTATCTTCTTCTTCTTTTTCCATCTGTTCTTCTTCTTCTTCTTCCTCTACGTCATCTTTTACCTCTTAATCTTCCTCTTCCTCTTCCTCTTACAATTCTTTGTCTTCTTCTTCTTCTTCTTGCTTCTTGCTACTTCCATCTTCCTTATTCCTTCTCCTTCTTATAACTTCCTTATTCCTTCTTCCTTCTTCTTTTTCCTTATTCCTTCTTCCTTCTTCCTTTTTCTTATTCCTTCTTTCTTCTAGTTTCTTCCTTACTCCATCTTCTTTCTTCCTTCCTCTTTGCTCTTTCTTCTTTCTTCTTTCTTCTTTCTTCTACTTTCTACTTCTTCTTCTTCTTCTTCTTCCCTAATCCATAATCATTAATCCTTAATCTTCAATCTTTAATGCTAATCTTGATCTCCTACCCTGTAATTTCTAATCCTTAATCTGTAATCCTTAATCTTACATCCATTATCCTTCCCCTTCTTCTCCTTGTACTTTTTCTTCATCTTCTTCATCTCCTTCATCTTCTTCTTCTTCTTCTTCTTCTTCTTTTTCCACTTATTATTCTTCTTCTTCTTCTTTACGACTTTTCTTCTTCTTCCTCTTCTTCTTTTTGCTCTTCTTTTTCCTCTTCTTTTACTTCTCCTTCTTTTTCTTCTTCTACTTCTTGTTGTTCCTCTTCTTCTTACTCTTCATCTTCCTTTACTATTTTTCTTCTTTTCTTCGTCCTATTCCTCCTCCTCCTCTTCTTCTTCTTCTCCTTCTTGTTCTTATTCTTGTTACTTTTTTATTTCTTTTTCTTCTTCTTTTTCTCATTATTCTTCTCCTTCTTTTTTATTTACTTCTTTTTCTTCTTCTATTTCTTCTTCTTCTTTTTCTTCTTCCTCTTCTACTTCTTCATCTCTTTCTTTTTCTTATTCTCTTCTTCTTGTTCTTCTTTTTCTTGTACTTCTTCATTTTCCTCTTCTTCTTCTTCTTCTTCTTCCTTTTCATCTTCTACTTCTTCTTCTTCTTCTTCTTCTTCTTCTTACACTTCTCCTTCTTCTTCCTTCTCTCTAATACCTAATCATTAATCTCTAATCTTGAATCTTGTATTCCTAATCTCTTATCTTTAATCCTTAATCTCTTATCTTTGTTACCTAATCCCTATTCCCTAATCCCAAATCCTTAATCTTAAATTCCTAATCTTTAAAGCCTAATACTTAACTTATCCCTTAATTTTATATCCCTAATTTCTAATCCCTAATCATTAATCCCTTCAACCTTAATCCTTAATCCTATATCCCTAACCCATAATCCCAAATCACTAACCCTAAATCAATAATCCCTAATCCATCAATTCTTTCTCTTTTTCTTCTGTTTCTTCTTACTTTCTTCTTCTTCATCTTCTTCCTCTTCTTCTTCTTCTTCGTCCTTATCTTTGGCTTTTACTTCTTCCACTTCTTCCTCATCTTACTCTTCTTTTTCTTCTGCTTTCTCATCATCTTATTCCTCTTCTTCCATTTCTTTTTCTTCTTCTTCTTATTCTTCATCTTTTTCCTCTTCTTCTTCTTCTTCTTCTTCTTTTACGTCTTCTTTTTCTTCCTCTTCTTTTTCCTCTTCCTCTTCTCCTCCTTTTCTTTCTTCTTATTCTTCTTTCTCCTCCATTTCTTTTTCTTTTACTTCTTCTTCTACTTCTTCTTTTTTCTCCTTCTTCTTCTTCTTCTTCTTCTTCTTCTTCTTCTTCTCTTCTTCTTACTCTTCTTCTTCTTTTTCTTCTTCTCTTCTTAGTCTTCCTCTTCATTTTCTTCTTCTTCGTCTTCTCCTTCCTTTTCATTATCCTCTTCTTCTTCTTCTTCTTCTTCTTCCTCTAATTCACTTTTTTTTCTTCTTACTGGTCTCGTTTTTCTTCCTTCCTCCACATCCTTAATTGCTAATCCATAATCTCTTAACCTAAAACCCTTAATCCCTAATCTCTAATTCTGAGTCTTATATTCCTTATCTCTGATCTTTAATCTTTAATCCCAAATCTTTATTCGCTAATCACTATTCACTAATCCTTGATCCTTAATCATAGATCATTAATCCTATATCTTAATCCTTAATAATTAATCCCTAATCTCTATTCCCTAGTCAGTAACCCCATCATCGTTTATCCCTAACCCCATACCCTTAATCTCTAGTCCCTAATCCAAATTATTTTTTCCCTAAACCTTACTCCCTAATCCTTAATCCTTTATTGCTAACTCTTAAATTCCTAATCCCTTCCTTCTTAATCTTTAATTCATATTCCCTTTTGCCTAATTCCTTAATCCCTAATCACTAAACCCTATTCCCCAAACCTTCATCCTTAATCCCCAATTGATCACTTCTTCTTCTACTACTTCTTCTTCTTCCTCTTCCTCTTCTTCTTCCTCATCTTTGTATTCTATTTCTTCTACTTCTTCTTTATCTTCCTCTTCTTCTTTTATTTTTATTCTTTTTTCTTTACTTCTTCTTCTTCTTCAATTCCTTCTTCTTCTTCTTCTTCTTCTTCTTCTTCTTCTCCTTCTTATTTTTCTTCTTCTACAACTTGTTTTTCTTCCATGTGTTCTTTTCCCTCCTCTTCATCCTTTTCCTCCTCTTCTTCTGCTTCTTCTTCTTCTTCTTCTTCTTCTTCTTCTTTTTCTTCATCTTCTTCTTCTACTTCATTTTTTTCTTCTTCTTCTTTTTCTTCAGCATCTTCTTCCCCTACTTCTTCTTCTTCTTCTTCTTCTTCTTCTTCTCCTTCTTCTTCTTCTTTCTCTTTTATTTCTTCTTCTTCTTCTTCCCCTTTTACTTATTCTTCTTCCTCATCCCCATTTATTTCTTCTTCTTCTTCTTCTTCTTCATCAACTTTTCTTCTTCTCTTCTTCTTTCTCTTTTACTTTTTCTTCTTCATCTTCTCCTTCTTCTTCTTCTTCTTCTTCAACTTCTTTACCTTCTTCATTCTCATCTTCTTCTTACTCTTCTTCTTCTTCCTCTTCTTCTTCTTCTTCTTCCTCTTCTACTTCTTCTCCTTCTTCCTCTTCTTCTTCTTTTTCTTCTTCTTCTTCCTCTTCTTCTTCTTCTTCTACTTCTTCTTCTTCTTCCTCCTCATCTTCCTCATTTTCTTCCTCATCTTCCTCTTTTTCTTCTTCTTCTTCTTCTTCTTCTTCTTTTCTTCTTCTTCTTCCTCTTCTTCTTTGTTTTCTTCTTATTCTTATTCTTTTTATTCCTCTTTCTTCTTTCTTCTTCTTTCTTCTTCCTTGTTTCTTCATTTTTCTTCCTACCTCTTTCCTTCTTCCTTGTTCCATCCTCCTTTCTTCTTCATTCTTCCTCTTATTCTTCCTCCTATGCTTCTTTCTTCCTTCTTCCTTGTTCTTTCTTCCTTCTTTTTCTTCTTCCTTCTTTCTTCTTATCCCTAATTCTTAATCCTTAATCTCTAATCTATCTTAAATCTCTAATCGCTAAACTCTTATCTCTAATACCTAATCCCTAATCCTTAATCCTTAACCTATAATCAATAATCCTTAATAACTAATCCTTAATAACTAATCCTTAATCCTTAATCCTTAATCTCTAAAGCTAATCTTGAATCCTTAATCCATAATCTCTAAAGCTAATCTTAATCTTCTAATCTCTAATCTTTAGTCCTGAATCCTATTTCCCTAACACCTAATCTCTATTCTTTAACCACATTCCCATATCCCTAATCCTTAATCTTCAATCCTTAATCTCTAATCCCTTGCCCTTAGTATAAATCTCTCTATTCTTAATCCCTAATCATAAATCCCTTCATCCCTAATCCATAGTCCCAAACACTAATCCTAATTCCTTAATCTGAAATCCCTATTACTTATTCCCTAATCCCTACTACTTAATCCCTAATCTCGAATCCATAAACAGTAATATCAAATTCCTAACTCGTAAATCTTTAATCCCTTATCCCTAATCTCTCCCTCCTATATCTTTAACCTCTATTCTCTGATGCATAATTCATAATCCTTCATTCAATAATCCCTAGTCCTTAATCCTTAATCCCTAATCCTCAATTCGACCTCTTCTACCTCTACTTCTTTTACTTCTTCTTCCTCTTCAACTTCTTCTTCCTTTTCTTCTTCATCCTCCTCCTCATCTTTGCCTTCTTCTTCTTCCACTTCTTCCTCATCTTCCTCTTCTTCTTTTTCTTCTTCTTCTTCTTCTTCTTATTTTTCTTCCTCATCTGGTTTTTCTTTTTTCTTCTTCTTCCTTTTCTTCTTCTTCTTCTTCTTCTTTTTCTTCTTCTTCTTCTTCTTCTTCTTCTATGTCTTCTTCTTTCTCTTCTTATTCCCCTCTTCTTCTTCTTATTATTATTATTCTTCTTCTCCTTCTTGTTCTTATTCTTCTTCCTCTTCTATTTCTTTTTCATCTTCTTCCTCTTCTTTTTCTTCTTCTCTTCTTCTACTCTTTCTTCTTCTTCTTCTTCTACTCTTTCCCTTCATCCTTAATCTCTAATCTCTAATCCTTAATCCCATTTATTTATTCCATAATCTATACTAGCTAATTCCTAATCCCAAATTACTCCCTCTCAAGTCCTGAGTCCCTAACCCCTAATTACTAACACCCAAATTCTTAATTTGTTCTTTTTTAATATTTAATCCATATTCCCTTATACCTAATTCCTAATCCTTCATTCCTTAATTCATTTTCCATAAACCCTAATCCATAACCCCAAATCTCAAATCCCTAATTCGTTTCTTTTTCCTCTTCTACTTTTACTTCTTCTTCTTCCTCTTCTTCATATTCCTCTACTTCTTCTTCTTCTTCTTCTTCTTCCTGATTTTTGTCTTCTACTTCTTCCTCTTCTTCCTAATCTTCTTCCTCTTCTTCTTATTCTTCTTTATCTTTTTCCTCTTCTTCTTCTTCTTCTTCTTTTACATCTTGTTCTTCTTCCCCTTCTTTTCCTCTTCCTCTTCTTCTTCTTCTTCTTCTTCTTCTTCGTCTTCTTCTAGTTTTTATTCATCCTCTTCTTCTTCCTCTACTTGTTTTTCTTCTTTTTCTTCTTTTTTTTCTTATTATTCTTCTTCTTCTCCTTCTTGTTCTATTCTTCTTCGTTTTCAATTTCTTTTTATTTTACTTCTCCTTCTTCTTCTCCTTCTTCTTCTCCTTGGCGTCAGGTGGTTGATATTATACCTGCCGGTCTAGTGGCTTTCAAGTGAGTGAAGTTAGCTGATGGGCTCCGACTTGCATGTGTTAAGCATGTCGCCAGCGTCTTCTTCTTCTTCTTCTTCATTGCTTCTTCTTGCTTTTCTTCTTCTTCTTCTTCTTCTTTCTCTTCTCCTTCCTTTTCTTCTTCTTCTTCTTCAACATCTTCACTTCTTCCTCTTACTCATGTCCTTCTTTTTCTTCTTTCCCCCAAATCCTTAATTGCTAATCTCTTAATATCTAACCCCTAATCCATAATCTATAATTTTGAATCCTATATCCCAAATCTCTCGTCTTTAATCTTTAATCCCAAATCCTTATACCTTAATTGCTATTCCTTAATCCCTAATCCTTAATCTTAATCGTTAATCTCGAAAACCTAATCCTTAATAATTAAACCATTAATTATTTATCACTAATCCCTAATTAGTAATCCTGTCATCCATTATCCCTAACCCCATATCATGAATCCTTAATCTCTAATCTCTAATCTCTAATCTAATTTATTTTTTCCCTAATTCTTACTCCCTAATCCTTAATCCCTTATTACTAATTCACAAATCCCTAATCCCTTCCTTCTTAATCTTTAGTTCATATTCCCTTGTACCTAATCCTTAATCATTCATTCATTAAACCTTAATCCATAAACCCTGATTCCTAATCCCTAATGCATCTCCTCTTCCTCTTCTTCTTTTACTTCTTCCTCTTCTTCCGCTTCTTCTTCTTCTTATTCTTCCTATTCTTCTTCTTCTTCTTCTTCCTCATCTTTGTAATCTACTTCTTCTTTATCTTCCTCTTCTTTTTTTATTTTTCTTCCTCATTCTCTTCTTCTTCTTCTTCTTCCTCTTCTCCTTCTTCTTCTTCTTTTCTTTTTTTTCTTCTTTTTTTCTTCTTCTTTGTCTTTTCTTCCTCCTATTCTTCTTTACCTCCTCTTCTTCTTTTTCTTCTTCATCTTCATCTTCTTCTTCTTCTTCTTCTTCTTCTTTTACTTCTTTTTCTTCTTCTTCTTCCTCTTCCTCTTCCTCTTCCTCATCTTCTTCCCCTACTTCTTCTTCTTCTTCTTCTCCTTCTTCTTCTTCTTTCCCTTTTATTTCTTCTTCTTCTTATTCTTCTTTTTCCCCCTTTTCTTCTTCTTCTTCTTCTTCTTCTTATTCATTTATTTCTACTTCTTCTTCTTCTTCTTCTTCTTCTTCCTCATCATCATTTTCCTTTTGTCTTCTTCTTGTTCTTCTTTTTTTCTTCTTAATCTTCTCCTTCTTCATCTTCTTCTTCTTCCTCTTCCTCTTTATCTACCTCTTCTTCTTCTTCTTCTTCTTCTTCCTTTCTTCCTCTTCTTCAGCTTCTTCACCTTCTTCTTTCTCTTCTTCTTCTTACTCTTCTCCTTCTCCACCTCCTCCTTCTTCTTCTTCCTCTTCTACTTCTTTTTCTCCTTCTTCCTCTTCTTTTTATTTTCTTCTTCTTCTTCTTCTTCTACTTCTACTTTTACTTCTTCTTCTTCTTCTTCTTCTTCCTCTTCTTCCTCATTTTCTTCCTCATCTTGTCCTTTCTATTCTTCCTCATCCTCCTTTTTTTCTCCTTCTTCTTCTTCTTCTTCTCCTTATTCTTCTTGTTCTTCTTCTCATTCTTTTTCATAATCATTAAACTCTATTCCCTAATCCTTACCCATTAAGCCCTCCTTTCCTCATCTCTTATTTTTAAATCTATAGTGCTTAATCCATTCCTCCTTAAGTCCTTATCCCTAATCTCTAATCCATCAATAGTCTACAATCCTTAGCCTTCAATCCTCAATCTCTAATCCCTAATCTCTAATTCCTAATCCGAAATCCCTAATTCCTAATCCCTAATCCTTAATCCTTATCCCTATGCCTAAATCCGTAGTCCCTATTGTTAATCCTTAATCCCTAATTTCAAATCATTAACCTTAATCCCTAAACTCTAATCCTTAATCTTTAATCCCTAACCTTTACTTAAATCTCTAATCCTTATATTTGATTCCCTAATACATAATCCCTAATCCCCAATCTATAATCCATTATCCATAATCCCTATTCCTTCATTGCTAATCGTTAACCTTTAACACCTAATCCCTAATCCCTAATGCTTATCCTAATCCCTTAATCTCTAATCCTTAATCTCTAATCTCTAATCCTAAAACTTGTATCCCTAATCTCTATAATCTAATCCTTTATTCCTAATCTCTATTATCTAATCCCAAATCTTAAATTCCTAATTTCTAATCCCTAATTATTAATAATTAATCCATTAATTTTTAATCCTTACACTCTAATCTATAATCATTAATCCATTCATCATTAATCATAAATACTTAATAGCTAATCCCTAATCCCTAATCCTAATGACTTATTCACTAATCCCTACTCATTAATCCCTAAACCCTAATTTCTAATTGCTAACTCCCAAATCAACCATGCCTAATCCCTCCCTCCATAACCTTCAACTTCTCTTCCATGATACCTAATACCTAATCATTCATTCCTTAATCTCTAGTCCGTAATCCCCAACCCGTAATCCCTAATTTATCACTTCTTCCTTTTCTTCTTATACTTCTTTTTCTTCGTTCTCTTTGCCTTCTTCTTCCTCTTCCTCTTCTTCGACTTCTTCCTCATTTTTGTCTTCTTCTTCTTCTTCCTCATCTTCTTCTTCTTTATCTTCTTCTTCTTCTTCCTCCTCCTCCTTTTCTACTTCTTCTTCCACTTCTTTTTCTTCTTCCTCATGCTCTTCTTCTTCTTCCTCTTCCTCTTCTTCTTCTTCTTCTTCTTCTTCTTCTTATACTACTTCTTCTTCTTCTATGTCTTCTTTTGCTTTCTCTTCTTCTTTTTCCTCTTCTTATTCCTCTTGTTCTTCTTCTTCCTCCTTTTCCTCTTCATCTTCTTATTCTTCCTCTCCTTTTTCCTCTTCTCCTAACTCTTCTTCTTTCCTCTACTTGTTCTACTTCTAATTCTTCTTCTTCTTCTTCTTCTCCTCCTTCTACTTCTCCTCCCTCTTCTTCTTCCACCTCTTTTATTTCTTTATCATCATCATCTTCTTCTAATACTACTTCTTCTCTATCTTCCTCTTCTTCTTATTCTTCTTCTTTTATTTCTTCATCTTTTTCTTCTTCTTCTTCTTCTTCTTCTTCATCTTTTTCTTCTTCTCTTCTTCTGGTTGTTCTTCTTTTTCTTCTTTGTCTTGCTCTTCTTTTTCTTTTACTTCTTAGTCTTCTTCTTCTTCTTTCTCCTCCTCTTCTTTTTCTATTTCCACTTCTTCTTCTTCTTCTTCTTCTTTCTCTTCTTCTTCTTCTTCTTCTTCTTCCTTGTCTTCTTCTTCCACTTCTTTTCCTTATTCTGCTTCTTCTTATTCTTCTTCTTCTTCTTCTTCTTCCTCCTCCTCATCATCTTTTTCTTCTTCATCATCATCATCTTCTTCCACTTCCTCTTCTTTTTTCACTTGTTCTTTGTCTTCTTTTATTTATTCTTCTTCCTTTTCTTTGACTTCTTGTTCTTCTTCATCTACTTCCTTCTTCCTTCTTCCTACTTCCATCCTCCCTATTCCTTCTTCCTTCTTATTTCATCCTTCTTCCATCTTCCTTCTTCCTTCTACTTATTCCTTCTTCCTTATTGCTTCTTTCTTCTTCGATCTTCTATCTTCCTTCTTCTTTCCTCTTTCTTCTTTCTTCTTCTTTCTACTTCTTTTTTTTCTTCCTCTTCCCCTTATTCTTCTTTTTCTTCTTCAACTTCTTGTTTTTCTTCTTCTTATTCCTTTTCTTCTTCTTCCTATTCTTCTTCTTCTTTTTCTTCTTATTCTTCCTTCTCCTCTTATCCTTCTTCTTCTGTTCATCGTCGTCTTCTTCTTCTTCCTCTTCTTCCTCTTCCCATTCTTCTTCTTCTTCTTCTTTATAATCATCATCTTCTTCTTCATCTTCTTCTTCTTTTCCTTCTTCTTCTTCTTTTTCTTCTTCTTCTTCTTCTTCTTTATCATCATCTTCTTCTTTTTCTTCATCTCCTACTTCTCCTTTTTCTTCTTCTTCTTCTTCTTCTTCTTCTTCTTTTTCCTCTTCTTCTTGTTTCTTTCTTCTTTCTTCTTACTTTCTTCCTTCTTCTTTCTTCTTCCTTCTTTCTTCATTTTTCTTTCTACCTCCTTTCTTCTTCTTTCTTCTATCCTCCTTCTTTCTTCTTTATTCTTCCTCTTCTTCTTCCTCTTCTACTTCTTCTTTCTTCCTTCTTCCTTCTTCTTCTTCTTCTTCTTTCTTCCTTCTTTCTTCTCCGTAATCCTTAATCCTTAATCTTTAATCCATCTGAAATCTCTAATCCCTAAACTATAATCATTAAATCTAATCCACAATCTCTAATTCCTAAACTTTAATCTCTAATACCTAATCCCTAATCCCTAATCCTTAACCAATAATCAGTAATCCCTAAACATTAATCCCTAATCCTTAATCCTTAACCCTTAATCCCTAATTCTAACTCCTTAATCCCAAATCTCTAATGCTAATCTTAATCTCCTAATCTCTAACCCCTAATCTCCAATTTCTAATCATAAATCCTATATTCCTAATTCTAATCTCTAATACATAACCCTATTCTCTAATCCTTAATCCCTAATCTTAAATCCCTAGTCCTTAGTAATAAATCTCTTAATTCTTAATTCCTAATCATTAATCCTTTCATTCCTAATCCCTAGTCCTAAATACCTAATCTTTAATCCTTAATCCTTAATCCCAAATCCTTATTACTTATTCCCTAATCTTTACTTTCTAATACCTAATCTTGAATCCATAAACCCTAATATCTAATTCCTAACTCCTAAATCTTTAATCTCTTATCCCTAATCTCTCCCACTTTAATCTTTAATCCTTATTCTCTGATACATAATCCTTAATCCCAAACCCCTACCCCTGATCCCCAAACCCTAATCCACCTCTTCTTCTTCTTCTTCTTTGACTTCTTCTTCTTCCTCTTCTTCTTCTTCTTCTTCCCCTTCTTCTTCGTCTTCCTCCTCAACTTTGCCTTCTTCTTATTTCACTTCTTCCTCATCTTCTTCTTCTTCTTCTTCTTCATCTTCTTTTTCGTTTTCTTCTTCATCTTATTCTTTTGTTATTCTTCTCCTTCCTTTTCTTCATCTTCTTCTTCTTCCTATTCTTCTTCTTCATTTTTTATGTCTTCTTCTTCTTCCTCTTCTTCTTTTTCCTTTTCTTCTTCTTTTTCTTCTTCTTCTTACTCATCTTCTTCTTCCTCCTCTTCCACAATTAGTTTTTCTTCTTTTTCTTTTTCTTCCTCTAGTTCTTATTCTCCCTCTTGTCCTTATTCTTCTTCCTCTATTATTTCTTTTTCATTTTCTTCTTCTTCTTTTTCTTCTTCTTCTTCCTCTTCTTTTTCTTCATTTTCCTCATCTTCTTTTACTTTTTCTTCTTCTTCTTCTTCTTCTTCTTCTTCTTCTGCTTCTCTTCTTCTTGTTCTTCTTCTTCTTTGTCTTCATCTTCCACTCCTTCTTCTTCATCTTCTTCTTCTTCTTCTTCCTCTTCATCTTCCTCTTCTTTTTCTTCTTTTTCTTCTTCTTCTTCTTCTTCTTCTACTACTTCTTCCCTTTCTTCTTCTTCTTCTACTTCTCCTTCTTTCTTCTCTCTAATCCCTAGTCCCTAATCTCTTAATCTCTATTCCTTAATCTCTTAATCTCTAATCTTGAATCTTATAACCCTAATATGTAATCTTAAATCCTTAATCCCTAATATTTAATCCTTAATATCTAATCCTCAATCATTAATCCCTTCATCCTTAATCCCTAATCCCATATCCTTAATCTTTAATCCCTAATCTTGACTCCTTAATCCCAATTATTTAATCCCTAATCCTTACTCCCTAATGTCCAATCTCTAATCCTAAATTACTAACTCCCAAAATCCTGAAACCCTAATCCTAATTATTAACTCCAAACTCCTCAATCCATCCGTCCCTAAAATTTAATCGATATTCCCATATACCTAATCCCTAGTCCTTCATTCCTTAGTCACTAATCCTTGAACCCTAATCCATAGCCCCAAATCTTTAATCCCTAATTCATCTCTTTTGCCTCTTCTTCTTCTACTTCTTCCTCCTCTTCTTCCTCTTCTTCTTCTTCCTCTTCTACTACTTCTTCATCACCTTTGTCTTCTACTTCCTATTCTTCCTAATCTTCCTCTTCTTCTTTTGCTTCTTCTACTTCTTCCTCTACCTCTTCTTCTTCTTCCACTTCTGATTCTTTTGCTTCTTCTTCCTCTTTTCTTCTTCTTCTTTTTCTTAATCTACCTTTTCTTCTTCTTCCACAACTTCTTTTGTCTCTTATTCTTCTTCTTCTTTTTCTTCTTACCCTTCTTCTTCTTCTTCTATTAATTCTTCTTCTTCTTCCTCTCCTTCTTCTCGTTCTTCTTCTCTTTCTTCTTCTCTTTCTTCTTCTACTTCTCCAACTTCCATATCTTTTTTTTCTACTACCCCTTCTTCTTCTTCCTCTTCTTCTTCTTCTTATTCTATTTCTTCTTTTTCACCTTCTTCTTCTCCTTCCTCTGATTCTTCACCTTTTTATTCTTCTCCTCTTCTTGTTCTTCTTCTTTTCTTCTTCTTTCTTCTTCTTCCTCTTCTTCTTCTCGTTCTTCTACTTCTGCTTCTTCTTCTTCTACTTCTTCTTCTTCTTCATCTACTACTTCTTCTTCTTCTTCACCTTCTTTTACTTCTTCTTCTTGCTCTTCTCCTCCTTCTTCTTCTTCTTCTTCCTTTTGTTCTAATTCTTCTTCTTCACCTTCTTTTACTTCTTCTTCTTGCTCTTCTCCTTCTTCTTCTTCTTCTTCTTCCATTTGTTCTTCTTCTTCTTCTTCCCCTTCTTCTTCTTGTTTTCTTCTTCTTCTTCTTCGACTTATTCTTCTTCCTCTTTTCCTCTTCAACCTCCTCTTCCTCTTCTTCTTCTTCTCTTTGTCTTCTTCTTCTTATTCTTTTTATTCATTTTCTTCTTCTTCTTGTTCTACTACTACTTCTTCTCCTTGTTCTTTTTCTTCTTCTTCATCTTCTTCTTCTCCTCCTTCTTCGTAATTGTTAATCTATATTCCCAAATCCTTACTTCTTAATCCCTCCTTCTGTAATCTCTCATCTTTAAATCTATAATGCCTAGTCTACCCGTTTCTAATCCCTAGTCCCTAATCCACAGTAATTAATCTTTAATCCATTATCTATAACCTCTTATCCCTAATCGTTAATCCCGATTCCCAAATCCCTAATCCTTAATCCCTAATGCCAAATCCCTAGTTCTTAATCCCTAATCCATAATCCCTAGCCCCTAATTACTAATCTGTAATCTGTAATCCTTAATTTCCAATCCTTAATCTTTAAACATTAACCTCTAATACCAAATGTCTAATCCTTAAACCCTAATCACTAATACCTAATCCTTAAACCCTTTTCTATAATCCATAATCTCTATCCCTTATCTCTAATCCTTAATCATTAATTTTTAATCCCTAATACTAATCCAAATACCTTAATCTCTAATCACTAATCCTAACTGTTAAATCCTTAAACATTCATCTCCAATCCATAATTCTTAATCCTTATTCTCTAATCCATAAACCCTAATCCTAAATTCCTAATCTCTAATTCCTAATCCTTAATAATTAATTCCTTAATTTTTAATCCCTAATCATTAATCTATTCATCTTTTCCCTAATCCTTAATCCCCATTACTTATTCCCTAATCCCTACTCCCTAATCCCTGATTCCAAATCGCTAATCCCAAATTGCTAACTTCGAAATCGCTAACCCGTATTCCTTGATACCTAATGCCTAATCATCTATTCCTTAATCCCTAATCCCTAACCTCGAAACACAAACCCCTGATCCCAAATCCCAAATACATCCCCTCTTCCTCTTCTTCTTATACTTCTTTTTCTTCTTCTTTTTCTTCCTCTTTTGCTTCTATTTCTTCCCCTTCTTCTTCTTCCTCATCTTTGTCTTCATCTGCTTCCTTTTCTTCCTCACCTTCCTCTTCTTCTTCTTCTTCTTCTTGCACATCTTCTTCTTCTTTCTCTTCTTCTTCTTCTTCCTCTTCATCTTCTTCTTCTTCCTTATCTTCTTCTTCTTTTTCTTCTTCTTTTTCTATGTCTTGTTCTTCTTCCCCTTCATCTTTTTCCTCTTCTTCTTCGTCTTCTTCTTCCTCTCCTACTTCCTCTTCTTATTCCCCTTCTTGTTCTTCCTCTTCTTCCTCTTCTTCTTCTTCTACTTCATCTTCTTCTTCTATTTCTACTACTACTTCTTCTTCCTCTTTTATTTCTTCTTCTTCTTCTTCTTCTTCTTCCTCCTCCTTTTCTTCTTCTTCTTCTTTATCTTCATCCTTTTCTTCTTCTCTACTTCTTGTTCTTCTTCTTTTGCCTCCTCATTATCCATTTCTTCTTCTTCTTCTTCTTCTTTTACTTTCTACTCCTCAACTTCCTTTACTTCTTCTTCTTCTTCTTCTTCAACTACTTCACCTTCATCTAATACTTCTTCTTTTTCTTACTTTTCTCCTTCTTCTTCTTCTTCTTCTTCTTCCTCTTCTTCTTCTTCTTCATCGTACTCCTCTTCTTTTTGTTTTTCTTCTTCTTCTTCTACGTCATTTTCTTCATCATCTGCTTTCTCATCTTTCTCTTCTTCTTTTTTTTCCTTCTTGTTCTTCTTTTCTATCTTCTTCTTGTTATTATACTTTTTCTTCCTTTTCTTCTTCTTCTTCCTCATCTTCTTCTACTTCTTCTTATTCCTCTTCATCTTCTTCTTTCTCTCCATCTTCGTAATCCTCAATCCATATTCCCTTATCCCTACTCCTTAATCACTCACTCCTTAATCTCTTATACTAAAATCTATAATGCCTTATCCATCCCACCCAAATCACTAATCTATAATCATTAATCCCCAATCTCTAGTCCATAATTCCTAATCCAAAGTCTATTCTTAATCCATAATCCTTAAGCTTTAATCCTTAATCTCTAATTCCTAATCTTTAATCCATAATCACTAATTCCTAATATAAAATCTCTTATCCCTTATTTTTAATCACTAATGCCTAATTCCTAATTCCTAATCCCTAATCCTTAATCCATAATGCTAAATCCTTAACACCAAATCTCTAATCCCTCCCTCCTTAAGCCCTAATCCCTAATCAATCACTTGATCCTCTTCTTCTTCTTCTTTCATTTCTTCTTCCTCCTCTTCTTCTTCTTTTTATTCCTCTTCTTCTTCTTCTTCTTTTTCCCCTTCTTCCTCATCTTTCTCTTCTTTTTCTTCTTCATCTTCTTCTTCCTCTTCTTCTTCTTTTTCTTCTTCTTCTTCTTCCTTTTCTACTTCTTCTTCTTCCTTTTCTTCTTCTTCCTCTTCTTCTCTTCTTCTCCTCCTTCTTCTTCTTTTCTTGTTCTTCCTCTTCCTCTTCTTCTTATTATTCTTCTTCTTCTTTCACTTTTCCTTCTTCTTTTTCTCCTCCTTCTCCTTCTTCTACTTCCACTCCTTCTCCTGCTCATTCTTCTTACCCTTCTCTTCTCCTTATCCTACTCATTCTCCTTCTCCTTTTTCTCCTTCTACATCTTTGTCACCTTCTCCTTCCCCTCTCCTTCTCTTGCTCCTCATCCTCCTTTTCCTTTTCTCTCTCCTTCATCTTCTTCGTCTTCTACCTTTCTTCTTTCTTCTTTCTTCTTTCTTCTTTCTACTTTCTTCTGTCTTCTTTCTTCTTCCTTCTTCCTCTTTCCTTCTTCCATCTTTCTTCTTCTTTCTGCTTTCTTCTTTATTCTTCCTCTTATTCTTCCTCTTCTTCTTATATCTTCCATCTTCCTTCTTCCTTCTTCCTTCTTCCTTCTTTCTTCTTCTTTCTTCCTTCTTCTTCCTTCTTCTTTCTTCTTCCTTCTTCCTATTCCCTATTCCTTAATCTCTAATCCAATAGTAATCTATAATCCTAAATCTTTAGTCCCTAACGTCTAATCGCTAATGCCTAATCCCTAATCTAGAATCAATAATCCCTAATCTCTAATCCCTATCTCTTCTTCATAATCCTTAATCACTAATCTTTAATCTCCAAACCCTAATCCCTAGTCTTTAGTCCTAATCATAATCCTTTAATGTCTAATCCCTAATCCTAAATCTCTAATCCTAAAGTCTACATTCCTAATCTCTAATCCCTAAGCCTTAATGTCTATTTCTTAATCCCTAATCACTAATCTTAAATCCTTAATCTCTAATCCCTAATTTGTTATAATTAATCATTTATTTCTTAATCTTTAATCTCTAATCTCTAATCGTTACTCCCTTAATCACCAATCCCTAATCCATAATCTCTAATCATTAATCCTTAATCCTAAATCTCTTTTACCTATTCCCTAATCCCTACTCCCTATCCCTAATCCTTAATCTCTAATCACTAACCCATAAACCCTAATCTCTAATTACTAGGTCTCAAATCCCTTATTCCTAATCTCTAATCCTTACCTCCCAAATCTTTAATCCATATTCCTCTATTTCTAATCTCTAACACTTCGTTCTTTAATCCAGAATCCATCCTTCCTTAATCCTTAATCTTTAATCCCTAACCCATAATCCATAATCCTTAATCCAATTCTTCTATCTCTTCTTCCTATCTTCCTCTTCTTCTTCTTCTTCTTCTTTGTCTTCTTGTTGTTATTCTTCTTCATCATCTTCTTCTTCTCTATTTGCTTAGGAATCCTTAATCCCTATTCCCTAATCCCTACTCCTTAATCCCTCCCTCCCTAATCTCTCATCCCAAAATCTACGATGCCTTATCCATCCCTCCCAAATCCCTAATCCCTATTCTTTAATCCTTAATTTTTAATCCTTAATCAATACTTAATCCATAATCCCTAATATCTAATCTCTAATCCTTAATCTCTAATCCATAAACTATAAACCCTAATACGTAATCTATTATCCCTAAATTTTAATACCTAATTCCTAATCCTAAATCCTTAATCCCTAATCCTTAATCCATAATCATTAATCCCTAACATCTAATGTCTAACCCTTCCCTCCTTTATCCCTATTCCCTAAACCTTAGCCCTTAATCTCTAATCCATCTATTTGTTCTTTTCTTCTTCTTCTTTTTCTTTCATTTTTTCTTCCACTTTTTCTTTTACTTTTTATTCCTTTTCTTTCTCTTCTTATTCTTCCTCATTTTCTTCATCTTATTCTTCTTCATCATCTTCTTCCTCATCTTTCTCTTCCTTTTCTTCTTCTTCTTCTTCTTCTTCCTCTTCTTCTTCTTCTTCTTCTTCTTCTTCCTTTTCTTCTTTTTCTTCTCTTTCTTCTTCTTCTTTTTCTTCTTCTTCTTCTTCCTCTTCTTCTTCTTCCTGTTCTTCTTCTTCTTCTTTTGTTGTTCATCTTCTTTCTTTTCTTGTTCCTCTCCTTCTTCTTCTTCTTCTTCTTCTTCTATTTCCTCTTTCATTTCCTCATCTTCTTCTTCAACTTCTTTTTTTCTTTCTTCTTCTTCTTCTTCTCCTCCTTCTCCTTCTTTTTCCTCTCCTTGTCCTGGGCTTTCTCCTTAACCTTCCCCTTCTCCTTCTCTTACTCGTTCTCCTTCTCCTCCTCCTCCTCCTCCGTCTCCTTCACTTTCTCCTTCTCCTCCTTCTCCTTATCCTCCTTCTCCTTTTCCTTTTCCTTCTTCTTCTTCTTGCTTCTTTATTTTTCCTTCTTCTATCTCCCTAATCCTTAATCTCTAATCCATCCCTAATTTATAATCCTTAATCTTTAATTCTTAACCTCTAATACCTAATTTATAATCCTTAAAATCTAATCTCTAATACCTAAACCCTAATCGCTATTCTTTAACCTATGATCCCTAATCACTAATCCCTAATCGCTAATCTCTAATCCCTATTCTTTAATCCTTAATCACTAATCTATAATCCCCAAATCCAAATCCCTAGTCTCTAATCTTAATCCTTATCTTTTAATCATTAATCCCAAATCCCCAATCTTTAATCTCTAATCCTTAATCCTTAATATTTATTCCCTAATTCCTAATCTCTAATTTTAAATCTTTAATCTCTAATCCTTAAACCTTAAAAATTAATCCCTTAATTCTTAATCTTTAATCTCTAATATCGAATCATTAATCCCTTCATCTCTAATTTTTAATCCATAATCCTTAATCACTAATCCTTAACCCTAAATCCCTTTTACTTATTCATTTATCCCTACTCCCTAATCCTTAATCATTAATCTCTAACTGTTAATCCATAAACCCCAAATCCCTAATTACTAACTCTAAAATCTATAATTACAAATCTCTAATACCTAATCTCTATTCCTCCTGTCCTAGATCTTTAACCCATATTCCTTTATCTCTAATCCCTAATACTTCCTTCTTTAATCTTGAATCCTTCCATCCTTAATCCCTGATCCTTAATCCATCCCTTCTTCCTAATCTTCCTCTTCTTCTTCTTCTTCATCTTCTTCTTCTTCATCATCATCATCTTCTTGTTCTTATTCTTTTTCTACGTTTTTCTTCTTCTTCTTCCTCCTCTTCTCCTTGTTCTTCTACTTATTCTTCATCTTCTTCTTCTTCTCCATCTTCTTCATAATCCTTAATCCCTATTCCCTCATCCCTACCCCTTAATCCCTACCTTCCTCATCTTTTATCAGAAAATCTACAATGCCTTATCCATCCCTTTCAAATCCCTAATACCCAATCCATTATCCTTAATCCCTAATCCCTAATCCTTAATCCATAATCCTAAATTACTAACACCTAATCTCAAATCCCTCCCTCTTTAATCCCTAATCCTTAACCCTTAATCCTTAATCAAATCTATTCATCCTCTTCTTCTTCTTCTTCTTTCATTTCATCATCATCTTCTTCTTCTTCTTCTTCTTCTTTTTATTCCACTTTTTCATCTTCTTTTTCTTCCTCATTTTCTTCATCCTATTCTTCTTCTTCTTCCTCATCTTTCTCTTTCTTTTCTTCTTCTTGTTCTTGTTCTTGTTCTTCTTCTTCTTCATTTTCTTCTTCTCCTCCTTTTTTTATTCTTCTACTTCTTTTTTCTCTTCTTCTTCTTCTTCCTCTTCTTCCTCTTCTTCTTCTCCTTAATTTTTTTGTTCTTCTTCTTTCTCTTCTTCTTCCTCCTCTTTCTCTTCTTCTTATTCTTTTTCTTCTTCTTCTTCTTCTTTTATTTCCTCTACTTTTTCTTCTTCATCATCATCTTCTTCTTCTTCTTCTTTTCCTTATTCTTCTTCTCATTCTCCTTCTTCGTCTTCTTCTCCTACTTCTCGTCTTTCTCCTTATCGTTCTCCTTCCCTTTCTTCTACTTGTTCTCCTTCTCCTCCTCCTTTGCCTTCTCCATCTCTTTCACTTTCTCCTTCCCTTCTCATTCTCCACATCCACCTTCTCCTTTTCCTTCTCCTTCTTCTTCTTGTTCTACTTCTTCTTCTTTTTCTACCTTTTTTCTTCTTTCTTATTTCTTCTTTCTCCTTTCTACTTTCTTCTTTCATCTTTCTTCTTCGTTCTTCATTCTTCATACCTCCTTCCCCTCTTCTTTCTTCTTCCTTCTTTATTCTTTCATCTTTATTCTTCCTCTTCTTCTTTCTTCCATCTTTCTTCTCCTTTCATCTTTCTTCCTTTTATCTTTTTTTCTTTCATTTCTTAATCCCTAATCCTTAATCTCTAATCTAATCCAAATCTACAATCCTTAATCTTAAATCCGTAATCTCGAATCCCTTATCTCTAATCTTTAATCCTTAATAATTAATCCCTTAACTCTTAATTTTTAATCTTTAATCTCTAACAATTAATCCCTCCATCTCTAATCCCTAATCCATAATCCTTAATCACTAATCCTTAATCATAAATCCCTATTACTTATTCTAAAAGCCTTAAAGACCTAATATCAAATCTCAAATCTCTCCTTTCTTATTCTCCAATCCCTAATCCTTAATCCCTAATCCCTAATCCTAAATTATAAATCCCTTATCAATCCCTAATCCATAATCCCTTATCTTTAATCCCTAATCTCTAATCTCTAACACGTTATCTCTTATCCTTAATTTTTAATCCCTAATGCTTAATCCCTATCCCTAATCCCTAACCGCTAATCCATAAACCTTAATCCATAATTCTTAATCCCTTACACCTAATATCTAATCCCTCTCTCCATAATCCCTAATCCTTAATCCTTTACCTCTAATCAATAATCCCTCTCTTCAGCTTCTTATTATCCTTCTTCTTTCATTTCTCCTTCTCTTCTTCTTTTTATTCCTCTATGTCTTCTCCTTCTTCTTCTTCTTCCTCTTCTTCCTCATCTTTCTCTTCCTTCTCTTCTTCCTTTTCTTCTTCTTCTTCTTCTTCCGCTTCTTCTTCTTTTACTTCTTCTTCTTCAACTACATCTTCTTCCATATCTTCTTCTTCATCATTTTCCTCTTCTTCTTCCTCTTCTTCTTCTTCTTCTTCTCCTTCTTCTTTTCTTATTATTCTTCCTCCTCTTCTTCTTCCTCTTCTTCTTCTTCTTCTTCTTATTTTATTTTTTCTTTTTTCTTCTCCTTCTTCTTCTTCTTCTTCTTCTTCTTCTTCTTTTCCTTCTTCTTCTTATTTTACTTCTTCTTCTTCTTCTTTGTCTCCTCCTTGTCTTTCTCCTCATCCTTCTCCTTCTTCTTCTCCTTCTCTTACTTGTTCTCCTTCTCCTCATCATTCTCCTTCTCTATCTCATTCAACTTTTACTTCACTTCTCCTTCTCCTTCTCCTTCTCCTCCTCCTCCTCATCCTCCTTCTCTTTTTCCATCTCTTTCTTCTTCTTCTTCTACCTTCTTTCTTCTTTCTCCTTTCTTCTTTCTACTTTCTTGTTTCTTCTTTCTTCTTCCTTCTTCGTTCTTCCTTCTTCATTCTTCCTTCTTCCTACCACCTTCCTCCTTCCTTCTTTCATCTTCTTTCTTCTTTGTTCTTCCTCTTCTCCTTCCTCTTCTACTTCTTCTTTCTTTCATCTTCCTTCTTCCATCTTCCTTCTTCCTTCTTTAATCCCTCTTCTTCTTCTTCCTTCTTCTTCCTTAATTCTTCCTTCTTCGTTCTCTCTAATTCCTAATCCTTAATCTCTAATCCATCCCTAATCTATCATCCTTAATCTTTAATCCCTAACCTCTTATACTTAACCTCTAATCCTTAAATTCTAATCTCTAATACCTAATCCTTAATCCCTAATCCCCAATCTATAATCTATAATATCTAATCCCAAATATCTATTCTGTATTCTTTAATCACTAATCCCAAATACTTAAACCCTAATCCATTATCTCAAATCCTAACCTTAATCTCTTAAATTCTAATCTCTAATCGCTAGTCTATAATTCTAAATCCTACATCCCAAATCTCGAATCTCTTATCCTTAATCCCTAATATCTATTCTTAATCCCTGATCTCTAATCCTAACCCTAATCTCACCCTCCTAAATCTTTAATTCATATTCCTTTACCTTTAATCCCTAATACTTCCTTCTTTAAATCCAAATCCTTCTTTCCTTAATCCTTGATCCTTAATCCCTAAGCCTTAACCTGTAAACCCTAATCCATTCCTTCTTCCTCTTCTTCTTCTTCTTCTTCTTCCTCTTCTACTTCTTCTTCTTCCTCTTCTTCTTCCTCCTCCTCTTCTTCTTCCTCCTCCTCTTCTTCTTCCTCCTCCTCTTCTTCTTTTTCTTCTTCTTCCTTACTTTTCTCTTCTTCTTCTTCTTCTTTTTCTTCTTCCTCTTCTTCTTCTTCCTCTTCTTCTTCTTCTTCTTCATTTTCTTCATGTTCTTCTGCTTCATCATCTTCTTCTTCTTCTTCTTCTTCTTATTCCCTTTTTATTCCTTCTTCTTCTTCTTCCTCCTCTTCTCATTCCTCTTCATCTTTTCTTCTTCTTCCTTTTCTATTTCAATCGCTTGTTCTTCTTGTTCTTGTTCTTCTTCTTCTTCTATTTCAATTTCTGGTTCTTCCTCTTCTACTCCTACATCTTCATCATATTTTGTTCTTCTTTTCTTCTTGTTCATTTTGTTCTTCTACTTTTTCTTCAACTTTCACTTCTTCTTCTTCTTCTTTCTCTTCATTTCTTCATCATCTTCTTCTTCTGATTCTTCTTTCTCTTCATTTCTTCATCATCATCATCTTCTTCTTCTTCTTCTTCTTCTTCTTCTTTCTCTTCATTTCTTCTTCTTCTTCTTCTTCTTCTTCTTCTTCTTCTTCTAATTCTTTTCTACTTCTTCTTCTAGTTCATCACTTTCTTCTCCCTCTTCTCATTCTTAATATTCCCCTTCTTCTTCTTCCTCTTCCTCTTCTTCCTCATGTTATTCTACTTCTTCTTGATCATCTTCTTCCACTTCTTCTACATCCTCTTCTTCTTCTTCTTAAACTTCTTCTTCTTCTTCTTAAACTTCTTCTTCTTCTTCTTAAACTTCTTCTTCTTCTTCTTCTTCTTCTTCTCCTTCTTTTTCCTCTTCATCTTCCACTTCTTCTTCTTCTTCTAGTTCTTCAACTTCTTCTTCTTCTTCTCCTTCTTACTCTTCTCCTTCTTCTTCTTCTTCTTACCCTTCACATTCTTCTTCTTCTTCTTCCTCTTCCTCTTATTCATCTTCTTCCTCTTCTTCTTCTTCTTCATCATCTTCTTCTTCGTCCTCTTCTTCCTCTTCTTCCTCTTCTACCTCTTCTACCTCTTCTTCTTCTTCTTCTCCTCCTACTTCTTTCTCTTTTTCTTCTTCTTCTTTTCTTTCTTCTTCTTCTTCTTTTTCTTCCTCCTCTTCTTCTTCTTCGTCTTCTTGTTCTTCTTCTTCTTCTTCTTCTTCTTCTTCCACTTTTTCTTCTTTTTCTTCCCCTTCTTCTTGCTCTTCTTCTTCCTCTTCCCTTTTTTTATCTTCTACTTCTTCTTCTGCTTCTTCTTCATCTCTTCTTCTTCTTCTTCTTCTTCTTCTTCCTCTTCTTCTTCTTTTGCTTTTTCCTCTTTTTTTTCCTCTACTTCCTCTTCGTCTTCTTGTTCTTCTTCTTCTCCTTCATCTTCCTCTTCTACTTCTTCTTCTTCTTGTTCTTCTCCTTCTTCATCTTCTCCTTTTTCTTCTTCTTCTTCCTCCTCTTCTTTTGCACTTCTTATTCTTTGTCTTCTACTTCTTCTTCTTTGTTTCGTCTTCTTCTTATTCTTCTTCTACATCTTCTCCTTCTTGGTTGATCTCTAATCCATCCCAAATCTTCAACACTTAATCCTTAATCATTAATCCATAAATTTTATCCCTACTGCTTATTCCTCAATCTCTAGTCCCTAATCCCTTATCCTTAAACCCTAATGCCAAATTTCTAATCCATTATCCCTAATCCTAAATCCTTAATCTCCAATACTTAATCCTTAATCATTTAACCCTAATGCCTAATCCCTAATCCCTCCCCTCCTAATATCTTATCCCTAATCCTTGATCCTTCATCATTAATCCTTAATCCCTATTTCCTAATCCTAATTATAACAATTAAATCTCTCTAGTCCTTAATCCCTAGTCTCAAATCAAAAATCTTGAATCCAAAATCCATAATCACTAATCTCTAATTGTTAATCCCTACTCTCATAATCGTAATCCTTAATCCTAAATCCCTAATCCATAAACCTTATTAATTGATCTTTTAATCTTAACTCTTTAATCCCTAATTATTAAACCCTTCATCCTTAATCCATAATTCCAAATCCTTAATCCTTACTCCCTTTTACTTATTCCTTAATCCTAACTCTTTAATCTTTAATCCCTAAACTCCAATCCTAAATTGCTAATCCATAATCCCTTGTCCCTAATCATTAATCCCTAACCCATAATCCCTAACACTTAATCCTTAATGCCTAACCCTAATCCTTAATCCATTTCTTCATCCTCTTCTTTTACTTCTTCCACCTCTTCTTCCTCTTCTTCTCCTTCTTCTTCTACCCCTTCTTCTTCTTCTTCTTCTTCTTCTTTTTCTTCTTCAACTTCTTCTACTTCCTTCTTATCTTCCTTTCATCTTCTTCTTCTTTTCTTCTTCCTCTTCTTTTTCTTTTCCTTCTTCTTTTACTTCTTCTTCTTCATCATCTTCTTCTACTTCTTTCTTATCTTCCTTTTCATCTTCTTTTTCTTTTTCTTTTTCCTCTTATTCTTCTTCTTCTTCTTTATCTTCTTCTTCTTCTTCCTTCTTCTTCTTCTTCTACTTGTTCTTCTTCTTCTTCTTCTTCTTCTTCTATTTCTGTTGTTGCTTCTTCTTCTTCCTCTTTTTCTTCTTCTGCCTCTTCTTCTTTTCCTCTTATTCTTCTTCTCCTTCTATTTCCTCTTCTTCTTCTTCTTCTTCTTATTCTTTTTCTTATATTTCCTCTTCTTCTTCTTCTTCTTCTTCTTTTTCTATTTCTTCTTCTTCTTCTTCTTTTTCTTCTTCTTTTGCTTCTCCTTCTTCATCTCCTTGTTCTGGTCTTTATCCCTCTCCTTCTCCTTCTCCTTCTCCTACTCCTTCTCCTTCTCCTTCTCCTTCACCTTTTCCTTCTCCTTCTCCTTCTCCTTCTCCTTCACCTTCTCCTTCCCATTCTCGTTCTCTTTCTCCTTCTCCTTCTCCTTCTCCTCCTTCTTCTCCTCATCCTCCTCCTTTTCCTTCACCTTCTTCTTCTTCTTCTTCCTTCTTTCTTCTTTCTTCTTTTTTTCTACTTTCTTCTTTCTTCTTTCTTCCTCCTTCTTCCCTCTTCCTTCTTCTTACCTCTTGCCTTCTTCCTCCTTCTTTGCTCTTCCTTCTTTCTTCCTTATTCCTCAACTTCTTCTTCCACTTCTTTTCTTTGTTCTTTTTTCTCTTCTTCTTCCTCCTCTTCTTCTTCATTCTTCCTTCTTCCTTCTTCTTTCTTCCTTCTTCTTAGTCTTTCTTCTTCCTTCTTCCTTCTTCCTTCTTCTTTCTCCTTAATCCCTAATCCTTAATCTTTAATCCCTAATCCATCTCTAAATTTTTAATCCCTATCATTTAATACTTAATCTCTAGTCCTTAAACTATAATGTCTAATATCTAACATCTAATATCAAATATCTAATATCTAATTCCAAATAATTAATCTCTAATCCCTAATCCGTAAGCTCAAATCCCTAATAACTAATCTTTGATCTCTAATCCCTATTCCCTAATTCTTAATCCCTAATCTTCAATATTAATCACTTAATCCTTAATCTAAAATCCATAATCCTAAATCATTAATCCCTTTATCCCTAATCTTAAAACCTTAATCCTTAATCCCTAATTCCAACTACTTATTCCCTAATCTCTACTCCCTGATATGCAATCCTTTATCCCTTAACCCTAATACATAATCCCTATTGCCTAATACTGATTCCATCCTTCCCTAACCCCAAATCCTTAATCTCTAATCAGTAATACCGAATCTTTAATCCCTAATCCATCCCTCTTAAATCCATATCCTTATTCCAAATCCTTAATCCCTGATCTCTTTCTCCTTAATCCTTAACTCTTAATCCTTAATCAATCCATTTTTCCTCTTCTTGTTCTTGTTATTCTTCCTTTGCTTCTTCTTCTTCCTTATTTTCTTCTTGTTTTTCTTCTTCCTCTTCTTCCTCTTCTTCCTCATCTTTTTCTCTTCTTCTTCTTCTTCTTCTTCCTCTTCTTCTACTTCTTCTTCTTCAACTTTTTTTTCTTCTTCTTCTTCTTCTTCCTCCTCTTCTTCTTTATCTTCCACTTTTTCTTCTTCTTCTTCTTCCACTTCTTCTTCCTCTTCAACTTCCTCTTCTTCACCCTCTTCTCCTTTTCTTGTTCTTCTTACTACTCTTCTTCTTCTTCTTCTTCTTCTTCTCCTCCTTCTTTTACTTCTTCTTCTTCTTCTATTTCTTATTATTATTATTCTTCTTCTTCTTCTTCTCCTCCTCCTTCTTCTTCTCCTTTGCCTTCTCTTTGTCTTTCCCCTTCTCCTTCTTCTTCTCTTTCTCCTTCTCCTTCTCCTTTTTCTACTCCTACTCCTTCACCTTCTCCTTCTCCATCCCCTTCTCCTTCTCCTTCTCTTCGTCTTTTTCCATCTCCCCCTTCTGCTCATCATTCATCTCCTTCTCCTTCTCCTTCTTCTTCCTCTTCTTCTTCTTTCTTCTTTCTTCTTTCATGTTTATTCTTTCTTCTTTCTTCTTCCTTCTTCTTTCTGTCTTCTTCCTTCCTCTTTCCTTCTTCTATCTTCCTTCTTCCTTCCTACTTCCCTCTTCCTTCCTTCTTCCTTCTTCATTCTTCCTTCTTCTATATTCATCATCTTCTTCTTCCTCCTCTTCTTTTTTTGCATCTTCTTCTTCTTCTTTCCTTCTTCTTTCTTCCCTCTTCCTTCTCCCTTCTTCCTTCATCCTTCTTTCTTATCCCTAATCTCTAATCCTTAATCCTTAATCCATAATCCCTAATCACTAGTCCATCCTTAATCTCTGATCCTTAATCTTTGATTCCTAATAACTAATCTTAAATCCTTAAACTTTAATCACAAATACCTAATCCTTCATCTCTAGTCTATAATCCATAATCCCAAATCTCTAATCTCAAATCCCTAACCCTTAATAGCTAACTATTAATCACAAATCCATAATCCATAATATCTAATCTCTAAGATATAATCCTAAATCCTACATCCCTAATCACTAATCTCAAATGTTTAATCACAAATCCCTAATTTATTAATCTTCAATCTATGATCACTAATATCTAATCTTAAATCCTATGTCCCTAACCACTAATCTTTAATCCAAAATCCTTAATCTTAAATTTTTAATCCTTCATGATTAATCCCTTAATTCTTAATTTTTAATTTCTAATCCCTATTCTGTAATCTCTAATCAATAATGTCTAATCCTTAATCACTATTTGTTAATATGTAATAATTAATCCTAAATTCTTAATCTTTAATGATTAATTCCTTAATCCTTAATCCCTAATCAATAATCCTTAATCATTAATCCCTTCATCCCTAATCCCTAATCCTTAACACTTAATTCCAAATTCTTATTATTTATTTCCTAATCCCTACTCCTTAATCCATAATCCTTAACCCATAATCTCTATTTCCTAATACCCAATCCCTCCCACCCTAATCCCAAATCCATAATCCCTGATATCTAATCTCTATTCCAAAATCCTTCCCTCCTAGTTCGTAATACATATTTCCTAACCCCTAATCCCTCCCTCCTTAATCCCTAATCCCTAATCACTAATTCCTAATCCCCAATCAATCTCTTCTTCCTCTTCGTCTTCATTTTCTTCTTATTCTTCTTCCTCGTCTTCTTCTTCCTCCTCATCATTCTCCTCTTCTTCTTTTTCTTCTTCTTTCTCTTCTTCTTCTTCTTCTTCCTCCACTTCTTCCTCTTCTTCTTCTCCTTCTTTTCTTGTTCTTCTTATTCCTTTTCTTCTTCCTCTTCTTCTTCTTGTTCTTCTATTACTACATCTGTCTTTTTCTTCTTTTTCTTCTTCTTCAGCTTCTCCTTCTTCTCCTTGTCCTTCTCTTTGTCTTTCTCCTTCTCCTTCTCCTTCTCCTTTTCCAACTCTTCCTTCTCCCTCTCGTTTTCCTTCTCCTTCTCTATCTCCTTCTCCTTCTCCTATTCCTTCTCTTGCTCCTCCTTCCCTTCATCGTTCTTCTCCTTCTAGTTCTTCTTGTTCTTCTTCTTTCTTCTTTCTTCTTTCTTCTTTTTTGTTTCTTCTTCCTTCTTCGTTCCTCCTTCCTTCTTCTGTCTTGCTCCTTACTTCCTCTTTCCTTCTTCCATCATTTTGTTTCCTTCCTCCTTCTTCCTTCCATCTTTTTCTTCCTTCTTCCTCTTCTTTATTACTTCTCTTCTTCTTTGTCTTCTTATTCTTCTTCTTTTTCTTCTTCCTCTTCTTTTTCCTTCACTTCTTGTTCTTCTTGCTTTCTTCTTCTTTCTTTCTTCTTTCTTCTTCCATCTTCCTTCCTCCTAATCCTTAGTCCTTAATACCTAATCATTACTCCTTAATCCCTAATCTCTAATCCTTGATCTTTAATCCCTAACCATTAATCCTTAATCTCTAATCCTTAAACTCTAAACTTTAATATCTAATCCCTAATCCATAATCCATAATCTATAACCCATAATACTTAGTCTTTAATCTCTAATTAATAATTCCTAAACATCAGTAATCCCAAATCCTTAATCCCTAATCTCTATACTCTAATGCAAATTCTAATACCTTTATCTCTATTATCTAATGTCTAATCTCTAACTTTTAATCTTGCATCCTTAATCTGAAATCTCTAATCCCTAAACTTTAATCCCTACTCCCTAAACTCCCTTTATCCCTAATCCTAAATCACCAATCTTTAATCCCAAATCCCTAAAAATTAATCTATTAATTATTAATCATTAATATCTAATTCTTAATCATTAATCCCTTCATTTGTAATCCCTAATCCTTAATTCTTAATCCCAAATCCTTAATCCTTATTACTTATTCCCTAATCCTTACTCTCTAATCCTTAAACCTTAATCCCTAATTACTAACTCCCAAATCCCTAATTCCCCAATCCCTAATCTTTAATCTATATTTCTTGACACCTAATTCCTAACCCTTCATTCCTTAATCCTTAATCCCTAATCTCTGACCATCTATCCTTAATCTGTCTCTTCTTTTTCTCCTCTTCTACTTCTTCTTCTTCTTCTTCTTCTTTTTCTTCTACTTCTTCTTCCCCTTCTTCTTTTGCATCCTTATCTTTGTCTTCTTCTTCCTCTTCTTCCTCATCTTTCTCTTGTTCTTCTTCTTCCTCTTCCTCATCTTCCTCTTCTTCCTCTTCGTTTTCTTCTTCTTCTTCTTCTTCTTCTTCTGCTTCTTATATCCTAAATCTCTAATCTCAAATCCCTAATCCTTAATAGCTAACCATAATTACAAATCCATATTCCATAATATCTAATCTCCAAGATATAATCCTAAATACTTTATCCCTAATCACTAATCTCAAATCTTTAATCACAAATCCCTAATCTATTAATCTTTAATCGCTGATCATTAATAACTAATCTTAAATCCTACGTCCCTAAACACTAATCTCTAATCCCTATCCCTAATCTTAAATTTTTAATCCTTCATGATTAATCTGTTAATTCTTATTCACTAATTTCTAATCTCTAATCTGTAATCTCTAATTGCTATCTTTATCTCGAATCTCTAATCATTAATCTCTAATCCTTAATCATTATTCGCTAATACGTAATCATTAATACTAAATTCCTAATCTTTATTGATTAATCCCTTAATCCTTAATCCCTAATAGATAATCCTTAATCATTAATCGCTTCATCCTTAATTCGTAATCCTTAAACCTTAATTCGAAATTCCTGTTATTTATTCCCTAATCCCTACTCCTTAATCAATAATCCTTAATACATAAGCCCTGTCCCTAAAAGCTAATCCATAATGCTTAATCCTTAATCTCTATTTCCTAATACGCAATCCCTCTCACCCTAATCCTAAATCCCAAAGCACTCATACCTAATCTCTATTTCCCAATCCATCCCTCATAGTCCGTAATACATATTGACTAATCCCTAATCCTCCCTCCTTAATCCCTAATCCTTAATCCTCAATCCATCTCTTCTTCCCCTTCCACTTCATAATTCTTCTTCCTTGTCTTCTTGTTCTTCCTCATCATTCTCTTCTTCTTCTTTTTCTTTTACTTCTTCCTCTTCTTTCTCTTCTTCTTCTTTTTTTCCTCCTCTTCTTCTTCTTAACTTCTTCTTCAACATCTTCTTTTTCTTCTTCAATTTCCTCTTCTCATTCTTTTTTTGTCTTTTTCTTCTTCTTCTTCTTCTTCGTCTTCTTCTTCCTCTACTTCTTATTCCTCTTCTTCTTCTCCTTTTCTTGTTCTTCTTATTCCTCTTCTTCTTCCTCTTCTTCTCTGCTCTTCTTCTTCTTCTTTTTCTACTTCTTCGTCTATCTCTTTTTCTTCTTCTTCTCGTTCAGCTTCTCCTTCGTCTCCTTGTCCTTCTCTTTGTCTTTCTCCTTCTCCTTCTCCAACTCCTCTTTCTCCTTCTCTTCCTCCTCCTTCTCTTCATCCTTCTTGTCCTTCTCATTGTTCTTCTTCTTCTTCTTCTTGTTCTTCTTCTTTCTTCTATCTTCTTTCTTCTTTCTTCTTGCTTCTTCCTTCTTCGTTCCTCCTTCCTTCTTCCATCTTCTTCTTTCCTTCCTCTTTCCTTCTTCCATCTTCCTCCTTCCTTCCTACTTCCTTCTTCCTTCCATCTTTTTCTTCCTTCTTCATTCTTCTTTATTCTTTCTCTTCTTCTTCCTCTTCTTGTTTTTCTTCTCTTTCTTCTTCCTCTTCTTTTTTCCCTACTTCTTCTTTCTTTCTTCTTTCTTTCTTCCTTCTTCTTCCTTCTTCCTTCTTCCTAATCCCTAGTCCTTAATCCCTGATCCCTACTCCTAAATCCCTAATCACTAATCCAACCCTAATCTCTAATCCTTGATCTTTAATCCACAAACAATAATCCTTAATTGCTATTTCCTAAATTCTAAACTCCAGTACATAATCCATAACCTATAATCCATAATACTTAATCTTTAATCTCTAATTATTAATTCCTAAACATTAATCACTAAACCCAAATCCTTAATCCCTAATCTCTAGACTCTAATGCAAATTATAATACCTTTATCTCTAATACCTAATGTCTAATCTCTAACCTTTAATCTTTCATCCTTAATGTCTAATCTCTAATCCCAAATCTTTAATCCCTATTCCCTAAACCCTAACCCCTTGTCCTTAATCCTAAATCACTAATCTTTAATCACAGATCCTTAAAAATTAATCTATCAATTATTAATCCTTAATATCTAATCTTTAATCATTAATCCCTTCATCTGTAATCCCTAATCCCTAATCCTTAATCCTTAATCCCTAATCCGTAAACCTTATTACTTATTCCCTAAACCATACTCTATAATCCCTAATCTCTAATCCTTAAACCTTAATTGCTAATTATTAACTACCAAATCGCAAATCCCTCAATCCCTAATCTTTAATCAATATTTCCTAACACCTAATTCCTAAACATTTGTTCCTTAATCCTTAATCCCTAATCTCTAACAATTTATCCTTAATCTGTCTCTTCTTTTTCTCTTCTTCTTCTACTACTTCTTCTTCTTCTACTTCTTCTTCCTCTTCTTCTTCTTCTTCCTCATCTTTGTCTTCTTCTTCCTCTTCTTCCTCATCTTCCACTTCTTCTTCTTATTCTTCCTCTTCTTCTTCTTCTCTTCTTCTTCCTCTAATTCTTCTTCTTCTTCTTCTTCTGCTTCTTCTACTTCTTCTTCTTCTATGTCTTCTTCTTCTTGTCTTCTTCTTTTTCCTCTTCTTCTTCTTCTTCTTCTTCTTCTTCCTCTTCTTCTTATTCTTCTTCTTCGTCTTCTTCTTCCGCTACTTCTTCTTTTACTTATTCTTCTTCTTCTTCTTCTTCTCCTTCCTCTCCTTCTCCTTGTTCTTATTCTTTGTAATTTTTAATCCTTGTTCCTTAATTCCTATTCCTTAATCCCTCTTTACCTAATCTCATATCTCTAAATTTGTAATCCCTAGTCCAGCTCTCCCAAATCACTAATCCCTATTTTCTAATCTTTAATCCCTAATCCTTAATAGCTAATCCATCCTTAATCCATAATTTTTAATCCTTAATCCTTAATCTCTAATCCTTAAACCCTAATCTCGAATTCCTAATCTATACTCTATAATCCATAATCTTTAATCTTTAATCCCTAATCCCTAATCTCTAATTACTAATCCATAAACCCTAATCCTTAATACTTGACCCCTAATCCCTAATCCTTACTATATAATCTATAATTCTTAGTCTTTAATCTCTAATCCTTAAACCCTAATCCATAATCCTTAATCTCTAATCCCTAATCCTTAATCCCTAATCCTCATCCTAATTCCTTTACCTCTAATCTCTAATCCCTAATCTCTAATCCATAATCCTAAATCCCTAGTTTCTAATCTCTAATCCCTAATCTGTAAACCTTAATCTCTGTTCTAGTATTTGTAATCCCAAATCTTGAATCTTTAATCCCTAATTCCCAATCCATAATAATTAATTCTTTAATCCTAAATCGCTAATCATTATCTTTTCATCTCAAATAATTTACTGAATCTTTAATGCCAAATCCTTAATCCCCAATCCTTATTACTTATTCCTTAATCCTTACTCCTTGAACCATAATCCTTGATCCCTAAACCCTAATTGATAATCTCCAATCCCTAATATTTATTTCCTAACCTATAATTCCTAATCTTTAGTCATTAACACCTAATCTTATATCCTTGCCTCCTTAATTCGTATTCCCTAACCCCTAATTCTTAATCTCTAGTCCATCACTTCTTCCTCTTCTTATTCTTCTTCCTCCTCTTCTTCTTCTTCCTCCTCTTCTTCTACATCTTCTTCATCATCTTCTTGTTCTTCTCTTCCTGATCTTCCTCATTTTACTCTGTCTTCTTCTTCTTCTTCTTCTTTCTCTCTTTCTTCTACTTCATCGTCTTCTTCTCCTTTCTTCTTCTACTTCTTTTTCTTCTTGTTCTTCTTCTTCTTCATATTCCTCTTTGTCTTCTTCCTCTCCTTTTACTACTACTACTTCTTCTTCCTCTTCCTCTTCCTCTTCTTCTTTTCCTCCATTGTCCTTCTTTTCTTGAAATTCTTCTTCCTCTTCTTCTTCCAGTTCTACTTCTCTTCTTCTCTTCTTCTTTCTTCTTCTTCTATTTCTTCTTCTTTTTCTTAATCTTCTTCATCTCCTTCTCCTTCCTCTACTCCTCCTTCTCTTATCTCACACTTTCACCTTCACTTTCTCCTTCTCCTTCTCCTTCTCCCATCTCCACCTCCTTCTCTTTGTCCTTCTCCTTCTCATTTCTCCTCCTCTTCCTTGTCCTCCTTCATCTCCTTCCTCCTTTCTACTTCTTGTTCTTCTTCTCCTTCTTCTTCTTCTTCTATTTCTTTCTTTTTTCTTATTTTTTGCTTTGTTCTTTCTTATTTTTTGCTTTGTTCTTTCTTCTTTCTTTTTTTTTTTCTTCCTTCTACCTTCCCTCCATCCTCCTTCCTTCTTCTTTCTTCCAAATTCTTTCTTCCTTCTTTGTTCTTTCTTCTTTCATCATTTTTTCTTTATTCTTCCTCTTCTTCTTCATCCTCCTCTCTCTTCTATTTCTTCTTCTTCTTCTTTTAATTCTTCACCCTCATCTTCATCTTCTTCCTTTTTTCTAATCTCTAATCCCTAATCTATAATCTCTAATGTCTACTCTTGAATCCCTTAATCCATAATCCCTGTTCCTTAATCACTAATCCTTAATCCCTAATACCTAATCTCTCATACCTAATGCTATTTCTTGATCCCTTAATCTCTTGTCTCTAATCCTTAATCTCTAATAGCAAATCTTTAGTCACAAATTCTTAAACACTAATCTCTAATCCATAATCCTTATTTTCATATTCCAAAATACCAAATCATTAATTCTTAATCTTTAATATTTTATCCTTTAATCCTTAATCAATATTCCCTAATCCTTAATCATCAATCCCATCGTCCTTAATCCCTAATTTCTAATCCTTAATACATAAATCTTATTACTTATTCCTTAATCCCTACTCCTTAATAAATAATTCCCTTAATCTCGAAACCCCCCATCTATAATTGATAATCCATAATCCTTAATCTCTTTTCCTTAATTCCTAATCCCTAATTCCTAATAACTAATGCCTTATCCCTCCCTCCCTATTCCCTAATCCCTAAGAGCTAATCTCTAAAACCTAATCTCTCCCTCTATAATCCATAATCTATAATCCCTAATCTGTAATCGTTCTCTCCTTCATCTATAATTCCTAATCCCTAACACTTAATCTTTTGATCCCAAATCTATCTATATTTCCCTCTTCTTCTTCTTTATCTTCCTCTTCTTCTTATTCTTTTTTCTTCTTCTTCTTCTTCTTCTTCTTCTTCTTTCCTTTCCCTTTCTTTTTCTTCCACATTTTATTATTCTTCTTCTTCTTCTCCTTCTTCATCACCATCCTCTCTTCTTCTTCTTCTTGTTCTTCCTCCTCCTCCCCTTCTTCTTCGTCTTCTTCTTCATTTTCCTCTTCATCTTTTCTTCTTCTTCTTCTTTGTCCTTCCACTTCTTCTTCTTCTTTGTCTTCCCCTACTTCTTCTTCTTCTTCCTCCTCCTCCTCCTCCTCTTCTTTTTCTTCTTCTACTTCTTCATTTCTTATTCCTTTTATTCCTCTTCTTACTTCCTCTTTTTCGTCTCCCTTCTTCTTCTTCTCTTTCTTCTTCTTTCTTCCTCTTCTATTTCATTTTCTTCTTCTTCTTCTTTCTTCTTCTTCTTCTCTTCTCCTTTTTCTTCTGCTTCTTTTCCTTCTCCTTCTCCTTCTCTTTGTCTTTTCCTTCCACATCTCCTTTTTGCATCTCTTTCTCTTTCTCCTTCTCCTTCTCCTACTCCTTTTCCATCTCCTTCTCCTTCTTCTCCTTCTCTAACTCCTCCTTTCTCCTTATCCTTGTTCTTCTTCTTCTCCTTCTCCTTCTCTTTGTCCTCCTTCTCCTTCCTCCTTCTCCTTCTTCTTCATCTTCTTCTTCTTCTTCTTCTTCCTCCTCTTCCTTCTTTCTTTCTTTCTTTTCTCCTCTTTCTTCTTTCTTCTTTCTTATTCTTTCTTCCTTCTTGCTCTTTCCTTCTTTCTTCTTCCATCCTTTTTGCTCTCCCTCTTCTTCTTCTTCCTATTCTTCTTCTTCTTCTTTTTCCTCTTTTTCTTGCTCCTTTTCTACTTTTTCTTTCTTCCTTCTTTCTTTCTTCTTCTTTCTTCTTTCTTCCTTCTTTCATTCTTCTTCCCTCTTCCTAGCTCCTTCCATCTCCCTAATCCCTAATCCTTAATCCCGTATCACTAATCCATCCCTAATCTCTAATCTTTTATTTTCAATCCCTGGCCTCTTATCCCTAATCCCTAACACCTAAACTCTTATCTCTAATTCCAAATCCTTCATCCTTAATTTATAATTTAAAATCCCTGATCCCTAGTCTCTAATCTCTAATCCTTAATCCTCATTCATTAATCCAAAATCCTTATTCTCTAATCCTAAATATCTAATGCTAATCCAAATGTCATCACCTCAAATACCTAATTTCTAACACCTAATCTAAAATTTAGCATCCCTAATCCCTAATCTCTAATCCTAATTCTCTAAACCCTGATCTCTAATCCTAAATCACTAATCTCTATACCCTTGTCCTTAGTAATTAATCCTATAATTCTTAGTCCCTAATCTCTAATCCTTAATCATTAAGCCCTTCATCCAAAAAAAACCTAATTCCTAATCATTAATTCTTAATCTATAATACTTATTACTTATTCCCTAAACCCTAATCCCTACTCACTAACCCCTAAAACCTAATCCCTAAACCCTTGATCTTGAATCTATCTCTTCTTTCTCTTCTTCTTCTACTTCGTCTTCTTACTCATCATCTTCTTCTTCTTCTTCTTCCTTATCTTCATCTTTTTTTCTTTCTTTTCTTCCTCATCTTCATCTTTTACTTCTTGTTCTTCTTGTTCTTCTCCTTCCTCTTCTTCTTCTTCATCTTCTTCTTCCCCTTCTTCTTCTTCTTTATCTTCTTCTTCGTCAAATTCCTCTTCTTCTTCTTCTTCATCTATGCATTCTTCTTCCTCCTCTTCATCTTTTTCATCTAATTATTCTACTTCTTCTTCCTCCTCTTTTTCTTCATCTTTTACTTCTTCTTATACTTGTTCTTCTACTTCTTCTTTTGTTACTTCTTCTTTCTCTTCTTCTACTTTTTTTGTCCTTCTTCTTCTTTTTCTTCCTCTTCTTTTTCTTTATATTCTTCTTCTTTCTCTTCTTCTTCTCCTTCTTCTTCTTCTTCATCTTCTTCTTCTTCTTCATCTATTTCCTCTTCTTCTTCTTCTCCTTCCTCTTCTTCTTCTTCTAGTACTTAAACTTTTCTACCTCTATTCTTGTTCTTCTTTTTCTTTTTCATCTACCTATTCTTATTCTTCTTCTTCTTTTTCCTCTTCATCTTCCTCTTTTTCTTCTTCTTCTTCTTCCTCTTCAACTCCTTCACCTTCTTCTTCTTCTACTTCTTCTTACTCTTCTCGTTCTCCTTCTTCTTCTTCTTCTTCTTCTTCTTCTTCCTCTTCTTCCTCTTCTTCTTCCTTTTGTTCTTCATCTACTTGTTCTTCTTTTTCTTCTTCCCCTTCATATTTATCTTTTTCTTCATCTTCTTTCTCTTGTTCTTCTTCGTTAATTTCTTCTTCTTCTTCTTTTTTCTCTTCTTCTTCATCTTCCTCTTCTCTTTGTTCTTGTTCTTCTTCTTCTTTATCTTCTTTTTTGTTATTCTTTTTCTTCTATTTCATCTTCTCCTTTTTCTTCTTCTTCTTCTTCTTCTCCTTTTTCTTCTTCTTCTTCTTCTTCTCCTTTTTCTTCTTCTTCTTCTTTTTCATCATCTGCTTCTTGCACTCATTATTTTTCTTCCTTTTCTACTTCCTCTTCTTCTTCTTCTCCATGTTGTTCTTGTTTTTCTTGTTCATCTTTTTCTTCTTCTTCTCCATTGTAATCCTTAATCCTTTATTCCCTAATCCTTACTCCTTAATCCCTCCCTCCCTAATCTCTCGTCCTTAAATTTGTGATCCCTAATCCATCCCTCCCGAATCACTTCCCTAATTCTTATTCCCTAATCCCTAATCTCTAATCCATAATCCTTAATCCCTAATCTCTAATCCATCCTTAAATCATAATCCCTTATCCTTAATCCCTAAACTCTAATCATTAATCTATAATCCATAATCTCGTATCCTTAATCCTCAATACTTAATATCAAATCTCTAATCCTTAGTCCTTAATCACTAATCCATAATCCTTAATCCTACTTATAATCAGTAAATCTCTAAGCCCTAATCCCACATCTCTAATCCCCTAACTCTAAATCCCTAATCCTTAATCACTAATCTTTAATCCTTAATCCCAAATCTGTATTCCAAATTTTGTAATCTTGAATCCAAAATGCCTAATCTACAAACTTAAACATTAATACTTTAATCCTCAATCCCTAATCCCAAATCATAAATCCCTTCATCCCTAATACTTAATTTCTAATCTATAATCTCCAATATCTATTACTTGTTACTTAATCCTTACTCTTTAATCCCTAATCTTTAGTCCCTAAACCCTAATCCCTAATTGCTAATCTATAATCTCAAATCCTTAATCGTTAATCCTTAATCCCTAATACCTAATTTCATCTATTCTATCCTTAATCTGTAACCCTTAATACCTAATCCATCTCATTTTCTTGTTATTCTTCTTCTTCTTCTTCTTCTTCTTCTTTATCTTCTTCTTCCTTTTCTTCTTCTTCTCTAAAACATGTTCTTTTTCTTTTTCTTCTTCTACTCCTTCATCTTCTTCTTTTTCTTCCTCCTCTTCTTCCACTTTTTTTCTTGTTCTTCTTCTTATTCCTCTTCCTCTTCTTCATCATCATCTTCTCCTTCTTCTCCCTCTTCTTCTTCTTCTTCTTCTTCTTCTTCTTCTTTAAGTTCCTCTTCTTTTTAGTCCTTTTCTTCTTCTACTTCTCCTTCTTCTTCTTCTACATCTACCTCTTTCTCTTCTTCTTTTGCCTCATGTTCTTCTTCTTATTCTCCTTCTTCTTTTCATGTTCTTCTTCTTCCTATTCTTCTTCTACATCTATTTCTTCTTCTTCGTCTTCTTCTTCTTCTTCTTCTTCTTCTCCTCCTCCTTCTACCTCCTCATCACTTCCTTCTTGTTCTTATCTTGTAAGCCTAAATCTCTAATCATTAAACTGTAATCCCTGATACCTAATCCTTAATCCTGAATCTATAATCCATAATCCTTAATCTCTAATCTCTAATCCCTAATCTCTAATCCCTAATCCTTAATTCCTTAATCTCTAAGGCTAATCCTCATCCTCTAGTCTTAAATCCATAATCTCTAATCTCTAATCTTGAATAATATATCCTTTAACTCTAATCTTGAATCCCTAATGCATAGTAATAAATCACTTAATTCACAACCCTGATACTCTAATTCTTAATCATTAATTCCTTCATTCCTAGTTCTTAAACTGTAATCCTTAATCCCTAATCCCAAATCCCCATTACTTATTTCCTAATCCCTACTCCTTAATCCTCAATCCCTAATCCATAAACCATAATCTTTAATTGCTAACTCCTAAATCCCTAATCTATAATACCTAATCATCCCTCTCTAAACTTTAATCCTAATTCCTTGATACATAATCCCTAATCCTTCATTATTTAGACCCTAATCTCTAATTGTTAATCCCTAATCTCTAATCCCTAATTCATCTCTTCTTCTTCTTCTTCTTCTTCCTTTTCCTCTTCTTCTTCTTCTTCTTCTTCTTCCTCTTCCTCTTCTTCTTCTTCCTCATCTTCGTCTTCTTCATCTTCCCCTTATTCCTCATCTTCTCCTTCTTCTTCTTCCTCTTCCTCTTCTTCTTCCTCCTCTTCTTCTTCCTCTTATTCTTCTTCTTCTTCTATTACTTCTTCTTCTTCTCTTTTTTCCTCTTCTTCTTCTTCTATATCTTCCTCTCCATCCTCTTCTTTTTTTTCCTCTTCTACTTCTTCTTCTTCTTCTTCTTCTCCTTCTTCTGTCATTTTTTTTTCTTCTTCCTCTTCTTCATATATTATTTTCTTTAGTTGTTTTTCTTCTTCTTCTTCTTCTTATTCTTGTTGTTCTTCCTCTTTTATGTATTTTTCTTCTTTTTCTTCTTCTTCTTCTTCTTCTTCCTCTCTTTCTTCTTATTGTTATTCTTATTCTTTTATTTCTTTATCTTCTTCTTGTTTTTCATTTTTTTTCTACTCATCATCTTCTTCTTCTTCTTCTTCTTTTTCTTCATCTTCCTCTTCTTCTTCTTCTTCTATTCTCTTTATCTTCCTCTTCTTCTTCTTCTGCTACTTCTAATTCTTCACCTTCTCCTTCTTCTTCTTATTCTTCTTCTTCTCCTTCTTCCTTGTCCCTAATCCCTAATCCCTAATCTTTATCCCTATTCAATAACCCATTCCTAATCTTTAATCCCTATTCTTTAATCCTTAACCTCTAATCCATAATCTCTAATCTCTAAACTCTAATCCTTAAAGCTTAATCTATAATCCCGAATCTACAATCCATAATCCCTATCCTAAATATGTATTACCTAATCTCTAATCCCTAATTCTTAATCCCTAATCTTTAATCACTAATGACAATCCTATTCTCAATCTCTAATCAATAATCTAAAACCCCAAATCTTGCTTCTTTAATCTCTAATTTCTAAATCATAATCCCTAATTTTTATTCTCGAATCCCTAATCCTTAATCCTAAATCCCAAACCTTTAATCCCAAATCCTTAATAATCAATCTCTTATTTTTTAATCACAAACCTTTAATCCTTAATCATTAACCTCTTCATCCTTAATCCCTAATCCCTAATCCTTAATCCTTTATCTCTAATTCCTAATCCCTAATCCCTATTACTTTCTTCCTAATCCTTACTCCTTAATCTTAACCCATATTCCTTAATAGTTAACTCTCAAATTCCTAATCACTTTAATCCCTCCTTCCTTAATCTTTAATCTATGTTCCCTTATACACAATCCCTAATCCTTCATTCTGTAATTCCTAATCCCTAAAATCTAATCCCTAATTCCTGTTCCTTAATCAATAATCTATATATTCATCATCTTCTTCTACTTCTTTATGATCTTATTATTCTTCTACTTCTTTATGATCTTATTCTTCTTCTTCTTCCCCTCCTTCTTCCCCTTCCTTATCTCTATCTTCTTTTTCTTTCTCTTCTTCCACATCTTCCTCTTCTTCTTCTTCTTTTTTTTCTACGTTTTCTTCGTCTTCTTTTTCTTCTTGTTCTTTTTCCTCTTCTTCTTCTCCTTCTTCTTCTTCATCTTCTTCTTCCTCCTCTTCTTCTTCTTCTGTGTCTTCTTCTTCTTCCTCTTCTACCTTCTCCTCCTCTTCTTCTTCTTCTTCTTCTTCTACTTCTTTTTAATCTTCTTCCTCATCTATTTCTTCTTCTTCTTCTCCTCCTCCTCCTTGTTCTTCTTCTCCTTCTTATTCTTCTTTTTCTATTTCCTCTTCTTCTTCTTCTCCTTCTTCTTTTTCATCTTCTCTTCTTGTTGTTATTCTTCTTTTTTTTTGTCATCTTCCACTTCTGTTCTTCTTCTTCTTCTTCTTCCTCTTCATCTTCAACTTCTTCATCATCTTCTTCTTCTTCTTCAACTTCTTGACCTTCTCCTTCTTCTTCTTCTTCTTAATCTTCTCCATCTCCTTCTAATTCTTCTTCTACCTCTTCTTCTTCTTCTATGTATTCTTCCACTTCTTCTTCTTCTTCTTCTTCCTCATTTTCTTTTTCTTCTTCCCCCTCTTCTTTCGTGTCTTCCTCTTATTATTATTATTATTATTATTATTCCTTTTCTACTTCTTCTTCTTCATCTTCTTCTTCTTCTTCTTTCTCTTCTTCTTCTTTTCCTTCTTCTTTCTCTTCTTCTTCTTCCTCATCATCTTCTTATTATTCTTGTTCTTCAGAATTGTTATTCTTTATTCCTTAATCCTTACCCCTAATTCCCTCCCTCCTTAATCTCTCATCCCTAAATCTATAATGTCTTATCCATCCTTCCCTAATCCCTTATATCTAGTCCATCCATAATCTATAATCTCTAATTCTAAATCTTTAATCTTTAGTCCTTAATCTCCAATTCTTAATCTCTATTCCTTAATTCCTAATCCATAATCACTAATCCTTCTTGCTCTTCTCCTTCATTCTCTTCTTCTCCCAATTCTTTCTCGTCTTCTTGTTTCACTTTTTCTTCTTCTTCTTCTTCTTCTTCTACTTCCTCTTCTTCTACTACTACTTTTTCCTCTGCTTTTTCCTCTCCTTCTTCTTCTTCTTCTTCTCCTTCATCTTCTTCTTCTACTTCTTTCCCTTCTTCTTCTTCTTCTTCATCCACTTCTCCTTCTTATTTCTTTTCTTCTTCTTCTTCTTATTCTTCTTCTTCTTCTTCTTCTTCAACATAATCATCATCATCATCTTCTTCTTCTTCTACTACATCTTCTTCTATTCTCTAATCATCAATCCATTCCTAATCCCTAATACTTTGTCCCTAATTTGTAATCCCTAATATTTATAACGATTCTTTATTCCCTTGTCCCAACTCCATAATCCTTAAACCCTAAACCCTAATCTTTAATTTAAAATCCATAATCTCTAATCCTAAATTTTAAATCTTGAATCCTTAATCCTTTTCTTTAATG
>JAIUJO010000088.1:1212696-1232696 GCA_023846275.1 Vanilla planifolia
CTTCTTCTTCTTCTTCCTCCTCCTCCTCATTTTCTTCTTCTTCTTCATCCTCTTCTTCCTCCTCTTGCTCCTTTTCTTTTTCTTCTTCTTATTCTTTGTCTTCTTCTTTTTCTTGTTGTTTTTCTTCCTTTTCTTCTCCGTGCTCTTCTTCTTCTTCTTCTTCTTCTTCTTATTCTTCTTCTTCATCTTCTTCTTCTTCAACTTCTTCTTCTTTTCCTTCTTCGTAGTCTCTAATCGCTATTCCCTAAGCTTTATTCCTTAATCCCTTTCTATCAAATCTCTCATCCCTAAATCTATAATACCTGATCCATTCCTCCCAAATCTCTAATCCTTAATCACCAAATCTTAATCCCTCTTCACTAATCCCTAAGCCTTAATCCTTAATCCATCATTAACCCATAATCCATAATTCAAAATCCCTAACGGAAAATCCCTAATCCCTTTTTCCTATTCCTTAATTTTTAGTCCCTAATCCCTAATCTCGAAACCCTAATCTTTAATCCCGAATCCTTAATCCCTTATCTCTAATCTCTAATTCCTAATACCTAATCTTTAATAATCTCTAATCTTTAATCCTTAACACCTAATCCTTAAACTCTAATCCTAATTATAAATCATTTAATCTCCAATCCATAATCCCTAATCTTTATGTATAATCCTGAATCCTGAATCTCTAATCACTAATGTCAAACCTTGAATCCCTATTCCCTAATTCGTAATCCCAACCCTAAAAGCCTAATCCATAGTAATTAATCCCTTAATCCTAAATCACTAATCCTTAATCATTAATCCCTTCATCACCAATCATTAATTCCTAATCTTTAATCCTAAGCTATATTTCTTATTCTTTGATCCCTACTCCATAATCCCTAATCCTTAATTCTTAAACCCTAATACCTTGTTGTGAATCCATATTCCCAAATCCCTAATCCTTAATACCTAATCCTTAAATCCCAAAAACCTAATCCCTAATCCTTCCCTCTTTAATCCCTAGTCTTTATGTCTTAATCCCTAATCCCTAGTCTCTAATACCTTCCTCCTCAACTTCTTCTTCTTCCTCCTCCTCCTCTTCTTCCCCTCCTTCTTCCTCATTTTCTTCTTCTTGTTCTTCTTCTTCCTCTTCTTCCTCATCTTTCTCTTCCTCTTGTTCTTCTTCTTCCTTCTTTTCTTCTTCTTCCTCCTCTTTCTTTTTTTCTTTTTCTTCTTCTTCTTTATCTTTTTCTTCTTCTTCATCTTCTTCTTCCTCTTCCTCTTGTTCTTCTTCCTCTTCTTCTTCTACTTTTTCCCCTTCTTCTTTTCTTATTCTTTTCTTTCCACTTTTTCTATTTCTTCTTCTTCTTCTTCTTCTTTATCTTCTTCTTCTTCTTCTTCTTCTTCTCCTTCTTCAACTTCTTCTTCTTCTCCTTCTCCTAATCTTTCCCTTTCTCCTTCTCATTCTCCTTCTCCATCTTGTACACCTCCTTCTTCTCCTCCATCTCCTTCACCTTCTCTATCCCTTCTTTTCCTCCTTCTCCTCCTCCTCTTCGTTCTCCTCACACTCCTTTTTCTTCTCCCACTTCCTCTTCTTCTTCTTCTTCTTCTTTCTTCTTTCTTCTTTCTTCTTTCTTCTTTCTTCTTTCTACTTTCCTCTTTCTTCCTTTTTTCCTTCTTCCTTCTTCTTTCTTCTTTATTCTTCCTCTTCTTCTTCTTAATGTTTCTTCGTTCTTCGTTCTTCCTTCTTCCTTCTTCCTTCCTTCTTCTTTCTCCTTCTTTCGTCACTCTAATCTCTAATCCTTAATCTCTAATCCATCCTTAATCTTTAATCCCTAAATTCCTAATATTTAATCCTTAATATCTAATCCCTAAACACTACTTTAGAATACCGAATCCCTAATCCTTAATCCATAATCTTCAATCTCTAATCTCTAATCGCTAATCCCTATTTTCTAATCCTTAATCACTAATCCCTAAACTCTAATCCCTAGTTTATAATCCTAATCTTAATCCCTAATCTCTATTTCTAAATCCAAGTTGCCTAATCTCTAATCTCTAATCTCTTATCAATAATCCCTATTCTTTAATCCCTAATCATAAATCTCTAATCCCTAATCCTTGATAATTAATCCCTTAAATCTTAATCCCTAATCCATAATAAAAAAATTTTTATCACTAATTCTTAATCCCTAATACTTACTACTTATTACCTAGTTTCTACCCCTTAATCCCAAATCCTTAATCCTTAATTACTAACTGTAAATTCCCTAATCTCTAAATCTTAATCCCTAATACCTAATCCTTAATCCTTCCCTTCCTAAACTTTAATCAATATTGTCTTATGCCTAACCCAAACCTACCTTCCAAAATCCTTATTTCGTAATCCCAAATCCCTAACTCTTTACCCCTGATCCGTCTCTTCTTCTTCTTCTTCTACATCTACTACTTCTTCCTTTTCTTCTTCTACCTCTTCTTATTCTTGTTCCAACCTTTTTCTTCTTCTGTCTCCTGTTCTTCCTCACCTTCCTCCTCCTCTTCTTCTTCTTCTCTTGCCTCTTCCTCTTCTTCTTCTACTTCTACTTCCTCATTCGCTTCTTCATCTTCTTCTTCATCTACTTTTTCTTATTCTTCTTCTTCTACTTCTTCTTCTTCATCTTCTTCTTCTTCTTCTTCTTCTTTTTCCTCTTCTTCTTTTTCTTCTTCATTCTCTTCTTCTTCCTCTTCTTCTTCTTCTCCATGTTCTTTTTCTTCTTACTCTTCTTCTTCTTCTTCTTCTTCTTCTCTTTCTACTTCTTCTTCTTTCCTTTTTATTTCTTCTTTCTATTCTTTTTCTCCTTCTTCTTCTCCTTCTTCTTCTCCTTCTTCTTCTTCTTTTTCTTCTATATCTTCTTCTTTTTCTTCTCCTTCTTCTTCTTCTTCATCTACTACTACTCTTCTTCTTGTTTTGCTTCTTCTTTTTCTTCTTCATTTTCCACTTCTACTCCTTTTTTCTCATCATTTTCCTCTTATTCTTCTTTTAGTTCATCACCTTCTTCTCCTTCTTTTTCTTCTTACTCATCTCCTTCTTATTCTTATTCTTCTACTTCATAATCCTCTTCTTCTCCTTCTTCTTCTTCTTTTTCTTCTTCTTCCACTTCCTCTTCTTTTTCTTCTTCTTCTTCCTCCTTTTCTTCTTCTTCTTCTTCTTCTTCTTATTCTTCTTGTAATTTTTTTTGTTTTTCTTCCTCTTCTACCTTTTCTTCCTATTCTTCTTCTTCCTCTTCTTCTTCTACTTCTACTACTTCCTCTTTTTCTTCTTCTTCTTCTTCTTCTTATTCTTCCCCTTCTACTTGTTCTTCTTCTTCCTCGCCTTTGTCTTCTTCTTCTTCTTCTTCTTGTTCCTCTTCTTCTACTCTTTTTTCCACTTCTTCTTGCTCTTCTTCTTCCTCTTCTTTTTCTTCTTCTTCTTTCACTTCTTCTTCTTCTTTCATTTCTTCTTCTTCTTAATCATCTTCTTCTTCTATTTCTTCTCTTTTTATTTTTCTTCTTCTTCTTCTTCTTCTTCTTCTTGTTCCTTTTCTTCTTCCTCTTCTTCTTTCTCTTATTCTACTTTTTCCTCTTCTTTTTCCTATTCTTCTTCTTCTCCTTCTCCTTCACATCATCATAATCTTCTTCTTCTTCTTCATCTTCTTCTCCTTCTATTTCTTCTTCTTCTTCTTTTTCCTCATCTTGTTCTTATTCTTCTTCTTCTTCTTCTTCTTTTGTTCTTCATCATCATCATTTTCTTCTTTTTCTTCTTCTTCTTCTTCTACTTCTTCTTGTTCTTCCTTTACTTCTTTCTTAATCGCAAATCTCTAATCCTTAATACTTAATCCCTAATCTTTAATCCCTAATCCTTAATCTTTATCCTTAATCCAAGTTCTCTAATGCCTCCTCCCTAATCCCTAATCCTCAAATCATAATTCCTAAAACCTAATCCCTAATAACTAATCTGTAATCCTAAATCCCTTATCTGTAATACCTAATCCCTAATACTTTATCCCTAATGCTTAATCCATAATCCCTTCATCCAAGTTCTCTAATCCCTAAACCTTAATCCTTAATCCCAAATCCTTAATCTATAATCTCTAATCCTTAAACCCTGATCTTAATTATAATTATTAAATCTCGAATCCTTAATCTCTAATCCCTAATCCTTAAACTCTAATAAATAATCGCTAATCTTCAATCATTACTCTCTAATCCCTATTCCTTAATGCATAATCTGTAGTAATTAATCAATTAATCCTAAATCTCTAATCATTAATCTCTTCATCTCTAACCCCTTATTCGAAATCCTTATTCCTTAATCCTTAATCCATTTTACTTATTCCTAAAGCCCAACCCTTTAATCACTAATCCTTAATCTTTAAACCCCAACTCGTAACTACAAATCCATAATCCATAATCCCTAATCCTTAATCTTTAATCCTTAATTCTTAATCCCTAAAATATAATCCCTAATCTTTCTTTTCTTAATCCTTAATCCCTTATACCTAACCTTAATCCCTAATCCTTCTCTTCATCCTCTTCATCTTATTCTCCAACTACTTCTTTCTCTTCTTCTTTTACTTCTTCTTCTTCTTCTCCCTTATTTTCTTCTTCTTCTTCCTCTTCTTCCTTATCTTCCTCTTCTTCTTCTCCTTCTTCTTCTTCTTCTTTATCTTCCTCTTCTTCTTTTTCTACTTCTTTTCCTTCTTCTTCTTCTTCTTCTTCTTCTTCTTCTTCTTCTTACTCTTCTTCTTCCTCTTGTCTTCTTCTTCTCCTTCTTCTTTTCTTGTTCTTCTTCTTCCTTTTCTTCTTCTTCGTCACCATCGTCATCATCATCATCTTCTTCTTCTTCTTCTTCTTCTTATTCTTCTTCTTCCTCTTCTCCATCATCATCATCATCTTCTTCTTCTTTTTCTCCTTCTTCTCCTTCCTTATCTTCTTCCATAATCATTAATACATCTCTAATCTATAATCATTAATACTTAATCCCAAATCTCTAATCCTAAGTCCTTAATCCTTATCAATATTCCTTATACCCTTCTTCCAACTCCCTAATCCCTAAACCCTAATCCCTAATTGCTAATCCATAATCCCTAATCATGAATCCCTAATCTCGAATCCCTAATCTCGAATCCCTAATCCTTAATCCCTCCCTCCATAATCCCAAATACCTAATCCATCTCCTTTTCCTTTTCCTCTTCTACTTCTTATTCCTCTTCATCCTCTTCTTCTTCATCCCCTTCGTCTTCTTCTTCCTCATCTTCTTCTTCTTCCTCCTCTTCTTCCTCTTCTTCTTGTTTTTCTTCTTCTTCCTCTTCTTCCTCATCTTCCTTGTCTTCTTCCTCTTCTTCTTCCTCTTCTTCATCTTCTTCTTCTTTTTCGTCTTTCTCTTCTTCTTCTTCTTCTTCTTCCTCCTTTTCAACATCTTCTTCTTCTTCTTCTTTTTCTGCTTTTGCTTCTGCTTCTTCTTTTTCTTCTCTTCCTTCTTCCTTTTCTTCTTCTTCTTCTTCTTCTTCTTCTTCTTCCTCTTCTTCTTCCACTTCTTCTTCTTCTTCTTCTTCTTCTTCTCTCTCTTTCTCTTCTTCTTCATCATCTTCTTCTTCCTCCTCTTTTTCTTCTTATTATTATTATTACTTTTATTCGTCTTCTTCTTCTTTTTCTACTTCTACTGCTTCTTTTTCCTCTTCTTCATCTTCATCTTCTTCCTTTTCTACGTCTTCTCTTACTTTTGCTTCTTTTTCTTCTGCTACATCTTCTTTTCCTTCTGCTTCTTCTTCTTCTCCTTCCTTCTTCTATTTTCTCTTGTTCTTAATCTTCTTCTTTTTCTTCTTCATCTTTTCTTCTTCTCTTGTTCATATTCTTCTTCTTCTTCTTCTTTTTCCTCTTCATCTTCCTCTTCTTCTTCATCATCATCATCTTCTTCTTCTACTTCCTCACCTTCTTCCCCTTCTTATTCCTACCGTTCTCCTTCTTCTTCTTCTTCATTGTCCTCTTCTTATTCTTCTTTTACCTTCTCCTCCTCTTCTCCATCTTCTTCTTCTTCTTCTTCTACTTGTTCAACTTCTCCTTCTTCTTCTTCCTCCTCCTCTTCTTCTTCTTCTTCTAATTTTTCTTCGTCTTCTTCTTCTTCTTCTTCCTCTTCTCCTTCTTCTTCTTCCTCTTCTAATTTTTCTTCTTCTTCTTCTTCTTCTTCTTCTTCTTCTACCTCTTCTTCTTCATCTTCTTCCTCATCTTTGTATTCTTCTTCTTCTACTTCTTCCTCATCTTCCTCTTCTTCTTTTTCTTTTTCTTCATCTTCTTCTTCTTCTTCTTCCTCTAGTCTTCTTCTTCTTTTCTTTTTCTTCTTCTTCCCTTTCTTTTTCCTCTTAATCATATTATCATTATTATTATTATTGTTCATCTTCTTCTTCTTCTTCCTCTTCTTCTTCTTCTGCTTTTCCTTCTCTCGATATTTCTCCTTCTCCTCCTTCTTTTTCTCCTACTCCTCCTCCTTTCCTTCTCTTTATCCATCTCCTTCACCATCTTCATCTCCTTGTCCTTCTTTTTCAACTTCTTCTCCTCCTTCTTCTTATCCTCTTACTCCTATTCCTTCTTCTTCATCTTCTTCTTCTTCCTTCTTTCTTCTTTCTTCTTTATAATTACTTCTTTCTTCTTCCTTCTTCCTTCTTCCTTCATCTGACATCCTTCCTTTTTCTTCCTTCCTCCTTCTTTCTTCTTTATTCTTCCTCTTGTTCTTCTTGTTCATCTTCTTCTTGTTCTTGGTTTTTGACTTCTTATCATTTTCTTCTTCTTCTTTCTGCCTCCTTCCTTCTTCTTTTTTCCTTCTCCCTAATCCCTATTCTCTAATCCTTAATCCCCAAGCCATCCTTAATTTCTAACCCCTATTTTTTAATCCATAACTTCTAATCCCTAATCTATAATATTTAAACTTTAATCTATAATACCTAATCCCTAATCTATAATTCATAATCCTTAATCCTTAATCTCTAATCCCTCATCTATAATCCTTCATCAGTAATCCCTAATCCTAAATCTTAATCCCTATCTCCAATCTTAATCTTAATCTCTAATCTTGAATCCTACATCCTTAATCTCTAATCTCTAATTCTAAATACCTAATCTATAATCCTAAATCACTAATCTCTAATCCTTAATCCTTAATAATTAATACCTTAGTTATTAATCCCTAATATCTAATCCTTACTCATTAATCTCTTTATCTATAATCTCTAATACCTAATCACTAATCTATAATTCTTAATCACTAATCAATAATCCTTGATCTTTATTACTTATTTCCTAATCTTTACTCCTTAATCCCTAATCCCTAATCTTTAAACCCTAATCTCTAATTGCTAACTCATAAACCCCTAACCATCAATCTCTAATATGTAACTCATAATCCTCAATTCTTCCCTCCCAAATCTTTAATCCACACTTAATTATCCTTAATTAATAATCCTTCCTTTCCTAATCCTTAATTCTTAATCCCTAACCCTAATCCCTAATCCTTAATGAGACTCTTCTTCCTCTTTTTCTTCTACATCTTCTTCTTCTTCTTCTTCTTCCTCTTCTGCCTCTTCTTTCATATCTTCGTCTTTTTCTTCTTTTTCTTCTTCTTCCTTCTCTTCCTATTCTTCTACTTCTTCTTCTTCTTCCACTTTTCTTCCTCTTCTTCTTTGCCTTCTTCTTCCTCTTCCTCATATTTTTCCTCTTCTTCTTCTTCTTCATCATAATCTAGTTCCTCTGCTTCTTTGTCTTCTTCTTCTTCTTCATGTTCTTCTGCTTCTTCTTCTTCTTATTCTTCTCCTTCTTCTTCTTCCTCTCCTTCCCCTTCTTCTTCTTCCTCTAATTCCATCTCTCTTCTTCTTCTTCTACATCCTCTTCTTCTTCTTCTTCTAATTCTAACTCTAATTCTTCTTCGTCTTCTTCTTCTTCTTCTTCTTCATTTTTATCTTCTTCTCTTCTTTATGTACCTCTTTTTCTTTTTTTATTAATCTTCCTCTTCGTCTTCTTCTTCCTCTTTTTCTACTTCTCAACCTTCTTCTGCTTCTTCTTCTACTTACTCTTCTCCTTTTTTTTTCTTCTTCTTCTTTGTCACCTTCTCTGCATCCTTCTTCTTCGTCTTCTTCTTCTTCTTCTTCTTCCTCCTCCTCCTCCTCCTCTTCTTCTTCTTCCTCTTCTTCTTATTCTTACTCTTCCTCTTCTTCTTCTTCTTCTTATTTTTATTTTTCTTCCTCTTCTTCATCTGCCCCTTCTTCTTTTTCTTCTTCTTCAACTTCTTTCTCTTGTTCTTCTACTTATTCCTCTTCTTCTTCTTCTTCTACTTTTTACACTTTTTCTTCTACTTCCTCTTCTTCTTATTCTTTGTCTTCTTCTTCTTCTTCATCATCTTCTACTTCTTCTTGCTCTTCTTCTTCCTCTTCTTTCTCTCGTTCTTCTTCTTCTTCTTCTTCTTCTCTTCTTCTTTTTCTTTTTCTTCATCATCTTCTACTTCTTTTTCTTCCTCTTCTTTTTCTTCTTCTAGTTTTACTTTTTCCTCTTCTTCTACATCTTCTGCTTCTTCCTCTTCTTTGTCTTCTTCTTCTTCTTCTTCTTCTCTTTTTACTTCTTCTTCTTCCACCTTTTTTATTTCTTCTACTACTTATTCTTTTACTCCCTCTTGTTCTTCTTCTTCTTCCTCCTATTTTTCCTCTTCTTCATCTTTTCTTCTTCTTTTGTTCTTATTCTTCTTCTTCTTCTTCATCATCCTCTTCTTGTTCTCCTTCTTTCGCCTCTTCTTCTTCTTCACCATCATCTTCTTCTTCTTCTACCTCCTCACCTTCTTCTCCTTCTTCTTATTCTTATTGTTCTCCATCTTCATCATCTTCTTCTTCTTCTTCTTCTTTTTGATCTTTTTCTTCTTCTTCTTCTTCTTCTTCTTCTTCCTCCCCCCCCTTCTTACCTTCATTTTTCTTCTTCTTCTACTCTACTTCTTCTTCTTCTTCATCTTCTTCTTCTTCCTCTTCTTCTGATTCTTCTTCCTTTTCTTCCTCTTCTTCTTCTTCTTTTTCTTCTTCTTCTTCTTCTTCTTCCACTTCTACTTCTTCTTCTTTTACTTCCTCCCCTTCTTCTTCTACTTCTTCTACTTCATCATCTTCATCTTCCCTTCTTCTTCTTCCTCTTCTTCTTCTTCGTCATCATTTTCTTCTTCTTCTTCTTCTTCTACTTTTTCCTCTTCTTCTCCTTCTTCTTCCACTTCTTCTTCTTCCTCTTCTTCTTCCTCTTCTTTCACTTCTTCTTCTACTTCTTCGTCCTCTCCTTCTTCTCCTTCTTCTTCTTCTTCTTCCTCCTCTTCTTCATCTTCCTCCTCATCTTCTTCTCCTTCTCCTACCTCTTCTTCCTCATCTACCTTTGGTTCTTCTTCTTCTTCTTACTACTTAATCCTTGCTCCCTAATCCCTAATCCTTAATCACTAAACTCTTACCCCTAATTGCTAATCCATAATCCCTAGTCCTTATTTCCTAAACTTTAATCCTTAATCTATCACACCTAATCCCCTTCCCTCCTGACTCCTTAATCCCTAATCCCTTACTCCTAATCGAAGAATCCTAACCCATCTCTTCTTTCCCTTCTTCTTCTTGTTCCTCTTCTTTTTTTTGTTGTTCTTCTTCTTCTTCATTTTCTTCTTTTTCTTCTTATTCTCCTTCTTCTTCGTCTTCTTCTTCTTCCACTTCTTCTTCTTATTCTTCTTCTTCTTTTTCTTCTTCATTTTCTTCTCCTCCTTCCTCTTCTTCTTCTTCCCTCTCTTCTATGCCTTTTTCTCCTTCTTTTCTTCCTCTTCTTCTACCTCTTCTTCATTTCTTCTTCTTCTGCTTGTTTTTCCTTTTTCTCTTCTTCTTGTTATTTTTATTCTTATTATTCTTCTTCTTCGTCTCCCTCTTCTTCTTCTTCCTCTTCTTTTTCTTCTTCAAGTTCTTCTGCTTCTTCTTCTTCTTCTTCCTCTTCTCCTAATACTTCTTCTCCTTCTTCTTTTTCTGCCTATTTTATTTCTTTCTCATCTTCATCTTCTTATTTTTCTCCTTCTTCTTCTTCTTCTTCTTCTTCTTCTATTTCTTGCACTTCTTCTTCTTCTTCTTCTTCTTTTTCTATTTCGTGTTTTTCTTCTTCTCTTTTTGTTCTTCTTCTTCTTCTTCTTCTACCACTTCTTCTTTTTCTTCTTCTTCTTCTTCTTCTTTTTCCTCTTCATCTTCCTCTTCTTCTTCTTCTTTTCCTTCTTCTTCTTCTTCTTCTTCTACTACTTCTTCACTTTCTTCTCCTCCTTCTTCTTACACTTCTTCTTCTTCTTCCTTTTTCAGCTTCTTCTTTTTCTTCTTTTACTTCTTTTACTACTTCATCTTCTTCTTCTTTCTCCTCCTCTTCTTTTTCCTCCTCTACTTCTTCTTTTTCTTCCTCTTCTTCCTCTTCCTCCTCCTCCTCTTCTTCCTATTGTTCCTCTTCTTCCTCTTCTTCTTCTTCCTCTTCTTCTTCTTCTTCTTCTAAAACTTCTTCCTCTTCTCCTTTTTCTTCCTTTTCTTCTTGTTCTTGTTCTTCTTTTGCATCTTCTTCTTCTTCTTCCTCTTCCACTTCACCTTCATTGACTTCTTCTAGTTTTTCTTCTTCTTCTTCTTCTTCTTCTTCATCTTCTTAATCCAATTCTTTTTCTTTTTCTTCCACTTCTCCTTCTACCGCTTCTTCTTCCAATTCTTTCTCTTCTTCTTCTTCTTCTTCTTCTTCCTCTTCCTCTTTTACGACTTTTTCCATTTAGTTTTTCCTCTTCTACTTCTTATTTTTCTCCTTCTCCTCTATCTTCTTCTTCTAGTTCTTTCTCTTTATTTTCTTCTTCTTCTTGTTCATCCACTTTGAGTTAATTTTTTTCTTCTTATTCTTATTCTTATTCTCATTCTCATTCTTCTTCTTTTTCTTCATCATCATCATATTCTTCTTCTTTTACTACTTCTTCCTCTTCTTCTTCCCTAATCATTAGTCCATTACAAATCCTTAATATTTAATCTTTAATTTATAATCCTTAATCCCTAATCTTTATGCCTATTTCTTATTCCCTTATCCCTACTCCTTAATCCCTCATGTCTAAACTTTAATCACTAATTACTAATCCATAATCTCTAATCCTTAATTATAAATCTCTAATCACTAATCCTTTTTCCCTAATGCCTAATCCCTAATCTCATCGTCCCTAAGCCCTATTACCTAATCAGTCTCTTCTTCCTTATCTTCTTTTACTTCTTATTCTCCTTCATCTTCTTCTTCTTCCTCTTCCTCTTCTTCCTCTTCTTCTTCTTCTTCTACCTCATCTTCTCCTTCGTCTTCTTCTTTCTCTTCTTCCTCTTCTTCATCTTCCTGTTCTTTTACTTCTTCTTCTTCCTATTCTTCTTCTTCATCTTCTACCTTTTCCCCTTCTTCTTCTTCTTCTTCTTCTTCTGCTTTTTCATCATCTTCTTCTTCTTCTTTGTCTTCTTTTTCCCCTACCCCTTTTCCTCTGCTTCTTCTTCTTCTTCTTCTTCTTCCTCTTCTTCTTCTTCTTCTTATTCTTCCACTACTTCTTCTTCTTTTTCCTTTACATCTTCTTCTTCTTCTCTATCTTTTTCCTCTTTCTCCTCTTTTTCCTTTAGTTCATCTTCTTCTTCTTCTTCATAATTTCTTCTTCTCTTCTTCTATTTCTTCTTCTTCTTCTTCATCTTCCTCTTCTTCTAATTCCTATTTATCTTTCTCCTCTTCATCTTCTTCTTCTTCTACTACTACTACTTCTTCTTCACCTTCTTATCCTTCTTCATCTTCTTACTCTTCTCCATCTTCTTCTTCTTCTTCTTCCCCTTCGTTCTTTTCTTCTTCTTCTTCTTTTTCTTTTTCTTCTTCTTCTTGTTCTTCTTCTTCTTGTTCTTGTTCTTCTTTTTTTTCTTCTTCTCCTCCTCCTCCTCCTTGTTCTTCTCTTCTTTTTCTTCTTCCTCTTCTTCTTCTTCTTCTTCTTCTTCAGCTTCTTCTTCTTCTTTTTCTTCTTCCTCTTATCCTTCTTCTTCTTCCTCTTCTTAGTCTTCATTTTCTTTTTCCACTTCTTCTTTTTGTTCTTTTACTTCTTCCTCTTCTTCTTTTTCTTCTGCTTATATCGTAATCCCTAATCCATGATGCCTAATACCTAAACCCTAATGTCTTATCATTATTCCTCAATTTTTAATCTTAATCAATAATCTCTCTAGTCCTTAATCTCCAATACCTAATCCATAATCCCTAATTCCTAATCCTTAATCCTTAATCCTTATTACCTAATCCTTAATCCATAATAATTAATCATAAATACATGTCCTCATAATCTTTAATCCCTAATCTCTAATCTAAAATCCTGTATCCTAAATTGCTAATCTCTTATCTCTAATCTTTAATCCCAAATCCATAGTCCGTAATCCCTAATGCATAATCCCTTATCCTTAATTCTTAATCCTTAGCCATTAATCCTAAATCCATGATCTATATTCCCTATTCCTTTAATCCTTAATCCCTAGACTCTATTCCTTAAGCCCTATTCTTTAATCACTAATCCCTAAGCACTAGTCCCTAATCTATAAACCCTAAACCTAATAGCTAATCCTAAATAAATAATTCCTAATCTTTAAACCTTAATCCCTAATCTCTAATACTTGACCTCAAATTCCTAGTACATCTTTAATCCCAAATCGTAACTCTATAATACAAGATCTTTAAGCCATCCCTCCCTTATTCATAAACTATTTTCTTCTTCTTTTACTTCTTATTCATATTCTTCTACTTCTTCTTCGGCTTCATCTTCTTCTTCTTATTATTCTTCTTCTACTCCCTCTTTTTTCTTCTTTTCTTTCTTCTTCCTCTTCTACTTCTATTTCTTCTTCTTCTTCTTCTTCTTCTTCTTCTTCTTCTCTTATTCTTCTACTTCTTCTTCCTCCTCTTCTTTTTCTTTTTCTTCTTCTTCATCTTCATCTTCTTCTTCTTTTTCCTCTTCTTCCTCTTCCTCTTCTTTTTCTTCCTCTTGTACTTCTTCTTCTTGTTCTTGTTCTTCATCTTTTTTTATCTTCTTCTCCTTCTCGTCATCCTCTTCCTTCTTGTCCTTCTCCTTACCATCTTTTTCTTCCTCTTCTCCTTCTTCTTCTTCTTGAAATTCTTCTTCTTCTTCTACTTCCTCTGATCCATCTTCTTCTTGTTCTTTTCTTTCTTCTTCTTCTTCTTCTTCTTCTTCTCCTTCTTGTTCTTCATAATACTTAATCCATATTTCTTAATCCTTACACCTTAATCCCTCCCTACCTTATCTTTTATTACAAATATTTAATTTGTAATCCCTAATCCATCCTTTCTTAGTCTCTAGTCCCTAATCCCTAATCTATAATCCTTTAGCTTAATCCACAATCCCTGATCCTTAACCTCCAATCCCTAATTCATCATTAATCCCTAATACATAATACTTAATCCTTAATCTTTAATCCTTAAACCTTGATCTCTAATACCTGATCCCTAATACCTAATAACTAATCTGTAATCCATAATCCCTAATCACAAACCTCTAATCCTTAATCTCTAATTCTTAATCCCTAATCAATAATCCCTCATCCTAATCATAATCACTTAATCTTCAATTCCTAATCCTTAATCTCTAATTCATAATCTTGAATCCAAATCTCTAATCATTAATCTCTAATCTTTAATCCATAATCTCTATTCTCTATTCGTAATCCCTAATCCTAAATCCTTAATACTTTATCCTTAGCATGCAATCCTTTAATTCCTAATCCCTATTTATTAATCTCTTCAGCCCAAATCCTTAACCCTAATCACTAAACCATAATCCTTAATCCCGAATTCCTTTTACTTATTCCTCAATCCCTAATCCTTAATTCCTAATCCTTAATCCCTAAACCTTAATCCTTGATTTATAATCCTTAATCCCTAACACCTAATCTTATATCCCTCCAACCTTAATCCTCAATCCCCAATCCTTAACCTTTAATCCTTAATCAGTTCTTCTTCCTCTTCTTTTTCATTTACTTCTTCTTCCTCTTCTTCTTCTTCTTCCTCATCCTCCTAATCTTCTTCTTCTTCTTCTTCATCTTCTTCTTCTTCCTCTTCTTCTTCTTCTTCTTCTTCTTCTACTACTTCCTCCTTTTCTTCTTTTTCTTCTTCTTCTTCCTCTTAATCTTCCTCTTCTTCTTTATATTCTTCTTCTTCTACTTCTACTTCTTCCTTCTCTTCTTCTTCTCCATATTGTTCTTTTTCTCCAATTTCTTCTTTTCTTGTTTTTCTTCTTCTTCTTCTTCTTTCTCTTCTTCTTCTTCTTCTTCTTACTATTAATATTATTATTATTTTATTTCTTCATCTTTTTCTTCTTATTATTCTTATTCTTATTCTTCTTCTTCTCTTTCTCCTTCTTCTTCTTCTTCTCCTTCTCCTTATCTTTAGTCTTCTCCTTCTCCTTCTACTTCTCCTTCTTGTTCTTCATCTCCTTCTCCTCCTCCTCCTCCTCCTACTACTACTTCTTCTACTACTACTTCTTTCTTCTTTCTTCATCCTTCTTTCTTCTTCCATCTTCCTTCTTCCTTCCACCTTCATTCCTCCTTAATTCTTTCTTCCTTCTTTCATCTTCTTTCTTTCTTCTTTTTTCTTTATTCCTCCTCTTCCTCTACCTCTTCTTCTTCTTCTTATTCTTCTTTTTCTTCTTCTTCTTCTTCTTCCCCTTCTTCTTCTTCTTCTTCCTTTTTTTCCTCTTCTTCCTCTTCAACTTTTTCTTCTTCTTCTTCTTCCTCCTCTTCTTCTGCTTCTTCCTCTTCTCCTCGTCCTTCATCATCATCATCATCATCATCTTCTTCTTCTTCTTCCACTTCTTATTCTTCTTTTTCTTCTTCTTCTTCTTCTTCTTCTTCTTCTTCTACTTCGTCATCTTGTTTCTTCTTCTTTCTTATTTCTACTTTCTTCTTTCTTCTTTCTTATTTCTTCTTCCTTCTTCAATCTTCTTTCTCGTTCTTCTTTCTTCTTCCTTGTTCCATGTTCCTCTACCTTCTTCCTTCTTACTTTCTCCTTCTTCCTTCTTTCTTTTTTCTTATTTTTTCTTTCTCCTTTCCTCTTTCTTCTTTCATCTTCTTTCTTCTTCTTCTTGTTCTTCTTTCTTCTTCTTCTTCTTGTTCTTCTTCTTCTTCTTCTTCTCCTCCTCCTCCTTTTACTTAATCCTTAATCACTGATCCCCCTCATCACTAAACCCTAATCCCTAATCATTAATCTCTTCTTCCTTAATTCCAAATCCCTAAGCCCTAATCCCTAATCTCTACTCTGTAAGCCCAAATCCCTAATCCATCATATTCTTGTTGTTGTTCTTCTTCTTCTTCAGGTTCTTTTTCATCATTTATTTTTTCTTCATCTTCTTCTTCTCGTTCTTCTTATTCTTCTTCTTCCTCTTCTTTTACTTCTTCATTTTCTTCTTCTTGTACTACTTTTTTCTTTTCTTTCTTCTTCTTCTACTTCAACTTCTTCTTCTGCTTCTTCTTCTTCTTCCTCTTCTTCTTCTGTTATTCTTCTACTTCTTCTTCTTCTTCTTTTTCCTCTTCTTTCTTCTTCTTCTTCTTCTCTCTTTCTTCTTCTTCTTCTTCTTCTTCTTCTTACTCTTCTTCTTCAACTTCTTTTGCTATTTCTCCTTCTTCTTGTTCTTCTTTTTCTTCTTCTTCTCCTCCTCCTCCTCCTCCTCCTCCTTGTTCTTCTCCTCTCCTTCTTCTTCTTCTTCTTCTTCTTCTTCAACTTCTTCTTCTTCTTCTTGTTCATCTTCTACTTGTCCTTCTTCCTCTTCTTCTTCTTCTCCTCTTTCTTCTATTGTGTAATACTTATTCTTTATTCCCTAATCCCTCCTCATTAATCCCTCCCCACCTAATTTCTAATCGCTAATCTTTAATCTAAAATCTTTGGTCCATCCTTTTTAAATCTCTAACCTCTTATTCCTAATCCTTAATCCTTAATCTCTAATCCCTAAACCATAATCTCTAATACCAGATCCCTAATCTCTAATTTTTAATCCATAATCTATTATACATAATCTTTAATCTCTAATATTAATCTTTAGCCCCTAATCCCTAATCTATAATCCCTAATCCTAATCCAAATTGCTTAATATATAATCCTTAATCCCTATAAATAATCTTAAATCTCAAATCCTTAATCATTGATCTCTAATCCTTAATCCTTAATCTCTATCCTTTTTTTCCTAAATCCCCAATCCTAAAAATCAAATTCCTTATCCTTAGAAATTAATCCCTTAATCCTTAATCCTTAATCAATAATCCTTGATCATTAATCCCTTCAGTATTAATCTCTAATCTTCAATTTTTATTGCTTATTCCTTAATTCTTATTCCCTTATTATAAGTCCTTAATCCTTAAACCCTTATTCCAAATTGATAATCTTTAATCTCTAATCTCTAATCCCTAACCTTTAATCCCTAACACCTAATCCCATATCCCTCCCACCTTAATTTCTAAACCCTAATCCTTAACCCCTTATCTATAATCCCTAATCTTTTTTCCTTCTTCTTCTTCCTCTTCTTCCACTTCTTTTTCTTAATCTTAATCATCTTCTTCTTCCTCATCTTCCTCATATTCCTCTTCTTCTTCCTCCTCATCTTCCTTATATTCCTCTTTTACTTCTTATTCTTCTTATTCTTCTTCTTCTCCTTCTTCTTCTCCTTCTTCTTTATCTTCTTCTTCTTCCTTCTAATCTTTTTCTTCTTCTTCTTCATTTTCTTCTTCATCTCTCTCTTCTTCTTCATGCCCTTATTCTTCTTTATTTTCTTCTACTTTTTCATCTTCCAGCTCTTCCTCTTTCCCTTCCTTTTTTCTCTATATTCTTCTTTTCCAATACTTTTTCTTCCTCTTCTTCCTCCTCCTCTTCTTCTCCTTTTTCTTATTCTTCTTCTTCTTCTTCATCATCATCTTCGATTTCTTATTCTTCTTCTTCCTCTCCTGACGATTCTTCTTCTTCGTGCTTTTGAATCCCTAATCCCTAATCTATAATCCAATCCCTAATCTCTAATCTCTAATCCCTAATACTTAATCACTAATCAATAATCTCAAATCTCTAATCCTTAATCTCTAATACCTAATTTTAAATCCCAAATACCTAATCAGTAATCTCTAATCCCTAACACCTATTCTCTAATCTGTAATCCCAAATCCAAAATACTTAATCTTTAAATATTAATCCATTAATCTTTAATCCCTAATTTATGATCCTTAATCATTAATCCCTTAATCAAAAATTCATAATTCTTAATCCTTACCTCTAATTCCTATTACTTATACCCTAATCCCTTTTCCCTAATCCACAACCCTTAATCCCTCCTCTATAATCCTTGATTGCTAATCCAAAATCCTTAATCCCTAATCCCTATTACATATTACTAGGCCCTCCATTCTTAATCCAATTCCCTAATCCCAAATACCTAATCTCTAATCTTTAATCACACCCTCCTTAATCACTAATCCTTAACACCTAACCCTAATCCCTAATGCCTTATCCATCTCTTCCTTCTTTTCCTCTATTTTCTTCCTCTTCTGCTTTCTCATCATCTTCTTCATCTTCCTACTCATTTTCTTCTTCTTCTTCTTCGTCTTCTTCCTCATCTGTCTTATCTTATTTTTCTACTTTCTTTTCTTCTTCTTCTTCTTCTTCTCCCTCTTCTCCTTCTTATTTTTCAACTTCTTTTTTTGTTCTTCTTCTTCTCTATCCTCGTCATCTTCCTCTTCTTCTTCTTCTTCTTTTTCTCCCTCTTCATCTCCTTTTTCTTACTCTTCTTCTTCTTCTTCTCCTTCTTCTTCTTTTCTTGTTCTTCTTATTCCTCTTCATCTTCCTCTTCTTCTTCTTCCACTTCTTCTTCCTCTTCTTCTTCTTCTTCTTCTTCTATTTCTTCTTCTTCTTCTTCTTCTTCTTCTACTATAGCTTTTCCTTTTTCTTCTTCTTCTCCTTCTCTTTGTCTTTCTCCGATTCCTTCACCTTCTCCTTCTCCTTCTCCTTCTCCATTTTCTTCTCCTCCTTCTCCTTGTCCTCTTTCTATTTCTTTTTCACCTTTTTCTTCTTCTTCTACTTCTTCCTTCTTTCTTCTTTCTTCTTTTTTCTTCTTCCTTCTTCCTTTCTCTTTCCTTCTTTTGTCTTCCTTATTCTTTCCTCCTTTCTTCCTTCTTCCTTCTTCCTTCTACTTTATTCCTCCTCTTCTTCTTCTTCTTCTTCTTCTTCTTCCTCTTCTTTTTCCTCCTCTTCTTCTTCTTTCTTTCTTTCTTGTTCTTTCTTCTTTCTTCTTTCCTCCATCTTTCTTCTACCTTCTTCTTTCCCATTAATCCCCAATCCTTAATCCCTAATTCTTAATCCTTAATTGCTAATAAATCCCTAATCTATAATCTTTAATCTTTAAACCCTAACCTATATTTCTTAATATCTAATCTCTAAACTCTAATCCCTAATACCTAATCCTTAATCCCTTGTCCCTAATCTATAATCCTTAATCCGAAATCTCTAATCTCTAATCCCTAATCCCTAATCCTTAATCACAAATCCTTAATCCTTAATCTATAATCCTTAATCTCAAATAGTAATCCCAATCCATTAATCTCTAATATCTAATGGCAAATCCTACACCCTTAATCACTAATCTGTAATCTATAATCATAAATCCTTATTCCCTTATCCCTAATCCCTAATCCAAAATCCCTAATCCTTCATTACTTAATCTCTAATCCCTAATCTCGAATCCTTAGCCCCTAACCTGTAATTCCTAATCCATCTCTTCTTCCTCATCTTCTTCTTTCTTCTTCTTCCTCTTCATTTTCTTCTTCTTCATTATCTTCTTCTTCTTCTTCATTTAGCTCTTCTTCCACATCTTCCTCTTCTTGTTGTACTTCTCCATCTTCCTCTTCTTCTTATTCTTCTTCTTTTTATTCCTCTTTTTCTTTTTCTTCTTCTCCTTCTTCTTCTTCTTCTTCTTCCTCTTCTTCATCTTCCTCTTCTTCTTGTTGTTCTTCATCTTCTTTTTTCTTCCTTATCTTTTTCTTCCTCTTCTTCTTCTTCTTCTTCTTTTCCTGTTCTTCTTATTCCTCTTCTTTTACTTCTTCTTCTTCTTCTATTTTGTCTTCTACTTCTTCTTCATCTTCATCATCATGATATTTTCCTTCCTCTTCCTCATCTCCTTCTCCTTCTCTTTGTCTTTCTATTTCTCCTTCTCCTTGCCACTACTCCTACTCCTCCATCTCCTTCTCCGTCTCCATTTTCTTCTCCTTTTCCTTCTCCTTGACCTTCTCCTTCTCCTTCTCCCCCTCATCCTCATCCGCCTTCTCCTTCTATTTCTCCTTCTTCTTCTTTTTATTGTTCTTCTTCTTCCTTCTTTCTTCTTTTTCTTTCCTCTTTCTTCTTTTTTCTTCCTTCTTCCTTCATCCTTCTTCCTTCCTCCTTCCTTCTTCCTTCTTCCTTCTTCTTTCTTCCTTCTTCTTTATTTTGCTATTCTTGTTAATCTTCTTCTACTTTTTCTTCTTCTTTTTCCTCTTCTACTTCCTTCTCTTCTTTTTCTTCTTTCTTCCTTCTTCTTTCTTCTTTAATCTTTCTTCCTTCCACCTCCCTAATCCCTAATCACTAATCCATCCCTAATCTTTATTCATTAATCTTTAACTCTTAACCTCTTCTTCTTCTTCTTCCTTCTTCCTTCCTTGTTCTTTCTTCTTTCTTCTTCCTTCTTTCTTCTTCCTTTCTCTTTCCTTCTTCCATCTTTCTTCTTCCTTCCTCCTTCCTTCTTCCTTCTTCCTTCTCCCTTCTTCCTTCATCCTTATTTATTCCTCCTCTACTTCTTCCTCTTCTTCTTCTTCTTCCTCTTCTTTATCCTCTTCTTCTTCTTTCTTCTTTCATCTACCTTCCTTCTACCCACTTCCTTCTCTTTTAATCACTAATCCCTAATCCTTAATCCCAAATCACTAATCTATCCCTAATCTCTAATCCTTAAT
>JAIUJO010000088.1:1237696-1247696 GCA_023846275.1 Vanilla planifolia
TCCTCTTCCTTCTTCTTCTTCTTCTTTTTCTTCTTCTTCTTCTTCTTCTTCTTCTTCTTCTTCTGCTTCTGCTTCTTCTTGTTCTTGTTCTTGTTCTTCTTTTACTACTACTTCTTCTTCTTCGTCGTCTTTTTCCTCCTCCTCTTCTTCTACTTCTTCTTCTTCTTTTTCTTCTATTTTGCTACTTCTACTTCTACTTCTTCTTCTTCTACTACTATTACTACTACTACTTATTGTTCTTCTTCATCACCAACATCATCATTATCTTCTTCATCGTCCTCCCCTCTTCTTTTTCTTCTTCATCTTCTTCTTCTTCTGCTTCCGATTTTTCCTCATCTTCCTCGTCTTCTTCTTCTTCTTATACTTCTATCTTTGTGTTCTTCTTTCTATACTTCCTCTTCTTCTTCCTCCTCTTCTTCATCATCATCTTCTTCTTTTCTTCTTATTCAACTTCCCCATCTTCTTCTTCTTCTTCTTTTCTTCTTCTCCCTTCATCTTATTCTTTCTTTTTCTTCTTCTTCTTCTTCTTCTTTTCCTTCTTTTTCTTGTTCTTCTACTTCTTTTTCTTTTTCCTCCCTTTGTTCCACGTCTTTCTCTTCCTCTTCTCCATCTTTCCATTCTTCTTCATCTTCTTATTATTCTTCTTGTTTCACCAAAACTTCTTCTTATTCTTCTTTCTCTTCTTCTTCATCTTCCTCTTTTTCTCCTTCTTCTTCATGTTGTTCTATTTTTTCTTCTTCTTTTTCTTCTTCATCTTCCAATTCTTATTCTACTTCTTTTTCTTTTTTTCTACCCCTTCTTCTTCTTCTTCCTATTCGTCTCATTCTTATTCTTCTTCTTCCTTCTTCTTTTTCTTCTTCTTCTTCCTCCTCCTCCTCCTTCTATCTCCTTCTTCTTCTTCTTCTTCTTCTTGTACTTTTTCTTTTTCTTCTTCTTCTTCTTTGCCTTCTTCTTTTTCTTCTTCTCTTTTTTCCTCAACATCTTCTTCTTCTTCTTTATCTCCTCCTCCTCCTCCTTTGTCTTCTACTTCTACTTCTACTTCTTCTTCCTCTCCATCTTATTCTTTTACTTCTTCTTCTTCTTCTTCTTCTTCTTCTTCTTTGTCTTTTGCTTCTTGTTCTCCATCCTCTCTTTTTCTTCTTTTCTTCTTCTTCTTCTTCTTCGTCTTCTACATTAACTTTTTTCAATACTAGTTCCACTTTTTCTTCTTTTGCATCTTCTCTTCTTCATCCTGTTGTTCTTCTCATTATTCTTCTTCTTCTTCTTTTTCTTTTTCTTCTTGTTCTCCTTCTTTTTCTTCTTCTTCTTCTTCTTCTTCTTCTTCTTCTTCTTCTGCTTCTTCCTCTTTTACTTCTTTTTCTTCTTCTTCTTGTTCATTTTCTTCATCCTCTTCCTCTTTTCCTCTTCCTCATCGTCTTCTTCTTCTTCTTCATCTACTTATTCTTCTTCCTCATCTTCTTCTTCTTCTTCTTACTCATCTTCCTCTTCTTCCTTATCTTCTTCGCCTTTTTCAACTTCTGCTTTTTCCTCATCTTCTTCTTCTTCATCTTCCACTTCTTCTTCTTCTTCCCCTTCTTCATCTTCTTCTAATTCTTTTCCTTCTTTTTCTTCTTCCTCCTCATCTTTTTGTACTTCTTCTTCCTCATCCTCTTATTGCTCATCTTCCTCGAATTCTTCTTGTTCCTATTCTTCTTCTTCCTCATCTTCTTCTTGTTCTTCTTCCTCAACTTCGACATCTTCCTCTTCTTCTTCTTCTTCTTATTCTTCTTCTTCTTCCTCCTCTTTGTCTTCTTCATCTCCTCCTTCTTCTTCTTCTTTCTCTTCTTCTTTAACTCCCTCTTCTTCTTTTTATTCTTCTTCTTCCTCTTCCTCTTCTCCTTCTTCTTCTTCTTCTCCTCCTTCTTTTTCTTCTTCGTCTTCTTTTTCAATCTCCTCTTCTTCTTCTTCTTTACTTCTTCTACTTCTTCTTCTTGTTTTTTTTGTTCTTTTTTTCATCTTCTTCTTTTTCTTCTTCTTCTTCTTGTACTTCTTATTCTTTGACTACCTCTTGTTCCTCATCTTCCTCTTCTGCTTCTTTGCCTTCTTCTTCTACTACTTCCACTTCTTGAACTTGTTCTTCTTCTTCTTTTTCTTCTTCTTCTTCATCAACTTCTTCCTCTTCTTCTTCATCCACTTCTTCTTCTTCTTCTTCTTCCTCTTCTCCTTCTCCATCTTCTTCTACTTCTTTTTCTCATTCTTCTTCCTCTTCTTTTTCTTCTTTTCCATTTCTTCTTTTACCTTCGCTAGTTTCTCTTCTTTTTCTTCTTCTTCTTTCTCTTATTTTTCTTCTTCTTCCTCCTAATCTTCTTTCTCTTCTTCTTGTTCTAGTTATTCTTATTCTTCTTCTTCTTCTTCTTCTAGTTTTTCTTCTTCTCCTTCATTCCCTTCATCTTCTTCATTTTATACGTCCTCTTCTTCCTCCTTGTCTTCTTCTTCCTCTTCTTCTTCTTCTACTTTCTTCTCTTCCTCATATTCTTCCTCTTCATCTTCCCACTTTTTCTACTTCTTTTTCTTCTTCTTATTCTTCTACTTCTTCTACTACTACTACTTCTTCTTCTTCTTCTTTCTCTTCTTCTTCTTCCTCTTCTTTTTTCTTCTTCTTCTTCTTCTTCTTCTTCTTCTTTATCTTCTTCCTCTTTTTTTCTTCTTCTTCTCCTTCTTCTGCTTATTCTCCTTTATCTTCTTCTTTTCCTTCTTTTTCTTCTTCATCTTCTTCTTTTTATGCTTTTCTTCTTTTTTCCTCCTTTAGTTCATCATCTTCCTCTTTTTCTTCTTCTTCTTAATCTATTTTTTCCTCTTATTCTTCTTTCTCTTCATCTACTTCTCATTCCTTTTCATCTTCGTCATCTTCTTCTTGTTCTTCTTCCTTTTCTTCTGCATCTTCTTCTTCATCTTCTTCTACTTCCTCCACTTCTTCTTCCTTTTATTTCTTTTCTTCTTCTTCTTCCTCTTTTTCTTCCCCTTCTTCTTCTTCTTCTTCTTCTTCTTCTTCTCCTTCCCATACTTCTTCTTTTTCTTCATATTCTTCTTCTTCCTTCTCCTACCCTTCTTCGTCTTAGTCTTCTTCGTCTTCTTCTTCTTTGTCTTCTTCTTCTTCTTCTTCTTCTTCTTCTTCTTCTACTGCTTCCTCTTTATTTGGTCTTCTTCTTTTTTTGTTTCTTCTTCTTCTTCTTATCTTCTTGTTCTTATCATTCGTATTCCTTTTCTTATTGTCGTTCATCTTCTTCTTCATCACCGTCTTCTTCTTCCTCTTCTTCATCTTCATCCTACTCTGCTTCTTTTTTCTCATCATTTTCTTCTTCCTCCTCTTCTTCCTCATCCTTCTTGTCATCTTCTTCTTCTTCTTCTTCTTATTCTTCTTATTCTTCTTTCTCTTCTTCTTCGTCTTCTTTTTCTTTTTTATCAAACTCTTCTTCCCCTTTTTCTTCTTCTTGCACATCCTCTTCTTTTTTTTCTTTTTCTTCTTCTTCTTCTTCTTCTTCTTCTTCTTCTTTCTCTTCTTATTATTTTTCTTCTTCTTCTTCTTCTTTTTCTTCTACTTCTTCTTCATCGTTATCATCATCTTCTTCTTCATCTTCTTCTTCATCTTCATCTTCTTCTTCTTCTTCAACTTCTTCTTCTTATACTTCTTCTTCTTCCTCTTCTTCTTTTCGTTCCTTTTCTTCTTCATCTTCTTCTTTTTCTACTTCTTCTTCATCCTCCTCCTCTTGTTCCTTATTTTCCTCTTCTTCTTCATCTTCCTCTTTTCCTTCTTCTTTGTCTTCTTCTTCCTTCCCTTCCTCTTATTTTTCTACTACTTCCTCCTCTTCCTCTTGTTCTTCCTCTTCTTCCACTTCTTCCTCTTCTTCTTCTTCTTCCTCCCCTCTCTCCTCTTCTTCCTCTTCGTCTTCTCCTTCTCATTCTTGTTCTTCCTCTTCGACTTCTTCTTTTTGTTCTTATTCTTCTTCTTCCCTTTTTTCTTCATCTCCTTCATGTTCTTCATATTCCTCTACTTCTTCTTCTTCTTATTCTTCCTTTTTTTCTTCTTCTTCTTCGTCCTATTCCTCTTTTTCTTCTTCTTCTTCTTCTTCTTCTTCTTCTTCATTCTTCTTCCATTTCTTCACCTTGTTCTTCTTTCTCCTCTACCTCTTCTTCTTCTTCTTCATGTTAATCTTCTTCTTTTTCATTTGCTTCTTCTCCTTCTTCTTCTTCTCCATCTTCTACTTCTACATCTACTTCTTCTTCTTCTTCTTCTTCTTCTTCTTCCACTTCTTCTTCCTCTTCTTGTTCTTATTCTTCTTCTTATTCCTCTGCTTCATGTTCTTCTTCTTCTTCTTCTTCTTCTTCTTCCTCTTCCTCTTCTTCTTCTTCCTCTTCCTTGTCTTCTTTATCTTCTTCTTATTCTTATTCTTATTCTTCTTCTTATTCTTCTTCTTCTTATTTTGCTTTCTCCCTCTTCCTCTTCTGCTTCTTCATCCACTTCCACATTGTCCTCTTCTTCGTCTTCTTCTGCCTCTTCCTCTTCCTCTTCCTCTTCCATTTCTTCGTATTCTTCTTCTTCTTTTTGATCTTCTTATTCTTCATGTTTTCTTCATCATCTTCATTCTTCTTTCTTCCATCTTCTTCCTTCTTCTTCCCTCTATCTTTTTCTTTCTTTCTTCTTGCATCTTCATTTTTCCTTCTTCTTTCTTCTTTCTTCTTTCTTCTTTCTCCTTCTATCTTCTTCTTCCTCCACTTCTTCTTCTTCTTCTTTCTCTTCTAGTTTTACTTCTTCCCCTTCTTCTTCTTCCTCTTCTTCTTCTTGCTCTTCTTCTTCTTACTATTCTTCTTCTTCTTCTTCTTCTCTTCCTTTTCCTCTTCTTCTTCATATACATCTTCTTCCTCTTTTTCATCATCCTCTTCATCTTCTTCTTTTTCTTCTTCTTCTTCCCCTTCTTCTTCTTCTTCCTCCTCCACGTCTTCCTCTTCTTCTTCTTCTCCTTCTTCTTCATCATCATTTTCCTCTTCTTCTTCTTTTTCATCTGCTTCTACCTCTTCATCTTTTTCCTCCTCTACTTCTTCTTCCTTTTCTTCTTTTTCTACTACTTCTTCTACTTGTTTTTCTTCTTCTTTTTTTTCTTCTTATTCTTCTTCTTCTTCTTCTTTTCTTCTTCTTCATCTTCTTCTATTTCTTCTTTGTCTTCTTCTTCCTCTACTTCTTCTTGCTCTTTTGTTTCTTCTTCAACTACTACATATTCTTCTTCTTCGTCTTCTTCTCTTCCTCCCCTTCATCATCTTCTTCTTCTTCTTCTTCTTCTTCTTCTTCTTCCTTTTCTTCTTCTTCTTCTTCTTCTTTTTCTACTTTTCTTTTTCTATTTCCTCTTCTTTTTCTACTTCTTCTTCTTGTTCTTCTTCTTCTTCTTTATCTTCTACTTCTTTTATTCTTCTTCTTTTTATTCTTTCTCATCTTCTTCTTCTTCTTCCATATCTTCTTCCTCATCTTCTTCTTATTCTTCTTCTGATTCCTCAGCTCCTTCTTCTTCTTCCCCTTTCTCTACGACTTTTTCATTCTTTTCTTCTTGTTCCAGTGCTTCCATTTTGTCTTCTTCTTCCCTTTCCTCTTCCTCTTCCTCTTCATCTTCTTCATTTTCTTCTTCTTCTTCTTCTTCTTCTTCTTCTTTTTCTTATTCATTCTTCCATCTTCCTTCTTCCTTTGTCCTTCTTATTTCTTCCTTCTTCCTTCTTCATCTTCCTCTTCCTCCACTTCCTCTTTTTCCTCTTCTCCTTCTTCTTCTAGTTCTATTCTTCCCCTTCTTCCTTTTCTTCTTCTTATTCATTTTCCTCTTTTCTTCTTTTGGTTCTTCTTCTTCCTCCTCTTCTTCTTATTCTTCTTCTTCTTCTTCTGTTCTTCTTCTTCTTCTTCTTCTTCTTCTCCTTCTTCCTCCTCCTCTTCCCCTTCTTCCCCTTCTTCTTCCTCTTCTTCTTCTTCATCTTCTTTTTCCTCTTCTTCTTCTTCTTCTTCTTATTCTGCTTCTTTATGTTCATCTTCTACTTCTCCTTCTTCTTCTTCTTTTATTTCTACTTCTTCTTCGTCTTCTTCCTCCTCTTCTTGATCATCTACTACTACTACTACTTCTACTACTAGATCTTCTTCTCCTTCTTCTCTTCGTCCCTATCTTCTTCTTCTTCTTCTTCTTCTTCTTCTTTATCTACTTCTTCTTCTTCATTATCATTGGACTTTTTATCTTCTTCTACTTCTTCTTCTTCTTCTACATTTACTTCTTCTTTCTATTCTACTTCTTCCACCTCTTCCTCCTCTTGTTCTTATTCTTTTTCTGATACCTCCTCTCCTTCTAGTTCTTTTTCTTCATCATCTTCTTCTCTCTCTTCCTCTCCATATTTCACTTTCACTTTGTCTTCTTCTTCCTCTTGCACTACCTCTTCTTTGTCTTCTTCTTCTTCTTCTTCTTCTTCTTCTACTTCATCATTCTTTGTTTCTTCCTTCTTCCTTCTTCCTTTTTCTCTCTTCCTTCTTCCATGTTCTTTCTTCCTTCTTCTTTCTTCTTTCTTCTTTCATGTTTCTCCCTCTTTCTTCTTCTTCTTCTTCTTCTTCTTCTTCTTGCACTTCTTCTTCTTCTTCTTCTTCTTCATCATCTTCTTCTTCTTATTCCTCTTCCACTGCTTTTTCTTTTTCTTCTTCTACTTCTACTTCTACTTCCCTTTTTTCTTCTCCTTCTTCTTCTTCTTCTTCCTCCTCCTCTTCTTCTTCTTCTTCTTCCTATTCTTCTTCTTCTTCTCCTTCTCTTCTTCTTCCACATCATCTTCTTCTGCTTCTTCTTCCTTCTCTTCCCCTTCTTCTTCCTCTTCTACTTCTTCTTTTCTTTATCTTCTTCTTCTTCATAATCATCATCTTCTTCTTCTTGTTCTTCTTTTTTTACCTCTACTTCTTCTTCGTCTTCTTCCATCTCCTCTTCTTCTCTTTTGACTTTTTCGTCTTCATCATTTTCTTCTTTTTTAACTACTTCTACTTCTTCTTCTTCTACTACTACTACTTTTTCTTCATCTTCTTTTTCTTCTTCTTATTCTTTATCCACAACTTCCTCTTCTTCTTTTTCCTATGGTTCCTCTTCTTTCTCTTCTTCTTTTTTCTCCTCTTATTCTTTGTTTTCCTCTTCTTATTCATCTTCTTCTCTTTTTGTTTCTTTTTCTTCTTCTTCTTTTACATCTACTTCTTCCTCCTGTTTTTCTTCTTCTTCCTTCTCTTCTTCTTCCTATTCTTCCTATTTTTCTTCTTCCTCCTCTTATTCCTCTTCCACCTGTTCTTCTCTTCTTCATCTTCTTCTTCCTCTTTTTCTTCTTCTTCTTCTTCTTGCTCTCCTCTTCAACTTCTTCCTCATCTTCTTCTTCTTATTCCTCCACTTTTTCACCATCTTCCTAGTCTTCTTCTTCATCTACTACTTCTTGCATCATCTATGTCTTCAAAATCTTCTTCTTTCTATTCTTCCTCTTCTTCTTCTTCCTTTTCTTTTTCATCTTCTTCTTCTCCTCCTCCTTCTTCTTCTTCCCTTCTTCTTCTTCTTCTTTTTTTCCTTCTTTTTCTTCTTCTTCTTCTTCTTCTTCTTCTTCTTCTACTACTACTACTTCTTCTTCTTCTTCCTCACCTTGTTCCTTAACTACCTCTTCTTCTAATTCCCCTTTTTCGTCCTCTTTTTCTTCCTCTACCCTTCTTCTCTTCTTCTTCTTCTTCTTCTTATTCGTCTTATTCTTCATCATCTTCTTCTTATTCTTTTTCCTATTCTTCCTCATCTTCCTCTTCTTTTCCTTCTCTTTCTTCCACTTCTTCTTCTTCTTTCTCTACTTCTTGATCTTCTTCTTCCTCGTCTTCATCTTCTTCTTTTTCCTCTTCTTCTCCCCTCCTTCTTTCATTTCTTCTCCTTCCTATTATTCTTCTTCCTATTCTTTTTCTTCTTCGTCTTCTTCTTCTTCTTCTTCTTCTACTTCTTCTTCTTCTTCTTCTCCTTCTTCTTCTTCTTCTTCTTCTTCTTCCTCCTCCCCCTCCTATCTTCTTCTTCTTCTACCTCTTCTTCATCTCCCTCATCATATTCTTCAACTTGTTCATCATCTTCTTCATCTTTTTCTTCTTCTTCTTCTTCTTCTTCTTTTATTACTTTTACTTCTTCTTCTTCCTCTTTTTCTTTGTCTTTGTCTTCTTCTTCTTCTTGTACTCTTTCCTCTTTTTTTTCTTCTTTTCCTTTTCTTTTTCTTCTTCTTCTTCTTCTTCTTCCTCTTCCTTTTCTTTTGTTTCTTCTTTCTCTTTTTGGTAATCTAGTTCTTCTTCTTCCTCTTCTTTTTCTTCCTAATGTTCTTCTTCACCATCTGATTGTTCTTCTTCCTCTTCTTCTTCTTCTTCTTCTCAGTCTTCTTCTTGTTCATTTTCTTCTTCTTCTTTTTCTTCTTCTTCTTCTTCCTCCTCTTCTTCTTCTTCTTCCTCATCCTCTTCCACTTCCTCATATTCTTCTTTTTCTTCTTCCTCTTCCTCTTCATCTTATTTCTCATTCTCATCTTCTTCTTCTTCCTCTTCTTCATCATCTTCCTCGCCTTCTTATTCTTCCTTGTTTTCCACTTCTTTTTTTTCTTCTTCTTCTTTCTATTCTTCATCTTCATCTTGTTCTTCTTCTTCCCCTTCTTCTTCTTCTTCTTCTTCTTCTTCTTCTTCCCCTTCTTAATCTCTTTCTACTTCTTTTCCATCTTTTTCTTCATCTTCTAATTCTTTTTGTTCTTCTTCTTCTTCTTCCTTCTCTTGTTGCTCATCTTTCTCTTCTTCTTCTTCTTTTCCTTCTTCCTCTTCTTCCCCTTCAATTTCTTTGTCTTCCTCTTCTTCTTCTTCTTCCACTTCTACTTTTTCTTCTTCTTCTTCTTCACGTTCTTTGACTTCTTCATCTTCTTCTTCATCCTTTTCTTCTTCTTCCTCATCTTCTTATTCTTCTTCATCTTCTACTTCTTCTCATTCTTCTTCGTCTCTTTCTCTTCTTTTTCTTCTTCTTCTTCTTCTTTTCCTTCTTCTTCTTCCTCCACTGGTTCCTCTTCTTTCACTTCTTTTTCTTCTTCTTCCTCATCTTATTCTTTCTCTTCTTCTTGTGTTCTTCTTCTTGTGTTCTTCTTATCCTTCTTCTTCTTCCCCTTTTTCTTCTTCTTTCTCTTCCTTTTCCTCTTCTTCCACTTCCTCTTCTTCCTCTTTCTCTTCTTCTTCTTCTTCTTCTACTTCTTCTTTTACTTGTTCTTGTTCTTCTTTGTCTTCTTTTCCTTCTTCTTCTTCTTCTTCTTCTTCTTCCCTTTCTTCTTCTTCTTCTTCTTCTTCTTCTTCTTCTTTTCCTTCTTTTTCTTCTTCTTCATCTTATTTTCTACTTCTTCTTCTTCTTCAACCTCGTATAGTTCATCATCTTCCTCTTCTTTTTCTTCCTCTTATTCTTCTTCTTCCCACTCATCTTCATTCTCTTCTTCATTTTCTCCTTATTCTTCTTCTTCGTCCTTATCTTCTTAACGTTCTTCTTCATCTTCTTCTGCATCTTCCTCTGCTTCTTCTTGTTCCTCTTCTTCCACCTCTTCTTCTTCTTCCTCCTTTTTCTCTTCTCGTACTTCTTCTTGTTCTTCTTCTTCTTCTTCTTCTTCTTCCCCTTCTTCTTCTTCTTCTTCTTCTTCTTCCCCTTCTTCATCTTCTTCTTCTTCTTCTTCTCCTTCCTGTTCTTCTTCTTCTTCTTCTTCTCTTTCTTCTTCTTCTTCTTCCTCCTCCTCCTTCCCATTCTCTTCTTCTTCTATTTCTTGTTCTTTTTTTCTTCTACCCGTTCTTCTTCTTCTTTTTCTTCTTCACCTATTTCTTCCTCTTCTTCTTATTCTTCCTTATCTTCATTCTCATCTTCTGCATCTTTTTCATCTTTTTCTACCTCTTCCTCTTTATCTTCTTCTTCTTCTTCTTCTTGTTTTTCTTCTTCTACTACTACTTCTT
>JAIUJO010000088.1:1250196-1252696 GCA_023846275.1 Vanilla planifolia
TCTTCTTCTTCTTCTTCTTCTTCTACTTCTTCTTCTTTGGCTTCTTCTTCTTCTTCTTTTTCTCCTTCTCCTTCTTCTTCGTCTTCCTCTTTTTCTTCTACTCCTTCTTCTTCTACTTCTATTTCTTCTTCTTCTTCATTTACTTCTACTTCTTCTACTTCTTTTTCTACTTCTAGTTCTACTTCTACTTCTACTTCTTCATGTTCTTCTTCTTATTCTACTTTACTTCCTCTTCTTCTACTACTTCTTTATCTTCTTCTTCTTCCTCCTCCTCCTCTTCTTCTTCATCTAATTCTTCTTCTTCTTTCTCGTCTTCTTCTTCCTCGTCTTCTTCTTCTTCTTCCTATTCTTCATCTTCTTCCTCTTCTTCTTATTTTTTCTTTTCTTGTTCTTCTTCTTCTTTTTCATATTCTACTTCTACTTCTCATTCTCCTTCCTCTTCTTTTTCGTCTTTTTCTTCTTCTTCTTCTTCTTCTTCTTCTTTTTCTACTTTGTCTTCTTTTTCGACCTCAAGTTCTTCTTCTTCCTCTTCTTGTTCTTCTTCTTCTTCTTCTTCTTACTTTTCATCTTCTTCTTGCTCATTTTCTTCTTGTTCCTCATCCTCTTCTTCCTCACCTCCTCTTCTTCTCCTTCTTCTTCTTCCTCTTTCTCTTCTTCTGCTTCCTCTTCTTCTTCTTCTTCTTCTTCTTCCCCTTCTTCTTCTTCTTCCTCTTCTTCTCCATCCTGTTGTTCTACTTGTTCTTCTTCCTCCTCCCCTTCTTCTTCTTCTTCTTCTACCACTTCTTATTTTCCACCTATTTCTTCTTCTTCTACTGTTTTCTCCTCCTCAGGTTTTTCATTTTCATCATCTTCTTCTTCTTCTTCTTCTTCATCTTCTTCTTTTCTTCTTCTTCTTCTTCTTCTACTTCTACTTCTTCTTTCTCTTTTACTTCTTCTTCTACATCTTCCTCATCTTCTTCTTGTTCCTCTTCCTCTTCTTCCTCATCTTTCTCTTCTTCTCCTTCTTCTTATTCCTCTTCTTCTTGTTCTTCCTCCACTTTCTCTTCTTCTTCTTCTTCTTCCTCCTCTTTTTCTTCTTCTTCTTCCCTTCCCTATTCTTCCTCCTCGTCTTCTTCTTCTTCTTCTTCTTCTTCTTCTACATCATCTTTTGTTTCTTCTTCCTCTTTGTCCTCTTCTTCTTCTTTTTCATCATGTTTGTTATCTTCTTCTTATTATTTTTCTTCTTCTTCTTCTTTTTCTTCTTCTTCTTCTTCTTCTTCTTCTACTTCTTCTTTTACAACTTCTTCATCTTCTTCAATTTCTTCTTCTTCTCTTCTTCCCCTTCTTCTTCTTCATCTTCTTCTTATTCTTCATCTTCTTCCTTTTGCTCTTCTTCTTCTTGTTGTTGTTTTTTTCCTTTTGATTCCTCTTCTTCATCATCTTCTTCTTCTTCTTCTCCTCTTCTTCTTCTTCATCTATTTCTTCTTCTTCTTCTTCTTCTTCTTCTTCTACTTCTTCATCTTTTACTTTTTCTTTTTCCTCTTTTTCCTCTTCGTCTTCTTCTTCTTTTTCTTCTTCTTCCATCATTCTTCTTTCATGAATCTTCTTCCTTTGTCTTTCCTTCTTCTTCCTTCTTCTTTTTTCCTTCTTCCATCTACTTTCTTTTTTCTTCTTTCTACTTTCTTATTTCTTCTTTCTTCTATCTTTCTTGTTCTTATTCTTCTTCTTCTTCTTCTTCTTCTTCTTCTTCCTTATCAACTTCTTCTTCTTTTTTTTCCTTTTGTTCTTCATTTTCTTCTTCTTCCTCCATATCTTCTTCTTCTTCTTCTTCTGCTTCTTCCTCTTCTTCTTCTTCCTCTTCCTCTTCTTCTTCTTTCTATTCTTCTTATTTTTCTTTTCTTCTTCTTCATCAACTTCTTCTTCTTCTTCTCTTCTTCTTCTTCTTTCTCTTCCTCTTCTTCTTCTTCATCATCATCATCATCTTCTTTTTCACCTTCTCCTTCTTATTCTTCTTCTTCTACTTCTTCCTCCTCCTTATCCTCTTCAACTTTTTCTTCTTCTACTTCTTCTTTTACTTCTACTTCTTTTCTACATTTCCTTCTTCTTCTTCATCTTTGCCTTCTAGTTCTTTGTCTTCTCTTCTTCATCCACTTCTTCTTCTTCTACTTCTACTACTTTTTGTTCTTCATATTCTTCTTTTGTTCATCTTCTTCTACTTATTCTTTTTCTTCTTCTTCCTCATCTTCCTCTTATTCTTCGGCTTTCCGTTCTTTCTCTTCTTCTTCTTCTTTTCCTTCTTCTTCTTGTTCTTCTTCGCCTTCTTCTTGTCCTTCTTCTTCCTCTTTTTCTTCTTCTTCTTCTTCTTCTTCTTCTTGATCTTACTCCTCTTCTTCTTCCTCTACCTGCCCTTCTTCTCCCCTTCTTCTTCTTCCATAACTTCTCCTTCTTGTTCTTGTTCTTTTTCTTCTTGTCCCGCTTCCTCTTCTTCTTTTTCTGCTTCCTCTTTTTGCTCACCTTCCTC
>JAIUJO010000088.1:1255196-1257696 GCA_023846275.1 Vanilla planifolia
TCCCATTCTTCATCTTCTTCTTCTTATTTTTCTTTTTCTTCTTCATTTGCCTTCTTCTTCTTCTTCTCCTCCTCCTCCTCCTCCTCTTTCTTCTTCCTCCTCTTTTTCTTCTTTTTCTTTTTTTTCATCATCTTCTTCTTCTTTTTCTACTTCTTCTTATTCCTTTTGCTTTTTTAGTTCTTCTAATTACTCTTCTTCTTTTGTCTCTTCTTCTTCTTCTTCTTCCCCTTCTTTTTTTTGCTCTTCTTCTTCTTCTTTTTTCTTCTTCTTCTTCTTCTTCTTCTTCTTCTTCTTCTACTTCCTCCTCTTCTTCTTCCTCTTATTACTCTTCTTCTTCCTTTTCTTCCTCTTCCTCTTCTTCTTCTTCTACTTCTTCTTCTTCTTCCTCTTCCTTTTCTTCTTCTTCCTCTTCTTCTTCCTCCTCGTGTTCTTCTTCTTTTTCTTCATCCTCTTCCTCTTCTTCTTCTTCTTCTTCTTCTTCTTCCTCTTCTTCCTCATCTTCCTTGACTTCTTCTTTTTCTTATTCTACTTCTTCTTCTTTCTCTTATTCTTCTTCTTCTTCTTTTTCCCCTTCTTCCTTATCTTCTTCTTCTTCTTTTGTTGCTTCATCTTCCTCCTCTTATTATTCCACATCTTCCTCTTCATCTCCTTCCTCTTCCTTTTCTTCTTCTTCATGTTCTTCATCTTCTTCTTCTTCTTCTTCCTATTCTTCCTCACCTTTGTTTTCTTATTGTTCTTTTTTCTCTTCCTCTTCTTCTTCTTTCTTCTCTTTTTCTTCATCTTCCTCTCCCTCTTCTCCTCCTTCTTCTTCCCTTCTTCTTCTTCTTCCTTTACTTCTTCTTCTTCTTCTTCCTCTTCCTATTCTTCTTATTCCTCTTCTTCTTCTGCTTCTGCTTCTTCTTCTCCTTCTTCTTCTTCCACTTCTTCTACTTCTTCCTCTTCTTCTTCTTCTCCTTCTTCTTCTACTTCTTCTTATTCTCTTTTTCTTCATCCTTTTCTTCTTCTTTTCCTTCTTTTTGTTCTTCCACTTCTTCTTTTTGTACTTTTTCTTCTTCTTTCCCCTCTTGTTAGTCATCTTCCTGTTCTTATTCTTTCTCCTCTAGTTCCTCTTCTTTCACTACCTTTCTTCTCGTTCCTCTTCTTCTTCTTCTTCATGTTCTTCTTCTTCTTCTTCTTCTTCTTCTGCTTCCTCTTCTGCCTCTTCTTTCCTTCTTCCTTTACTTCTTCCCCTTCTTCTTCTTCTTCATCATCTTTTTCTTGTAGCTCTTCTACTTCTTCTTTCTCATCTTCTTCTTCTTCTTCTTCCTTTTTTCGTCATCTTCCTGGACTCATCGTCTTCTTTTTCACACTTCTTCTTCTTGGTCTTCTTTTGGTTCTTCCTATTCTTCTTCTTCTTCTTCTTCCCCTTCTTCTTCTTCCTCTTTCCATTATTCTACTACCTCTCCTTCTCCTTTTCCTCCTTTTTCTTTTCTTCTTCTTCTTTTTTTACTTCCTCTTCTTGTTCTTCTTTTCCTATTATTCTTCTTTCTCTTCGTCTTCTGCTTCTTCTTCTTCCTATTATTCTTCTTTCTCTTCTTCTTCTTCTACTTCTTCTTATTCTTCCTCACCATCTTCTAGTTCTTCTTTCTCTTCTTCTTCCTCCTCTTTTTATTCTTCTTTTTCCTTCTCTTTCTCTTTTTCTTCTTTCTTTTTTCTTCTTCTTCTTCTTCTTCTTCTTCTTCTTCTCCTTCCACTTTTTCTCCTTTCTATTCTTCTACTTCTTCTTCTTCTCCTTCTTCTTCTTCTTCTTCTACTACTACTATTTCCTGCTCCACCTCTTCTTCTTCTTTTTCTTCTTCTTCTACTACTACTACTTCTTGCTCCTCCACCTCTTCTTCTTCTTCTTCTTCTTCTTCTTCCTTTTCAATTTCTTCTTCTTCTTTTTCCTTAACTTCTTCTTGTGCTTCTTCTCTTCTTCTTCTTCTTCTTCTTGTTTGTCTTCTACTTCTTCTCATTCTCTTTCCTCTTCTTTTTCTTTTTTCCTTCTTCTCCTTCTTTAACTCTTCTTTTTCTTTTTCTACTTCTTCTTTGTCTTTATATACTTCTTCCTATTCTTCCTCTCTTTCCTCTTCTTCTTCTTCTTATTCATTGTCCCCTTCCTCCTCTTCTTTTTCCTTATCATCTTCTTCTTTTTCATCCTCTACCTCTTCTTCTTCTTCCTCAACCTCTTCTTCTTTTACCTCTTCTTTCTAAACTTCCTCATCTTCTTCTTCTTTACATTTTGCCACTTCTTCTTCTTCCTTTTCTTCCTCTACTTGCCCTTGTTCTTCATTTTCTTCTTCTTCTTTTTCTTCATCTTCCACTTCTTCTTTTTCTTCCTTTTCTTCTTCTCCTTCTTCTTTCTTGCTATTCTTCTTCTTCTTATTTTTCAGCTTCTTGTTCTTTTTCCTATTCCATATGTTCCTAAACTTCTTTATCTTCTTCTTCCTCTTCTTCTTGTTGTTCTTCTACCTCTACTTTT
>JAIUJO010000088.1:1260196-1280196 GCA_023846275.1 Vanilla planifolia
TTCCTCATCATCATCATCATCGTCTTCTTCTTCTACTTTTTCTTTTTCTTCTTCTTAAACTTCTTCTCCTGCTTTTTCTTCTTCCATTTTTTCTAATTCTATGTGTTCTTTTTCTTCTTCTTCTTATTCTTCATCATCTTCTCCTTCTTCTCTTAGTCTTCTTTCACTTTTTCTTCTTCTTCCTCCTCTTCTCCTTCTTCTTCCTCTTCTTATTCTTCTTCTTCTTTTTTATCTTCTTCTACTACTTCTTCTTGTTCTTCTTCTTCTTCTTCCTCCTTCTCATCCTCTTCTTGTTTTTCATCTTCTACTACTACTACTACTACTACTACTACTACTTTTTCTTCTACTTCTTCTTTTTCTTCTTCCTCTTCTTCTTCATGTTCATCTTCCTCTTCTTTTACAACTTATTTTTCTCCTTCTTCATCTTATTCTTCTTCCTCTTCTTCTTTTTCTTCTTCTTCTTCTTCCTCCTCCCCTTCTTCCTCTTGCTCTTGTTCCTTTTCTTCTTTCTTCTTTAGTTCCTCTTTTTTTTCTTCTTCCTATACTTCTTCTTGCTCTTCTTCTTCTTGTTCTTCATCTTCCACTTTTTCTTCTTCTTCTTCTACCTCTTCTTCCACTTCTTCCACTTCTTCTTCCTCTTTTTCTTCCTCTTCATCCTTTTCTTCTCTTCTTCTTCATCTTTGTCCTCTTCTTCACCCTCTTCTTCTTCTTCTTCTTCTACTCTTCTTCTTCTTCCTCATCTTCTGCTTGTTCTTCTTCCTCTTTTTCCTCATCTTCTTCTTCTCCTTCTTCTTCTTCAAGCTTCTTCTTCATCTTCTTCTTCTTCTTCTTCTTTCTATTCTTCTTCTTCTTCTTCTTCTTCTTCTTCTTCTTCTTCTCCTTCATCTTCTTCTTCTATATCTTCTTTCTCTTCTTCCTCTTATACTTCTTCCACTTCCTCTTTCTCCTCTCCTTCCTCTTCTTTCACTTCCTCTGCTTTCTCTTCTATTTCGTCTTCTTCCTCTTTTTCTTCTTACTCTTGTTCTTGTACTTCCTCTTCTTCTTCTTCTTATACTTCTTCTTCCTCCTCATTTTCTCCTTCTTCTTCTTCCTCTTATTCTTCCGCTTCTTCCTCTTCTTCATCTTCCTCTTCTTCCTCCTCTTCCTCCTCTTCTCTTCTTCTTCTTCTTTTTCTTCTTTCCCTTCTTCATCTTCTTCTGCTCCATTTCCTTCTTTATCTTCTACCTCTACTTCTTTTTAAACTCCTTCTACTTCTTGCTCCTCTTGTTATTCATCTTGCTCTTCTTCTGCTTCTTCCACTTCTCCTTCTTCCTCTTCCCCTTTTTCTTCTTGCTTTACTTCTTCTTCTTCCTCACCTAATTTTTGTTCTTCTTCCTCTTCTTCTTTTTCTTCTTCTACTTCTTCTTCTTCTTCCACTTATTTCTCTACTTCTTCTTCTTCTTCATTCTTCTTTCCCTTCTTCCTCTTTATGTTCCTCTTCTTCTTTCAGTTCTTCTTCTTCCTCTTCTTCTTCGTCTACTTCTTCTTCTCATTCTTCTTTTTCTTCTTCTTCCTCTTCTTCTCCTTCTACTACTTCTTCTGCTTCTTCTTCTTGCTCTTCTTCTTCTTGTTCTTCTTCTTCTTCTTCTTCTTCTTTTTCTACTTCTTCAACTTTCTCTTGTTCCACTTCTACCCCTTTTTCTTCTTCATCTTTTTCTTCTTCTTCTACTACTTCTTCGTCTTCTTTTTCATGTTCTTCAACTTCTTCCTTTCCTTCTTACTCTGCTTCTTCTTCTACTACTACTACTTCTTCTTTTTCTTCTTCTTCTTCTTCTTGCACTTCTTCTTCTCATTCTTCTTCCTCATCATCTTCTTCTTCTACTTCTTCTTCTTTTTCTTCCTCCTCTTTCTCCACTTATTCGTCTTCCTGTTCTTATTTTTCCTCTTCTATTTCTTCTTCCTTTTGTTCTTCTTCTACCTCCCCTTCTTCTTCTTCCTCCTCTTCTTCTCCTTCTTCTTCTTCTTCTTATTCTTCTTCCTCTTCTTCCACTTCTTCTTATTGTTCATCATCTTTTTCTTCTTCTTCTCCATTTTCTTCTTCTTCTTCCTCTTCTTCTTCTTCTTCTCCTGCTTCTTCTTCTAATTCTTCTTAACCTTCTTCTTTTTCCTCTTTTTCCTCAACATCTTCTTCTTCTTCTTCTACTACTACTACTACTACTACTACTACAACTACTTCTTCTTCGTCTTCTTCTTCGTATTCTTCTTCTTCTTCTTCTTCTTCTACTACTACTCCCACTACTATAACCTCTTCTCCTTGTACTTCTTTGACTTCTTCCTCTTCTTCTTCTTCTTCTTCTTTTCTTCTCCTTCTTCTTCTTCTTCTTCCTCTTCCTCTTCTTCATCCACTTCTTCTTCTTTTTCTAATTCTTATTGCTCTTCTTCTTCTTCCTCTTCTCTTTCATCTTTTTTTGCTACTTCTTCTTCTTCTTCTTCTTCTCATTCATCTTCTTTTGCTACTTCTTCTTCTTCTTCTTCTTCTTTCTCTTCTTTCTCTTGTTCTTCTTCCTCTTGCTCTTTCTCCTCTAGTTCCTCTTCTTTCTCTTCTTTTTCTTTCTCTTCTTTTCTTCTTGTTCCTCTTGTTCTTCTTGCTCTTGTTGTTGTTCCTCTTCTTCTTCTTCTTCCTCCTCATTTTTTCTTCTTCTTCTTCCTCTTATTCTTCCTCAAGTTCCAACTCTTCTTCTTCCTCTTCCTCATCTTCTTCTCTTCCCCTTCTTCTTCTTCCTCTTCTTCTTCTTCTTATTTTTCTTCTTCCTCTTCCTCGTCTTCTTCTTTCTTGTCTTCTTCTTCTTTTTCGTAATCTTCATCATTATCTTCATTTCCTTCTTCCGGCTTCTTCTTTTTCTTCTTATACTTTTTATAATTCATCATCTCCTTCTTCCTCATCTTTTTCGCCTTCTTCTTCCTCTTCAGCCTCTTCTTCCTCGTCTTCCTTCACTTCTTGTTTTTTTTCCTCTTCTTCTTCTTCTTCTTCTTGTTCTTCTTCTCCTTCTCCTTCCCCTTCTTCATCTTCTTCTACTTTATTTCTGTCTTTTTCTTCTTCTTCTACTTCTACTTTTTCGTACTTCTTCTTCTTTTTCTTCCTCTTCTTGTTCCTTGTCTTCCTCTTCTTCTTCTTCTTCTTCGTCCTCATCTTCTTTTTCTTCTTCCTCTTCTTCTTCTTGCTCTACTACTTCTATTTCTTCGTCTTCTTCTTCTTTGTCATCTTTTTCTTGCTCTTCTATCTCTTCTTCCTCATCTTCCTCCTCTTCTTCTTCTTCCTGCTCTCTCTTCTCTTCTTCTTCTTCTTCTTCTTTTTCTTCTTCTTCTTCTTCTTCTTTCTTCTTTTTTCTCTTCTTTTATATCTTGCTATTCTTCTTCTTGTTTTTCTTATCATTCTTCTTCTTCTTCTTCATCATCTTCTTTGTCCTCCTCCTCTTCTTGTTCTTTTGCTTCTTCTTCTCCTTCTTCTTCTTCTTTTACTTTTTTTTCTTCTTCATCTTCTTTTTTTCAACTTCTTCTTTGACTTCCTCTTGTTCCGTTTCTTCCTCTTCTGCTTCTTCTTCTTCTTCTTCTTCAACTTCTACTTTTTCTTCTTCTTCTTCTTCGTATTCTTCAATTTCTTCCTCTTCTTCTTCTTCTTCTTCATTTTCTTCTTCTTCCCGCTTCTTCTTCTTCTTCTTCTTCTTCTTCTTCCTCCTCTTCTTTTTCTTCTTATTCCTGTTCCACTTGTTCTTCCCCTTCTTCTTCTTCTTCTTCTTCTTCTTCTTTTACTAATTTTGCTTCATCTTCTGCCTCCTTTAGTTCGTCATCTTCCTCTTCTTCTTCTTCTTCTTCCAGTTCTTCTTTTATCTCTTCTTATTCTTCTTCTTATTCTTCCGCTTCTTCCTCCTAATCTTCTTCTTGTTCTTCTTCCTCTTCTTCTTCTTCTTCTTCCTCCCAACATTCTTCTTCCTCCCATTCTCTTCTTCTTCTTCTTCCCCTTCATTTGCATCCACTTCTTTCTTCTTACCCTTCTTCTCCTTCTTCTTAACCTTCCTATTCTTCTTCTTCTTCATCTTCTTCTACCTCCTCTTCTTCTTCTTTGACGACTTGTTCCTTTTTTCTTTCTTCTTCTCCTTCTTCCACTTCTTCTTCTTCTTCTTCTTTTTCTTCTTCTTCTACTGCATCTTCTTATTTTTGTACTCTTCTTCCACTTCTTCGTCTTCCCCTTCTTCTTCTTCTCCTTCTTCCTCTTATTCCTCTTGTTGTTGTTGTTCTTCTTCTTCTTATTCTTCTTCTTTATCTTCATCAACTTCTTCCTAATCCTCTCCTTCTTCTTCCTAATCTTATTCTCCCTTTTCATCCCCTTCTTCCTCAACCTCCTCGTCTTCTTCTTCTTCTTCTTCTTCTAGTTCTTCATTGTTCCCTTCTTCTTCTTTATCTTCTTCTTCTTCCCCTTCTTCTTCTTCTTCCTCTTCTTCTTTCTCTTCTTTTCTTTCTTCTACTTCTTCTTATTCTTCTTATTCTTCTTCTTCTGCCTCTTTTTCTTCTTCTTCCACTTCTTTTTCTTGTTTTCCTTCTTCCCCCTCATCTTCTTCTTCTTCTTCTTCTTCTTCTTCTTATTCTTCATCCACTTCACCTTCTACTTCTTCTTCTTCTACCTCCTCTTCTTCTTCTTCTTTTTTCTTCTTCTTCTTCCTCTCCTTCTTCTTCTTCTTCTTCTTCTTTTTCTTCTTCTTCTTCTACTTCTACATTTTCTGCTTCTTCCACTACTTCATCATCATTATCATCATCATCTTCTTCTTCTTCTTCTTCTTCCTCTACTTCTATTTCTTCTGCTTCTTCTTCTACTTTTACTTATTCTTCTTTTCTTTTTTTGTTCTTATTATTGTTCTTCTTCCTTCTCTGCTTCCTAATCTTCCAGTTCTTCTTCTTCCTCTTCTTCTCCTCCTTCTTCATCTTCTTCTTCTTTCTCTTCCTCTTCTTCTTCTTATTCTTCTACTTTTTCCTCCTCTACTTCTTGTTCTTCTTTCTCATCTTCCTCATTTTCCTCTTCTTCATCTTCATCTTCTTTCTTCTTCTTCTTCTTCTATTTTCCCCTCGTCCTCTTCTTCTTCTTCTTTTCCTACTTCTCCTTCTTCTTGTTCTTCTTCTTCTTATTATTATTCTTATTCTTATTCTTGTTATTCCTTTTCTTCTTCCGATTTTTCTTCTTCTACTCCTTATTCTTCCTCTTCCTCTTCTTCTCCTTCTTCTTCTTCTTTCTCTTCCACCTCCTCTTCTTCTTCTTCTTCTTCTTTGTCTTCTTCTTCTTATTCTTCTTCTACTTCATCCTTTTGTCTTCTTCTTCTTCCTCTCCTTCTTCTTCTTCGTCTTCATCTTCTTCTTGTTCTTGTTCTTCTTCTTCTACTACTCCCACTACTACAACTTCTTCTTCTTCTTCTTCTTCTTCTCTTCTTCCCCATCCTTGTCTTCTTCTCTTCTTCATCTTCTTCTTCCTCCACTTCTTCTTCTTCTTCCCCTTTTTCTTCTTCTATTTCCACTTTTTCTTCTTCTTCTTCATCTTCTTGTTCTTCTTCCCCTTCTTCTTCTTCCTCTCCTTCCTATTCTTCTTCCCCTTCTTCCCCTTCTTCTTCTTGTTCTTCTATTCCACATCTACTTCTTCCTCTTCTACTTCTTCTTCCTTATCTTATTCTTCTTCTTCTTCTTCTTCTTCATCTTTTTGTACTTTTACTTCCTCTTAGTCTTCTTCTTTATCTTCTTTTTCTTCTACTTCTTCAACATTATCTTCTTCTTGTTCTTCGTCATCTTCTTTTTCCTCTTCTTCTTTTGCTGCTTGTTCTTATTTTTCTCTTCTTCTTCCACTTCTTCGTCTTTCACTTGTTCTTCTTCTTCTTCATCTTCTTCTTCTTCTTCTTCCCTTTATTCCTCTTGTTATTGTTGTTGTTGTTGTTGTTCTTCTTCTTCTTCTTCTTCTTCTTCATCGACTTCTTCGTAATCCTCTTCTTCTTCTTCCTTATCTTCTTCTTCTTTTTCTTCCTCTTCTTCCTCATCCTCCTCGTCATCTTATTCTTCTTCTTCTTCCTCTTCATCTTCTTCTTCTTTTTCTATTTTATCTTCTTCTTTTTCCCCATCTTCTTCTTTTTCTTCTTCTTCTTTCCCTTCTTCTTTTTCGTCCTCTTCATCTTTTTCTACTTCTTCTTTTCCCTTCTCCTTCTCATCTTCTTCCTCTTCTTCTTGTTCTTCTTTTTCTTCTTCTTCTTTTTCTTCTTCATATTTTTATTCTTCTTCTTCGTTATCTTCTTCTTCTTCTACTTCTTCTTCTATTACTACTTTTTACTCTCCTTCTTATTCTTCTTCATCTTCATCTTTTACTTCTACTCCTTTTACTTCTTATTCCACTTCTACTTCTACTTCAACTTCTGCTTCTTCTTCTTGTTCTACTTCTTCCTTTTCTCCTTCTCCTTCTTTTTCTACTTCTTCTACTCTTCTTCCTCTTCTTTATCTTCTTTTCCTTCTTCTTCTTCAACTTCCTCTTCTTCCACTTCTTCCTTATCTTCTTCTCCTTCTTCTCCTTCTTTTACTTCTTCTTTTTCCTATTCTTCTTGTTCTTCTACCACTTCTTCATCTCCTCTTTCTCATCATCTTTTTCTTATTCGTCTTCTTCTTTCTCTTCTTCTTCTTCCTCCTCTTCTTCTTCTTCTTCTTCATCATCTTCTGCTTCTTCTTCTCCTTCTCATTTCTCTTCTTTTTCCTCTTTTTCTTCTTCTTCTTCTTCTTTTTCTTTTTTTTTGTCTTCATTTTCCACCTCTAGTTCCTGTTCTTCCTCTTTTATTCTTCCACTTTTTCTTCTTCTACTTCTTCCCATTCTTCTTCTTATTTTTCCTCCTCTTCTTCCTCAACCCCTCTTCTTCTTCTTCTTCCTGTTCCTCTTCTTCTTCTTTGTGCTCTTTCTCTTCTTCTTCTTCTACTTCTTCCTCCTCTTCCTCAGCCTCTTCATCTTCTTCTTGTTCTTCCCCTTCTTGTTGTTCATCATCTTCTAGTTCCTGATCTTCTTCTTCCAGTTCTTCTTCTTGTTCTTCTTCTACTTCTTCATCTTCTTCTTCTTCTTCTTCTTCTTTTTCTTCCTCTTCTTCCATTTCTTCTTCTTCTTCTTCTTCTTCTTCTTCTTCTTCTTCTTCTTCTTCTTTTTCTTCTTCTCCTTCTTCTTCTTCTTCCTCCTTTTCTTCAACTTCTTCTTCTTCTTATTCTTCTTCTACTTCTTCCTCTTCTTCTTCTCCAACTTCCCCTTCCTCTTCGTCTTCTTCTTCTTCTTCTTCTTCTTCTTTCTCATCTTCTTCTTTTTCTTGCTCCTTTTCTTCTACATCTTTCACATGTTCTTCTTCTTCTTCCTCCTCCTCCTCCTCTTTCCCTCCCATTTCTCTTCTTCTTGTTCTTCTTCTTCTTCTTCTTCTTCATCTTCCCCTCGTTCTTCTTCTTCTTCTTCTTCTCCTACCTATTCTTCTTGTTATTCTACTTCTTCCTCTTCCTCCTCCTCCTCCTCATCTTTTTCTTCTACGTCTTGTTCTTTTAGTTTTTCGTCTTCCCCTACTTCTTCTTCTTCTTCTTCTTCTTCTTTTTCCTCGTCTACTTGTTTCTCCTCTCCTTCTTCTTCCACATCTTCTTCTTCTTCTTGGCATTCTTCGCCTTTCTCCACTTCTTCCAATTAGTCTTCTTCTTCTTCTTCTTCTTCTTTATCTTCATCTTCATCTTCTTCTTCTACTACTTCTTCTTCTTCTTCTTCTTCTTCTTCTCCTTCTTCTACTGCTACTGCTTCTTCTTTTTCTCCACTTCTTCCACTTCTTCGTCTTTCTATTCTTCTTCTTGTTCTTCTTCTTCTTCCTCCTCTTATTCCTCTTTTTGTTCTTCTTCTTCTTCTCCTTTATCTTCTTCTTCCTCTTCTTCATCTTCATCCTAATCCTCTTCTTCTTTTTCCTCATCTTCTTCTTCTTGTTCATCCTGTTCTCCCTCATCATTCTCATCTTCTTCTTATTCTTCTTCTTCTTCTTCTTCTTTCTCTTCTTCTCCTTCTTTTCTTCTTCTTCTTCTTCCTCTTCATCTTCTACTTCTTTTTCTTCTTTATCTTCTTCTTCTTCCCCTTCTTCTTCCCCTTCTTCTTCTTCTTCTTCTTCTTCGTTTTTTCTTCTTCTATTTCTTATTCTTCTTCTTTGTCTACCTCTTCTTCTTCTTCCACTTCTTCTTCTTGTTCCCCTTTTTCTTCTTCATCTTCTTAATTTTCTTCATTCCCTTCTTCTTTTTCTTCTTCTTCTTCTTCTTTTTCATCTCCTCCTCTTCTTCTTGTTCTTCTTGTTCATCATCATCATCATCATCATCATCATCTTCTTCTTCTTCTTCTTCTTCTACATTTTCTTCTACTTCTTCTTCTTCTTCTTCATCATATTCTAATTCTTCTTCTTCATCTTCTTGTTCTTCTTCTTCTACTACTTCTACTTCTTCTTCTTCTTCTACTTCTTCTTCTTCTCCTACTTCTTCTTCTTCTTCTTCTACTACTGCTTCTACTTCGTTTACTTCTTTTACTTCAACATCTACTTCTTCTTGTTCTTCTTCTTTCTCTTCCTCTTCTTCTTCTTTTTCTTCGACTTCTTCTTCTCTTCTTTGTCTTCTTCTTCTTCTACTTGACCTTCTTCTTCAACTTTCTCTTCTTCTTCTTCTTCGTTTTCTTCTTCTTCTTTTACTTCTTCTTTTTGCTCTTCTCCTTCTACTACTACTACTTCTCCTTCTTCTTCTTCTTCTTTCTCATGTTCTTCTTCTTATTCAACTTCTTCTTTCTTTTCATCTTCTTCTTCTTCCTATTCTTCACATTCTTCCTCTTCTTCTTCTTCTTCTTCTTCTTCTTCTTCGTCTTCTTCTTCTTCCTCTTCTTCATCGTCTACTTCTTCCTCTCCTTCTAATTTCTATTCTTTTTCCTCTTTTTCTTCTTCTTCTTCTTTTTCCACTTTTTCGTCTTCTTTTTCCACCTCTAGTTCATCTTCTTCGGCTTCTTGTTCTTCCCCTTCTTCTTCTTCTTATTTTTCCTCCTCTTCTTCCTCAACTTCCTCTTCTTCTTCTCCACCACTTCTTCTTCTTTCTCCTTCTCATTATCTTCTTCTTCTTCTTTTTCTTCTTCTTCTTCTTCTTCTTCTTCCTCCTCTTCCTCCTCCTCCTCTTCAACTTATTCTTTATCTTCTTCTTTTTCTTCCCCTTCTTCTTCTTCCTCTTGTTCTCCTTTCTGATCTTCTTCTTCCTCTTCTTCTTCTTATTCTCCTTCATTTTCTTCTTCTTCATCTTCTTCTTCCTCTTTTTCCGTTTCTTCTTCTTTTTCTTCTTCCTCTTCTTCTTCTTCTTTTCTTCTTCACCTTTTCTTCATCCCCTTTTTCTTCCTTTTTTTGCTCAAGATCTTCTTCTCCTTCTTCTTCTTCTTCCACTTCTTCCTCTTCTTCTACTTCAACTTCTCCTTCCACTTCTTCTTCTTCTTCTTCTTCTTCTTCTTCTTTTTCTTCTTCTTCTTCATGTCCTACTTCTTGTTCTTCTTGCTCTTCTTTTTCTTCTTCCTCTTCTTTTTTTTCCACTTCTACCTCCTCTTCTTCCTCTTCTTCTTCTTCCACTTCTTCTTCTTCTTCCACTACTTCTTGCTCTTCTTCTTCTTCTTCTTCTTCTTCTTCTATTTCTTGTTCTTCTACTACTACTTCTACTTCCACTTCTTCTTTTTCTTCTTCTTCTTCTTCCTCTTCTTCTTCTACTACTTCTTCCTCTTCTTCTTCCCCTTCTTCCTCTTCTTCATGTTTTCCTTCTTCTACTTCTTCTTCTTCAACTACTTCTTCTTCCTCCTCTTCATCTTCCTCCTCTTCCTCATCATCTTCTTCTTCTTTATCACCTTCCTATTCTTCTTCTTCTTCATCTTCCTCTTGTTCCTCATAGTCCTCGCTTTCTTCGTCTTCTTCTTCCACTTCTTCTTTTTCCTGTTCTTCTTGCTCTTCTTCTTCTTCTTCTTCTTCTTCTTCGTCTTCTTCTTATTCCTCTTCTTCTTCTCCTTCTTCTTCTTCTTCTTCTTCTTCGCCTTCTTCTTCTTCTTCCTCTTCTTTCTCTTCTTCTTCTCCTTCTTCTTCTTCTTCTTCTTCTTTCTCTTCTTCTTCTTCGCCTTCTTCTTCTCCTTTTTCTTCTAGTCCTTCTTCTTCCACTTTTTCTTCTTCTTCTTCTTGTTTTTCCTGTCCTTCTATTTCTTCTTCTTCATCTTCTTCTTGCATTCCTTCTTCTTCTACTTCCTCCTCTTATTCCTCATCTTTTTATTCTTCTTCTTCCTCTTTTACTTCATCTTCTTCCTCTACTACTTCTTCTTCCTCCTCCTCTTCTTCCTCCTCTTTTTAATCTTCTTCAAACTTCTTCTTCTTCTTCCCCTTCTTCTTCTTCCTCTTCCTATTCTTCGTCTTCTTCTTCTTCTTCTTCGTTTACTTATTACTTCAATCTTCTTTCTTTCTTCTATCTTCTTTGTTTTTCTTCCATTTTCTGCTTCTTCTTCTTCTTCTTCTTCTTCCCAAACTTCTTCTTCTCCTTTTTCTTCTTCCCCTTCTGCTACTTCTTTTTCTTCTTCTTATTCTTCTTCTTCTTCTTTTTCTACTTCGTCTTCATCATCATCATCTACTTCTTCTTCTTCTCTTGTTCTTTTTATTTCTCTTCTTCTTCTTCTTCCTCCTCCTCTTCCCTTTCTTCTTCCTCTTCTTCTTCTTCTTCTTTAACTTTTTCTTCTTCTTCTTCTTCTTCTTCTTCTTCTTCTTCTACTACTACTACTACTACTTGATGTTCTTCTTCCTCGCCCTCCTCCTCTTCTTCTTCTTCTTTTTCTTTTTCTTCTTCTTTTTCTACTTCTTCTTCAACTTCTTCATCATCTTCTTCATCTTCTTCTTCTTCATTTTCTTCTTCTTTTTCTTCTTTAACTTCCAGTTTCTCTTCGTCTTCTTCTTCCTCTTCCTCTTCCTCTTCCCCTTCCTCCCCCTTTCCTCTTCTTCGCCTACTTCTTCTCCTTCTTCTTCTTCTTCTTTGTCTTCTTCTTCTCCTTCTCCCTTATTCCTTCTTCCATCTTCGTTCCTCATTCGTTCCACCTATTTCTTCCTTCTTCCTTTTTCCTTCTTCCATTGTTTCTTCCTTCCTTCATCTATATTCTTCCTTCTTTTTTTCTTTCTACTTTCTTCTTTCTTTCCCTTCCTTCCTCTTCTTTTTCCTTCACCTGCCTTATCATCTTCTTCTTCTTCTTCTTCCTTCTTTTCTTCGTCCCCTTCTTCTACTTCTTCTTCTACTACTACTACAACTATTTCTTCTTCTTCTACTTCTTCTTTTTCTTCTTCTTCTTCTTCTTCTTCTTCTTCTTCTTCTTCTTTCCTTTTCTTCTTCATCTTCTTCTTATTCTCCTCCTTCATCATCTTCTTCTTCTTCCACTTCTTCTGCTTCTTCCTGTTCTTCTTCTTCTTCTTCTTCTTCTTCTTCCTATTCTTCATCCTCGTCTTCTTCCTCTTCTTCGTTTACTTATTACTTCAATCTTCCTTCTTTCTTCTATCAACTTTCTTTTTCTTCCATTTTCTACTTCTTTTTTTTCTTCTTCTTCCCAAACTTCTTCTTCTCCTCTTTCTTCTTCCCTTACTTCTTCTACATCTTCTTCTTCTTCTTCCTATCATTCTTCTTCTTTTTCTACTTCGTCTTCATCATCATCATCATCTACTTCTTCTCTTGTTCTTCTTATTTCTCTACTTCTTCTTCTTCTTCTTCTTTTTCTTCCTCCTCTTCCATTTCTTCTTCCTCTTCTTCTTCATTTTCTTCTTCTTCTTCTTCTTTATCTTCTTTGTCTTCTTCTTCTTCTTCTTCTTCTACTACTACTTGAATTTCTCCTTCTTTTTCATCCTCGTCCTCATCCTCTTCTTCTTCTTCTTTTTCTACTTCATCTTCTTCAACTTCTTCATCTTCTTCTTTTTTTTCTTCTTCTTCTTCATTTTCTTCTTCCTCTTCTTCTTTAACTTCCAGTTTCTCTTCGTCTTCTTCTTCCACTTCCTCTTCCTCTTCCCCTTCCTCCCCCCTTACTCTTCTTCGTCTTCTTCTTCTCCTTCTCCTTCTTCTTCTTCTTCTTCTTCTATGTTCTTCTTCTCCTTCTTCCTTATTCCTTCTTCCATCTTCGTTCCTCATTCGTTCCACTAATTCTTCCCTCTTCCTTTTTCCATCTTCCATTGTTTCTTCCTTCCTTCATCTATATTCTTCCTTCTTTTTTTTCTTTCTACTTTCTTCTTTCTTTCCCTTCCTTCCTCTTCTTTTTTCTTCACCTTCCAGATCTTCTTCTTCTTCTTCTTTCCAAACTTCTTCTCCTTCTTCCTTTTCTTCTTCCCCTTCTTCTACTTCTTCTTCTTCTACTACTACTACTATTTCCCCTTTTACTTCTTTTTCTTCTTCTTCTTCTTCTTCTTCTTCTTCCTCTTCTTCTTCTTCTTCTTCTTCCTCTTCTTCTTCTTCTTTTTATTCTCCTCCTTCATCTTCTTCTACTTCTTCCCCTTCTTCTTCATCATCTTCTTCTTCTTCTTCTTCTTCTTCTTCATCTCCTCCTTTTTCTACCTCTTCATCTTATTCTTCGTATTTCTTTTCTTCTTAACCTTCTTCTTCTTCCTTCTCTTCAATTTCCTCATTTTTTTTGTTTCTTCTTCTTCTTCTTCTTCCACAACTTCTACTTCTGCTACTACTTCTTCTTCGCCTTCATCTTCTTCTTCTTCCTCAACCACTACTACTACTTCTTTTGCTTCTGCCTCTTCTTCTTCTTCTTCTTCATCTTCTTCTTCTTTGTCTTCTACTTCTTTTATTCTTCTTCTTTTTCTTCTTCTTCTTCTTCTTCCACTTCTTCTTCTTCCTCTACTTCTTCTTACTCTTCTTCTTCCTCTTCTTCTTCTTCTCCTTCTCCTTCGTCTTCTTGTACTTCTTCTTCATCTTCTTCCTCTTGTTCTTCTTCCGCTTCTTCTTTCTCTTCTAGTTACTTTTCTTTCTCTTCTTCTACTTTCCTTTCTTTTTCTTCTTCATCCTCTAATTCTTCTTCTTCTTCTTCTTCTTCTTCTCTTTCTTCTTCACCTTCATCCTCTTCTTTTTCTTCATCTTCTTCATCTTCTTCCTCATTTTTTTCTTATTCTTTTTCTTATTCTTCTTTCTCTTCCTCTTCTTCCCCTTCTTCTTCCTCATCCTCTTCTTCTTCTCTTCTTTTTCTTCTTCCTCTTCTTCTTCTTCCACTTCTTCTTTTTCTTCTTACTCTTCCTCTACTTCTTCGTCATCTTCTTCTTCTACCTCTTCTTTTTCCTCAACTTCCTCGTATTTTTATTCTTCTTCTTCTTCCCACTTCTTCTTCTTCATCTTTTCTTTCTATTCTTCCTGTTCCCTTCTTCCTAATCTTCCTCGTCTACATCATTTTCTTTTTTCCTCTTCTTCTTCTTATTTCTCTTCTTCTTCCTATTATTCTTTCTCTTCTTCTTCTTCCTCTTCTTCTTCCTCTTCTTCCCCTTCTCTTCTTCTTCTTCCTCCTCTTCTTCTTTCAGTTCTTCTTCTTCTTCTTCCTCTCCCTCTTCCTCTACTTCTTCCACATCTTCCCCATCTTTTTCTTCATCTTCTTCTTCTTGCTTCTTCTTCTTCTTCGTCGTCTTCTTCTTCTTCTTATTATTACTCTTCTCCTTCTTCCTCTTCCTTTTCCTCTTCTTTCTCCTCTTCTTCTTCTTCTTCCTCGCCTTCAAAGAATTCTTCTTTTTCTTTTTTTCTCTTCTTCTTCTTCTTCTTCTATTTGCTCTTCTTGTTCTTCTTCATCTTCTTCTACCTCTTTTCCTTTTTTTCTACTTCTTCTACTTCTTTTTGTACGTTTTCATCTTCTTCTTCCTCCTCTTGCACTTAATCTTCCTCTTCTTCTTCTTGCTCAACTTTTTCTTCTTCATATTCTTCTTCTACCTCATCTTCATCTTGTTCTTCTTTCTCTTCTTTCTTATCTTCCATTTCTTATTCTTCTTCCTCTTCTTCTTCTTCTCCTTCTTCTTTTCGTTGTTGTTCTTCTTCTTCTCCTCTTCTTTGCTTTCCTCTTCTTCTTTTTGGTCTTCTTCTTTCATTTCTTCTTTTTATTCTTCTTCTTCTTATTTTTCTTCTTCTTCTTCTTCATCTTCTTGCTCCTCTTCTTCTTCTCCCTCTACCTTTTCTTCTTCTTCTTCTTCTTTGTCTTCATCTTCTTCTTCTTTTTCTTTTTGTTCTTCAGCGTTTTCTACTTCTTTTTCTTTGAGTTCATTATGTTTCTCCTCTTCCTTTTCTGCTTCTTGCTTTGTCTTTTCTACGTTTCTTCTTCCTCTTCTTCTTCAAGTTGTTCGACTTCTTCCTCCTCTTCTTCCTTCTCTTCTTCTTCTTTTTCTTCTACTTCTTCTTCTTCTTCTTCTAATACTTCTTCTTTTCATTCTTCTTCCTCTTGTTTTTCTTCTTTTTCTTCTTCTTCGTCTTATTCCTCCTCTTGTTCCTCTTCTTTCCCTTCTTTTTCTTTTTCTTCCTCATGTTGTTCTTCTTTCTCTTCTTCTTCTTCTAATTCTTCTTCTTCTTTTTCTTTTTCTTCTTTTTCTTCTTCTTCATCTTCATCTTCTTCTTCCCTTTCTTCATCTTCTACTTCTTATTTTTGTTCATCCTCTTCTTCCTCTTCTTCTCCTTCCCCCTTCTCTTCCTTTTATTCTTCTTCCTCATCATCTTCTTCTTCTTCCACTTCTTCCTCATCTTCTTCTTCTTCTTCTTCTCGCTTAGTGTTGTTCAACTTCTTCTTCTTTCTCTTTTTCTTTTTCTTCTTCTTTTTCTTCTTCTTCTTCTTCTTCTTCTTCCAATTCTTCATCTTCTTCTCCTGCTTTTCCTTCTTCTTCTTCTTCTTCTTCTTCTACTTGTTCTTCTTCTACCTCCTTTAGTTCATCATCTTCCTTTTCTTCTTCTTCCTCTTCTTCTTCTTCTTCCTCTTCTTCTTCTTCTTTTTCTTCTTCTTCAACTTCTTATTTTTTCTCTTATTTCTCATCTTCTTTTTGTTGTTCTTCTTCTTATTCTACATCTTCCTATTCTTCTTTTTCTTCTGCTTCTTCTTCTTCTTCTTCTTCCTCTTCCTCTTCTTCTTCTTCTTCTTCTTCCTCTTCCCCTTCTTTTTCATCATCTTATTTTTCTTCCCCTTCCCCATCTTCTTCTTCTCCTTTTTGCTCTTCTTGTTCTTCTTCTTCCTCCTCCTCCTCCTCTACTTCCTCTACTTCTTGTTCTTTTTTTTCTTCTTCCCCATCTCCTTCCTCGTCTTCTTCTTCCTCATCTACTTCTTCCTTGTCTTCTTCTTCCTCCTCACCTCCTTCTTCTTTTTCCCCTTCAACTTTTACTACTTCGTCTTCCTTTCATTCTTCGTCTTCTCTTCTTCTTTTTCTTCCACTTCTTCTTCTTCTTCTTCTTCTTCAAGTTCTACTTCTTCTTCTTTTTCTCCTCTTCTTCCACTTCTTCATCTTTCTCTTCTTCTTCTTCTTCTTCTTCTTCTTCCTCCACTTACTCCTCTTCTTGATCTTCTTCATCTTCTTCTTCTACTTCATCTTCTTCCAAATCCTCTTCTTCTTCATCATCTTCTTCTTCTTCTTCCTCTTCTTCCTCATCCTCCTCATCTTTTTCATCTTCTTCTTCTTCTTCTTCTTCTTCTTTCTCTTCTTCTTCTTCCTCTTCATCTTCTTTTTCTTATACTTCTTTATCATCTTCTTCTTCCCCTTCTTCTTCCACTTCTTCTCCTTCTTCCACTTGTTCTCCTTCTCCTTCTTCTTCTTCTTCTTCTTCTTCTTCTTTCTCTTCTTCTTCTTCTACTTCTAATTCTTCTTCTTCTTTTTCTTCCCCTTCCTCTTCTTTTTCCTCATCTTATTCCTCTTCTTCATCCTCTTCATCATTTTCCTCTTCTTCTTCTTCCTCTTCCTCCTCTGCTTTTATTTCTTTTTTTTCTTCTTCTACTTCTTCCCCTTCTTCATCTTCTTCTTCTTTTTGTTCTTCTTCGTCTTCTTCTTCTTCTTCTTCTTCTTTTTCTGCTCTTCTATTGGCACGTTTAGTTCATCGTCTTCCTCTTCTTTTCTTCCTCTTCTCCTTCTTCCTCTTCTTCTTCATTCTCTTGTTATTATTATTTTTATTATTCTTCTTCTTCTTCCTCTTCTTCTTCCTCTTCTTCTTCTTGTTCTTCTTCCTCTTCTTTTACATCTTCCTCATCTTCTTCTTCTTCTTCTTCTTCGTACTTTTCTTCTTCTTCCTCCTATTCTCTTCTACTTCTACTACTACTTCTTCTTCTCCTTCTTTTTCATCATCTTCTTCTTCTTCTTTTTCTTCTTCTTCTTCTGCTTCTTCTTTCTCTTCTTCTTCATCTTCTTATTCTTCTTCTTTTTTTCTTCTTCTTCTTCTCCTTCTTGCTCTTCTTCTTCCTCCTCTTCTTCTTCTTCTTCCTCCTCCACTGGTTCTTCTACTTGTTATTTTTTCTTCTTCCTTTTATTCTTCTTCCTATAATTTTTCCTCATCTACTTCTTCCTCTTCTTCTTCTTCTTCTTCCTCATCTTCTACTTCTTCTTCATCTTATTAATCTTTTTCTACTTCTTTTTCCTCTTAGTCTACTTCTTCTTCTTCTTCTTCTGTTTCTTTATCTTAATCATCATCATCATTTTTTTCTTCTTCTTCTTCTTCTTCTTCTTCATCTACTACTTATTTTTACCCTCTTCTTCCACTTCTTCATCTTCCTCTTCTTCTTCTTCTTCTCTTCCTCTTCTTCTTCTTTTTCTATTCTTCTTCTTCTTATTCCTCTTCTTCTTTTTCTTTTTCTTCTTCCTCTTCTTATCCATCTTCTTCATCTTCTTCCTAATCTTCTTCTTCTCCTTCTTCCACTTCTTCCTCATCCTCCTGACCTTCTTCTACTTCTTGTTCTAATTCTTCATCATCGTCATCATCTTCTTCATCTTCTTCCTTTTCTTCTTTCTATTCTTCTTCTTCTTCTTCATCTTCTTCCTCTTTTTCTTCTTTATCTTCTTCTTCTTTCCCTTTTTCTTCTTTTTCTTCTTATCCTTCTTCTTCATCTTCTTCTTCTTCTTCTTCTTCTTCTTTTTCTTCTTCTACTTCTTCCTCCTTTTCTTCTTCTTCCACTTTTTCTTCTTCTTCTTCTTCTTCTACTTCTTCTTCCTCTTTCACTTCTTCATCGTCGTCTTCATCTTCTTGTTCTTCTTCTTTCTCCTCTTCTGCTTCTTCTTCTTCTACTTCTTCTTCTTATTCTTCTTCTTCTTCTTCTTCCTTTTCTTTTTCTTCATCTTCTTCTTGATCGTCTTCATCAACATCTTCTTCTTCTTTTTCTTCTTCTTCTACTTTATCTTTTCCACTACTTCTTCTTTATAATCATCATCATCATCTTCTTCTTCTTTTTCTTCATTGTCATCATCATCTTCTTCTTCTTCTTCTTCAACTTCTTCTACTTCTTCTTCTTCTTCATCTTCTTCTTCTTCTTGTTCTTCTTCTTCTTCTTCTTTGTCTTCTTCTCGTTCTTTTAATTTTTCTTCTTCTTCGTCTTCTTCTTCTTTTTGTACTTCTTCTTCTTCTTCCTCCTTTTGTTCCTTATCTTCCTCTTCTTCTTCTTCCTCTTCTTCTCCTTCTTCTTCGTCTTTCTCTTCTTTCTCTTCCTCTTCTTCTTCTTTTTCTTCTACATCTTCCAAAGCTTCCTCTTGTTCTTCTTTCTTTTCTTTCTCATCTTCCTCTTCTTCTGCCTCTTCTTCTTCATCTTCCTCCCCTTTCTCCCCTTCTTCTTCTTCATCATCTTCTTCTTCTTCTCCCTCTTCTTGTTCTTCCTCTTCTTATTCTTATTCTTATTCTTGTTCTTATTCTTATTTTTATTCTTATTCTTCCATTTTTTCATCTTCTCCTTCTTCTTCTCCTTCCTACTCTTCCTCTTCCTTTTCTTCTTCTTAACATTCTTCTTCTTCTTCCTCCTTCTCTTCCTCTTCTTCTTCTTCTTCTTCTTCTTTTTCTTCTTCCAGTTCTTTCTCTTCTTTTTCTTTTTCCTCATCTTCTTCCTCCTTTTCTTCTTCTTCTTCAACTACTTCTTCTTCTAATTCTTCTTCTACTTCTTTATCCTCATTTTCTGCTACTTCTTATTCTTTGTCTTCGTCTTTTTCTTCTTGTTCTTCTTCTACTACTACTATTACTTCTTCTTTTAATTCGTCTTCTTCTTCTTCTTGTTCTCTTCTTCCCTTTCTTCATCTTCTTGTTCTTCTTATTCTTCTTCTTCTTCCTCCACTTCTTCTTCTTCTTCTTCTTCTTCTTCTTCTTCTATTACCTCTTCTTTTTCTTCTTCTGTTTCTTCTTCTTCTTCTTCTTCTTCTTCTTCCATGTCTTCTACTAGTGCTTCTCTTCTTCTTTTTCTTCTTCTTCTTCTTCTTCTTCCACTACTTCTTCCTCTTCTTCAGCTCAATCTTCTTCTTATTCCTCCACTACTTCTTCTTCTTCTTCTTCTTCTCCATCTTTTTGTTCCTATTTTTCTTCTTTTCCTTCATCTTCTTCTTCCTCTTCTTCTTTTTCTTCTTCTTTCTTTCTTATTCCATCTTTTTTCTTTGTTCCTTTTTCTTCTTTCTTCTTTCATCTTTCTCAATCTTTCTTCTTTTTCTTCTTCTTGTTCTTCATCTTCCTCATCATCATCATCATCTTCTTCTTCTTCTACTACTTCTCCTTCTTCTTCTTCTTTTTCTAATTTAAACTCTTCTACTCCTTCCAATTCTTCTTCTTTTTCTTTTCCTTCTTCATCTTCTTCTTCTTCTTCTCTTCGTTTTCCTCTCTTCCTTCTTCCTCTTCTTCTTCCTCTGCTTCCCATTCTTCTTCTTCTCCTTCTTCTTCTTCTTCTTCTTATTCTTATTCTTCTTCGCCTACATCTTCTTCTTCTATTTCTTCTTCTTCTTTTACCTCTATTTCTTCTTCTTTGTCTTCTTCCTCTTCATCTTCTACTTTTTCTACTTCTTTTTTCTACTACTTCTTCTGCTTCGTCTTCTTCTTCAACTTCTTCTTCTCTTCTTCTTCTTCTACTTCTTCTTCTTCTTCTTCTTCTTCTACTTCTTCTTCTTCTTCTTCCACTTCTTCTTCTTCTTCTTCATCTCAATATTCTTCTTATTCCTCCACTTCCTCTTCTTCTTCCTCTTCTTCTTCTCCTTCTTTTTGTTCCTCTTTTTCTTCTTCTTTTCCTTCGTCTTCTTCTTCCTCTTCTTGTTCTTCTTCTTCTGTCTTTCTACTTCCATCTTTTTTCTTTGTTTTTTTTTCTTCTTTCTTCTTTCATCTTTCTCATTCTTTCTTCTTCTTCTTCTTCTTGTTCATCTTCCTCTTCATCATCAACATCTTCTTCTTCTTCTACTACTTCTTCCCCTTCTTCTTCTTCTTCTTCCAATTCTTCTTCTTCTTCTTCTTCTTCTTCTCTTTGTTTTCCTTATCCCCTTCTTCCTCTTCTTCTTCTTTCTCCTCTTCCCCTTCTTCTTCTCCTTCTCCTTCTTCTTCTTCTTCTTCTTATTCTTTGCCTTCATCTTGTTCTTCTACTTCTTCTTCTTCTTTTGCCTCTATTTCTTCTTGTTTGTCTTCCTCCTCTTATTCTTCTTCTTTTTCTACGTCTTTTTTCTACTACTTCTTCTTCTTCATCTTCTTCTTCTACTTCTTATTCCCCTCCTTGTTCTTCTTCTTCTTCTACTTTTCCTCTTCTTATTCTTCCTCTTCTTCTTCTTCTTTTTCTTCTTCTTCTTATTCTTCTTCTTTTTCTTCTTCTTTGTCTTATTGTTTTTGTTGTTCTTCTTCTTCTTTTTCATCCTCTTGTTCTTCTTCTTTTTCTCCTTTTTCTTCTTCTTCTTCTTCGTCTTCTTCTCCTCCTTTTCCATCTCCTCTGTTTTTTATTTCTTCTTCTTCTTCCTTGTCTTCTTCTTCTTCTACTACTACTA
>JAIUJO010000088.1:1282696-1285196 GCA_023846275.1 Vanilla planifolia
TCTTCTTCTTCTTCTTCTTCTTCTTCTTCTTCTTCTTCTTCTTCTTCTTTGTCTTCAACCTCTTCTTCTTGTTTTCTCTCCTCTTCTTTTTCTTCTTTTCTTCTTCTTCTACTTGTTCTTCCTCCTCAAGTTCCTCTTCTTTCTATTCTTCTTTTTCCTCAACTTCTTCTACTTTGTGCTATTGTTCTTCTTATTCTTGTTCTTCTTCTTCTTTTTCTTCTTCTTCTTCTTCCTCCTCTTCTTCCTCTTCTTCTTCTCCTTCTTTGTTTTCATCCACTTCCTCTTTTTCCTCTTCCTCGTCTTCTTGTTCTTGTTCTTCTTCTTCTTCTTTCCTTTCTTCATCTTTATCGTCATCTTCTTCATCATGTTCTTCTTCTTCCATTTGTTCTTCTTCTTCTCCTTCTCCTTCCTTTTCTTCTTCTTCTTCTTCGTCCTCCTCCTCCTCTTCTTCTTTTACTTATAATTCTTCTTCTTTTCCCTCTTTTGCTTCCCCTTCTTCTTATTTTTCTACTTCTTTTTCTTTGACCTCCACTTGTTCCTCTTTTTCCTCTTCTGCTTCTTTGTCTTCTTCTTCTTCTTCCACTTCTTCTACCTCTTATTCTTCTACATCTTCTTCTTCATGTTCTTTGACTTCTTCCTCTTCTTCTTCTTCTTTTTCTTCATCTCCTTCATCCTCTACTTGCTTCTTCTCATTCTTCTTCCTCTTCTTTTTCTTCTTTTCTTCTTCTTCTTCTTCTTCTTCTTCTTTTCTACTTCTTCTTCTTCCTCCTTTGGTTCCTATACTTTATCCTCTTTTTGTTCTTGTTCTTGTTTTCTTCTTCTTCTTCTTCCTTTTCCTCTTCCTCTTCTTCCTCTTCTACTACTTTTTGTTCTTCCTCTTCTTCATCATCTTCTTCTTCTTCCTGCTCCTCTTCGTCTTCTTCTTCTACCTCATCTTTTCCTTCTTCTCTTCCTTGTCTTCATCTTCTTTTACTTCTTCTTCTTCCCCCCCCGGTCTTCTTCTTCTACATCTTCTACATCTTTCCCTTCTTCTTCTTCTTCTTCTTCTTCCTCTTCTTTTTATCTTTATCTTTTTCTTCTTCTTGCCCATCTTCTTCTTTTTCTTCTTCCTCTTCTTTTCCTTCTATTTCTTCTTCTTCTTCTTCTTTCTCTACTTCTTATTCTTCTTCTACCTCTGTTAGTTAATCATCTTCCTCTTCTTCTTCTTCCCTTTCTTCTTCTTCTTCCTTTTATACTTCTTTCCCTTCTTCTTCTTCTTATTCTTCTTATTCCTCCTCATCTTCTTCTTATTCTTCTTCCTCATCTCCCTCTTCTTGTCCTTCTTCTTCTTCCTCTTCTTTTTCTTCTTTCTCTTCTTCTACTTTTTCCTTTTCATCATCTTCTCCCCCTTCTTCTTCTTCTTCTTCTTCTTCTTCTTATTCTTCTTCTTCTTCTTCTTCTTCTTCTTCTTCTTCTTCTTCTTCTTCCTCTTCTCCTTCTTTTTCTTCTCCTTAATTGCTTTTCTTCTTCCTCCTCCTCCTCCTTTTCTAGCTCCTTTTCTTCTTCTTCTTCTTCTTCTACTTCAACTTCTTCTTCTTCTTATTCGTATTCTTCTTCTTCTTCTTCTTCTTATTCTTCTTTTTCTCCTTCTTCTTCTTATTCTTCTTCTCATTCTTCTTCTTCTTCTTCTTCTTCTTCTTCTTCTTCTCTTCTTCATCTTCTTCTTCTTCATCTTCTTCTTCTTCTTCTTCTTCTGCTTCTTCTTCTTCTTCTTCTTCTTCTTCTTCTTCTTCTTCTTCTTCTTCTCTTCTTCATCTTCTTCTTCTTCATCTTCTTCTACTTCTTCTTCTTCTGCTTCTTCTTCTTCTTCTTCTTCTTCTTCTTCTTCTTCTTCTGCTTCTTCTTCTTCTTCTTCTTTTCTTATTCTTCTTCTTCTTCTTCTTCTTTTTCTTCTTATTCTTCTTCTTCTTCTTCTTCTTCTTCTTCTTCCTCTTCTTCTTCTTCTTCTTCTTTTTCTACTTCTTCTTCTTCTTCTTCTTCTTCTTCATCTACTTAGTTTTCTTCCTTCTGCTCCTCCTATCTTCTTCTTCTTCCTCTTCTTGTTCTTCTTCTTCTTTATCATCATCATCTTCTTCTTCTTCTTCTTCTTTTTCTTCTTCATCTACTTCTTCTTCTTCTTCTCCTTATTCCTTAACTACTACTTCTTATTGTTCTTCTTCTTCTGCTTCTTTTTCTACTACTACTACTACTACTTTTTCCTCTTTTTCTTGTTCTTCTTCTTCTTCTTCTTCTTCTTCTTCTTCTTCTTCTCTTTCTTATTGTTTTTCTTCTATTCTTCTTTTTCTGTTTCTTTTTTTCCTCCTCAAGTTTCTCTTCTTCCTATTCTTTTTTTTCCTCATCTTCTTCTTCTTTGTCCAAATGTTCTTCTTGTTCTTCTTCTTCTTCTTCATCCTCCTCTTCTTCCACTTCCTCTTCTTCCTCTTCCTCATGTTCTTCTTCTTCTTTGTCTTCTTCATCCTCT
>JAIUJO010000088.1:1302696-1315196 GCA_023846275.1 Vanilla planifolia
TTTTATTTTTTCTCGTTCTTCTTCTTCTTCTTCTTCTACCTCTACTTCTACTTCTTCTTCTTCTTCTCCTTCTCCTCCTTCTTCTTCTTCTTGTTCTTCTGCATCTTTTTCTTTTACTTCTTCTTCTTAATTTACTTCTTTTCCTTCTATTTCTTCTCATTCTTCTTCCTCTTTTTATTCTTTTTCTTCTTCTTCTTCTTCTTCTTCTTCTTTTTGCACTTCTTCTTTTTCCTACTCTACCTTCTCTTCATTCTCTTCTTTTTCATCATCTTCTTCCACTTCTTTTCACTCTTCTTCTTCTTCTTCTTTTTCTTCTTCTTCTTCTTCTTCTTCTTATTTTTCTTCTTCTTCTTCCTTTACTTCTTCCTCTTCATCCTCCTATTCTTCTTCCTCTTCTTCTTCCTCTACTTGCTCTTCTTCTTTTTCTTCTGCTTCTTCTTCTTCTTCTTCCTCTTGTTCTTCCTCCTCATCCTCTTCTACTTCTTCATCCTCTTCTTCTTCTACTTCCTCCTCAACTTCATCTTCTTCTTCTTACTCTTCTTCCTCATCTACCTCATCTTCTTCTTCTTCTTCTTCTTCTTCTTTCTATTCTTCTTCTTCTTCTTCCTCTTCTTCATCTTCCTCCTCCTCTTCTTCTTCTTCTTCTTCCTCCCTTTCTTCTTCTTCTTCTTTTCCTTCTTTTTTTTTCTTCTTCTTTTTGAATTTCTTATGCTTCTTCTATCTACTCTTGTTCCTCATTTTCCTCTTCTTCTTCTTCTTCCTCTACTTCCTCTTTTTCCTCTTCTTATTCTTGCTCTTCTTCTTCTTCTTATTCTTCTTCTACCACATCTTCTTCTTGTTCTTCTTCCTCTTCTTCCTCATCTTTGTCTTCCTCTTCATCTTCTTCTTATTCCACTTCTTCTTCTTCTTCTTCTTCCCTTTCTTCTCCTTCTTGTTATTCTTCTTAGTATTCTTCTTCTTCTTTTTCTTCTTCTTCAAAAATCTTCTTCATCTTCTTCTTCTTCTTCTTTTTCATCTATTTTTTCTTCTTTGTCCTCTTATTCTTCTTCTTCTTCTTCTTCTTCTTTTTCTTCTTCTTCCTCTTCCTCTTTTTCTTCATCTTCTTCTTCTTCTTCTTCTCCTTCTTTCCTTATCATCTTCTGCCTCTTCTTCTTCTTCTTCTTATTTTTCTTCTTCATCTTTTTCTTCTTCTTCTTCATCTACTTCTTCTTCCTCTTCTTCTCCTTCTATTTCTTCTTCTTCTTCCTATTCTTCTTCTTCCTCATCTTCTTTTTCTTCTTCTCCTTCTACTTCTTCTACATCTTCTTGTTCTTTTGCTTTCATCTTCTCTTACTTTTTCTTCATTTTTGCCTTCTTTTTTTACTTCTTCTTCTTTGACTTCTTCATCTTGATCTCCTTCTTCTTCATCATCATCTTCTTCTTCCTCTACTTCTTCCATTTCCTCTTACTCTTCTTCTTCCTCTTCTTCTTCCTCTCCCTCTTGTTCTTCTTCTTGTTCTTCTTCTTCTTCTTCAACTTCCTTCTTCTTTCTTCTTCCATCTTCCTCCTTCCTTCGTTCTACTTATTTCTTCCAACTTCCTTCTTCAAAATTCCTTCTTCCTTCTTCCATCTAAATTCTTCTTTCTTGTTTCTTCTATCTACTCTCTTTCTTGTTTTTCTTCGTTCTTCAACATCTTCTTTTTCTTCATCCTCATCTTCTTTCTGATCTTCTTCTTCTTCATCTTCCTCATCTTCTCCTTCCTATTCTTCTTCTTCTTTTTCTTCTTTGCTTTCTTCACCATCTTCTTCTTCCTTTTCTCTTCTTCTTCTTCTTTCTCTTCTTCTTCTTCTTCTTCTTCTTCTTCCTCTTCCTCTTCTTGTTCTTATTCTTGTTCTTCTTCTTTATCTGCTTCTTCTTCTTCTTCTTAAACTTCTTCTTCTACTTTTTCTTCTACTTCAACTTCTTCTTCTTCTTCATCCTCATCTACTTCTTCTTCTTTTTCTTTTTCTTCATTTTCTTCTAATTTTTCTACCTCTTCTTTTAATTTTTCATCATCTTCTTCTTCTTCTTCTTCATCTTCTTCTTCATCTTCTTCTTCTTCTTCTTCTTTTTACACTTTCTCTTCGTCTTCTTCTACTTCTACTTCTTCTGCTTCTTCTTTCACCTCCTTTTCCTCTTCTTTTTATTCTTCTTCTTCTACTACTACTAGTATTTCATCTTCTTCTCCTTGTACTTCTTCTTATTCTTCTTCTTCATCTTTTACTTCTTTTTCATCTCCTTCCTCTTCCTCTTCTTCAACTTCTTCTACTTCTTCTTTTTTTGCTTCCTCTTCTTCCTCTTGCTCTTCTTCCTCATCTTCTTTCTCCTATAATTCTTCTTCTTCCTCTTCTTCTTCTTGCTCTTCTTCTTCTTCTTTTTCTTCATCTATTGTTTTTCTTCATCTTCTTCTATTTTTCTTCCTCTTCTTCGTCCTCTTCTTCTTCCTCTTCTTCCTGTTCTTCTTCTTCCTCCTCGTCCTCTTATTTTACTTCTTCTTCTTCAACTACTACAACAGCTTCTTCTTCTTCTACTTCTTTTTCTTCTCCTTCTTAAACTTTTTCCTTAACTTGTACTTCTTGTTCTTCTTCTTCTACTACTACTTCTTCTTCTTGTTGTTGTTCTTCTTACTCTTCTTCATCTTTCTCCACTTCTTTAGCTTCTTCCTCAACTTCCTCTTCCTCCTCTTCTTCCTCTTCCTCTGCTTCTTCTGTTCTTCTTTATCTTTTACTTCTTCTTCTTCCACTTCTTTTTCTTCTTCTTCCTCCTCTCCTTCTGCTTCCTCTTCTTCTTCCCTTTCTTCTTCATCTTCTTCTTCTTCTTCTGCTTCTGCTTCTTCTTGCCCTTCTTCTTCTTACCCTTTTCTTCTTCTTCTTCTTTTGTTTCCTCTTCTTCTTCTTCTATTTTTTCTACTTTTGCTTCTACTTCTTCCTCCTCCTATTCCTCATATTCCTATCCTTCTTCTTCTTGTTCTTCTTCATCCTCTTCCTTTCCTTCCTCTTCTTTCTCTTCTTCTTGCTCTTATTCTTCCAAATATTCTTCTTGCTCTTCATCCTCATTTTCTTCTTCTTCTTCTTCTTCTTATTCCTATTCTTCTACTTTTTCCTCATCTTTGTCTTTTTCTTCATCTTCTTCTTCTTCTCATTCCTTTTCTACTTCTTCCTTTACTTTTTCTTCTTCTTCCCTTTCTCCTTCTTCCTCCACTTATTCTCCTTCTTGTTTTTCTTCTTCCTCTCCTTATTCTCTTCTTCTTCTTATTCCTCTTCTTCTTCTTCTTCTTCTTCTTTCCTTCCTCTTCCTCCTCTTCTTCTTCTTTTTCTTCTTCTTCTTATTCTTCTTACCCTTCTTCTTCTTCTTTTTCTTCTTTCTCCTAAACTTCTTTTTCTTCTTCTTCTTCTTCTTCTTTTTCTTCTACTATAACTATTTCTTCTTCTTCTACTTCTTCTTTTCTCCTTCTTCTTCTTCTTCAACTTCCTTTTATTCTTCTACTTGATGTTCTTCTTCTTCTTCTAGTACTACTTCTACTTCTTTTCTTCTTCTTCTTCCTCTTTTTCGTCTTAATCTTGCTCCTCTTTCTCTTTGTCCTCTAGTTTCTCTTCTTTCTCATCTTCTACTTTCCCTTCTTTTTCTTCTTCTTCCTCTTGTTCTTCTTACTGTTCTTCTTCTTCTTGTTCTTCATCTTCTTCTTCTTCTTCTTCTCCCACATATTCCTCTTCTTCTTCTTCTTCTTCTTATTCTTTCCCTTCTTTCTTATATTCTCCTTCTTCTTCTTCTTCCTCTTCCTCTTCTTCTCTTCTTCTTCTTCTTCCTCTTCCTCTTCCTCTTCCTCTTCCCCTTCCTCTTCTTCTTCCTCTTCTTCTTCTTCTTATTCTTCTTGCTATTTCTCTACTTCTTCCTCCTCATCATCTTCTTCTGCTTCTTCTTTTTCCTCATGTCCATCGTCTTCTTCCTCTTCATCTACTTATTGTTTCTTCTTCTTCTTATTCTTCTTCTTCTTGCTATTCTTCTTCCTCTAGTTCTTCTCCTTCTGCTTCTTCTTCTTCTTCTCCTTCTTCTTCTTCTCTTTTTTCTTCCCCTTCTTCTTCTTCATTCCCTTCTACTTCTTCTTCTTCTTCTTCTTCTTTTCATACTTCTTCTCCTTCTTCTTCCTCCTCTTGGTCCTCATCTTCCCCTTCTTCATCTTCCTCTCCTACTTCTTCTTCTTCCTCTTCTTCTTTTTTCCTTTTTTCATCTTCTTTTTCTTCTTCTTCTTCTTCTTATTCTTCGTCATCTTCTTCATGTTCTTCTTTAACTTCTTCCTCTTCTTCTTTCTTTTCTTCTTCTTCCTCTTTTTCTTCCTCCTCTTCTTCTTCATCATCCTCCTTTTCTCCTTCTTCTTCTTCATCTTCTTGTTCTTCTTCCTTCTCATCTTCTCCTTCTTCCCTTTCTTCTTCTTCTTCTTCTTCTTCCCATTCTCCTTCTTGTTTCACCTCTCCATACTTTTTTTCTCCTTCCTCTTGCTCTTCTTCTTTTCTTCTTTTACTTATTCTTCTTCCTTTTCTTCTTCTTCTTTCTCCTCCTCTTCTTCTTCTTCGTCTTGTTGTTTTTCTACTTCACCTTCATCTTCATCTTCTTCTTTTTCTTTTTCCTCCACTTCTTCTTCTTCTTCTTCTTTCTTCAACTTCTTCTTCTTCTTCTTCTTCTTCTTCTTCCTCTTCCTCTTCTTCTTCTTCTTCCACTTCTTCTTCTTCTTCTTCTTCTCCTTCTTCTTCTTCCCTTCTTCTTCTCCTTCTTTTTCTTCTTCTTCTTCTTCCTCTTCCTCTTCATCATCCTCTTCTTCTACTTCTTCTTCTTCTTCCTTTGCTACCTCTTCTATTTCTTCTTCTTCTTCTTCTTCTTCTTTATCTTCTTCTTCTTCTTCTTCTTCTTCTTTGTCTATTTCTTCTACTTCTTCTTCTTCTTCTTTTCTTCTTCTTCTTCTTCCTCTTCGTCTTCTTCTTCTTCCTCTTCGTCTTCTTTCACTTCTTCTACTTCTTCATCTTCTTCTTCTTTCTTCTTCATCATCTTCTTTTACTACTTCTTCTTCTTTTTCTTCTTCTCCTTCTTTTGATTCTTTTTCTTCTTCTTCTTCTTCTTTTACTTCTTCTTCTTGTACTTATACTTCTTCTTCGTCCTCTGGTTCCTCATCTTCCTCTTCATTTTCTTCTTCTTCTTCTACTTCCCCTTCTTCTCCTTCTTCGTCTTCTTGTTTCACTTCCTCTTCTACTTCTTATTCATCTATTTCTTCGTTATCTTTTTCTTGTTCTTCTCCCTCTTCTTCGTCATCTTCCTCTTCTACTTCATCTTCTTCCTCTTCTTTTCTTCTTCTTCTTCGTCCCCTTTCTCCTCCTCTTCTTCTTCTTCTTCTTCCTCTCCTTCTTCCTGTTCTTCCTCTTTTTCTTCTTTTTCTTCTTCTTCTTTTACAACTTCTTCCTCTTCATTTTCTTCTTCTTTTTCCTTTTCTTCTTCTCCTTCTTCTACTTCCTCTTCTTCTTCTTCTTAGTATTGTTCTTAATCTTCTATTTCTTGTCGTTCTTCTTCCTCATATTTTTATTCATTTTCTTCTTCTTCAACTTCTTTTTCTTCTTCAACTTCTTCATCTACCTTTTGCTCTTCTTCTTCTTCTTCTACTTCTTCTTCTTCTTCTTCTTCTTCTTCTTCTTCTTATTCTTCTGCTTCTTCTTTTTCCTCTTCTTCATATTCTTCTTCTTCTTCCTCTTCTTTCTCTTCTTCTTCTTCCTCTTGTACTTCTTTTTCTACCTCTTCTTTTTCTTCTTCTTCTTATTCTTCTCCTTTTTCTTTCTCTTCCACTTTTTCTTCTTACTCATCCAATTCTCCTTCTTTATCCACCTCCCCATCTTCTTCATCTTCTACTAGTACTACTATTGCTACTTCTTCTTCTTCTACTTCTTCCACTTCTTTTTCTAGTACTTCTTCTTCTTCTTCTTCTTCTTCTTCTTTTTCTTCTACTTCTTCCTCAATTCTTCTTCTTCGTATTCTTCTTCTTCTTCTTTGTCTTCTACTTCTTCCTAAATTCTTCTTCTTCTTCTTCTTATTGCACTTCTTCTTCTTCTTCTTCTTATTCGTTTACTTCTTCTTCCTCTTCCTTTTCTTCTTCTTTCTCATCTTCTTCCTCTTCTTCTTCCTCTTTTCCCTCATCTTCCTCGCCTTCTTCTTCTAATTCTTCTCGCTTTTTCATCTTCTACTTCTTCTTCTCCTTACACTTCTTTCTATTCTTCTTCTTCTTCATCATCATCAGCATCTTCTTCTTCTCCTCCTTCCCCTACTTCTTCTTCTTCTTCCCCTTCTTCTTCTTCTTCTTCTTCTTCTTCTTTTTCTACATTTTATTCTTCTTCTTCCTCCTGTTGTTCCTCATCTTCCTCTTCTTCATCTTCCTCTCCTTGTTTTTTTACTTCCTCTTCTCCATTTCTCTTCGTCATCTTCTTCTTCTTATACTTATTCTTCCTCGTATTTTCTTGTTCTTCCTCTTCTTCTTCATCATCTTCCTCTTCTTCTTCTTCTTCTTCTTCCTCAACTTTCTCTCCTCCTCCTCCTTCTTCTTCTTCTTCTTCCTAATCCTCCTTTTCAGATTCCTCTTTTTCTTCTTCTTCTTTTTCTTCCCCTTCTTCTTCTTCCACCTCTTCTCATTCCTCTTCTTCTTCTTCTGCTTCTTATTTTTCTTGTTCTTCTTCTTCTTCTTCTTCTTCTGCTTCTTCTTCCTCCTCTTCTTCTTCTTCTTTATCTTCTTCTCTATCTCCTGCTTCTTCTTCTTTTCTTCTTTCCCTTCTTCTTCTTCTTCTTCTTATTCTTTTTCTTCTTCCCCTTCTTCTCTTTTTCCACTTCTTTTCCTTCTACTTCTTCTTCCTCTTCATCTTCGTCTTCATCATCTTACTATTCTTGTTCTTTTTGTTGTTCTTCTGCTTCTCCTCCTCCTTCTTCTTCTTCTTCTTCCTCCTCTTTTTCGTCTTCTTCTGCTTCCTCTTCTTCTTCCTATTCTTCCTCTTCTTCCCCTCCTTCATTTTCTTCTTCTTCTTCTACCTCTTCTTCTTCTCCTTCTCTTCTTCTTCTTCTTCTTCCCCTTCTTCTACTACTTTTTCTTCTTCTACTACTTTTCTTCTTGTTATTCTTCTTCGTCTTCTTCTTCTTCTTATTCTTCTTCCTCTTCTTTTTCTTCTTTTCTTCTTCTTCTTCTTCTTCTTCTTTCTCCTCTACTAGCTCTTCTTCTTCTTCTTCTTCTTCTTCTTACACTTCTTTTACTTCTTCTCCCACTTCTTCTTGCTCTTCTTCTTCTTCTTTTCCTTCTTCTTCATCATCATCATCTTCTTCTTCTTCTTCTTCCTCTTCTTCTTCTTCTTCTTCCTATTCTTCTTTACTTTGTTCTTCTCCTACATCTTCTTCCTCTTCTTCAACTTCTTCTTCTTCTTCTTCTTCTTATTCTCCTTCTTCTTCTTTTACCTCATCCTCATCCTCTTCCCCATCTTCGTTACCTTCTTCTTCTTCTTAATCCTCTTGTTCTTCTTTTTCGTCAACTTCTTCCTCTTCCTCTTCCTCTTCTTCTTAAACTTGCTAATCTTCTTTTTCTTCATTTACTTCTTTTTCTACTTCTTTTTTCTCTTCTTCTTGTTCTTGTTCTTGTTCTTCTTCTTCTTGCTCTTCTTTTTCTTCGACTACTTCCTCTTCCTCTTCTTCTACTTCTTCTTCTTCTTCTTTTTCTTCTTCTCCTTCATCTTCTTCTTCTTCTTCTCCTTAATTTTCTTCTTCTTTTTACTTCTCCTTCTTGTTCCTCACCCTCCCATACCCCATCCTCCTCTTCTACTTCTTCTTCTTCTTCCTCTTCATGTTTTTGATCTTCTTCTTCTTCTTCTTCTTCCTGATCTTCTTATTGTTCATCCTACTCTTCCTCCTGATCATCCACTTCTTCTTCCTCCTCTTTCTCTTCTTCTTCTTTTTCTCCTTCTCCTTCTTCTTCATCTTCTTCTCCTTCTTCTTCTTCTTCTTCTTTAACTTCTTGTATTTCTTCTACCTCTTCTTCTTCTTCTACTACTACTACTACTACTACTACTTCTTTTACTTCTGTCTTCCTCTTCTTCTTCTCCTCCTCCTCCTCCTACTTCTTCTTCAAATTCTTCTCTTCTTCTTCTTCTTCTTCTTCTTCTTCTTCTTCTTCTTCTTCTTCCCTTCTCTTACTTCTTTTTCTTCTTTTTCATTTTCCTCTTGTTCTTCTTCTTCTTCATCATCTTATTCTTCTTCTTCCTCTTCTCCCTCTTCTTCTTCTCCTCCTTCTTCCTTCTCCTCTTTTTCTGCTTCTTTTTCTTCTTCTTCTTCTTCTTCTTCTTCCTCTTATTCCTCTTTGACTTGTTGTTCTTCTCCATGTTCTTGCTCTTCTTCTTTTTCTTCTTCGTCTTTTACTTCATCATCATCTTCCTCTTCTTCTTCTTCTTCTTCTTCTACTTCAACTTTTTTCTTCCTCTTCTTCTTCTTCTCCTCCTCCTCTTCCTTCTTCTTCTTCTCTTCTTCTTATTCTTCTTCTTCTTCTTCTCCTTCTTCTTCTTTCGCTTCTTCTTATTCTTCTTCTTCCTCTTCTTCTTCCTCTTCTTCTATTCTCCTTCTTCTTCCTTCTCTTCTTTTTCTACTTCTTTTTCTTCTTCTTCTTCTTCTTATTCCTATTTTACTTCTTGTTCTCCTTCTTCTTCTTCCTGTTCTTCTTCATCTTCTTCTTCTACTTCACCATCATCTTTCTCTTCTTCTTCTTCTTCTTCTTCTTGTTCTTTTTCTTCTTCTTCTTCTTCTTCTTTTTCTTCTTCTTCTTCTACTACTACTACTACTAGTACTAGTACTACCTCTTGTTGTATTTTTTGTTCTTCTTCTTCTACTTCGTCTTTTTCTTATACTTCTTCTTTGCTTTCTTCTTCTTATTCTACTACTTCTTCTACTTCTTCTTCTTCTATTTCTTCTTCTTCTAATTGTTTTTCTTCTTCTTCATCATCATCCTCTTCTTCTTCTTCTTCTTATCTTCTTCTTCTTCTTATTCTTCTTCTTTTTCTTCTTTCTCTTAAACTTCATTTCTTCTTCTACTTCTTCTTCTCCTCCTCCACCTTTTTCTTCTTCTTCTTCTTCTTCTTCTCCTTCTTCTTCTTTTTTTTCTTCTTCTTCTACTTGTACATCTTCTTTTTTTTTTCTTCTTCTTCTTCTTCTTCTTTCTCTTCTTTACTTCATCTCCCTCTTCTTTTTCTTCTCTTCCCTCTTCTTTTTGTTCCTGTTCTCCTTCTTCTACTTCCTCTTCTTCTTTTGCTTCTTCTCCTTCTTCCTTTTTATCTTTCTCTTCTACTTGGTCTTCTTCTTCTTCTTCTTCTTCTTCTTCTTCTGCTTCTTCTTCTTCTTCTAACTCTTCTTCTTCTTCTTCTTCTTCTTCTTCTTCTTCCTCTTCTTCTTCTTCGTCTTCCTTTATCTTTTCTTAATTTTCTTCTTCCTCTTCTTCCTTTTCCTCTACTTCTTCTTCTTGTTCCTCCTCTTCTTCTTCTTTATCTTCTTGTTCTTCCTCTCGTTGTTCTACTTCTTCTTCTTTCTCTTCTTTTTCTCCTTCTTCCTTATCTTCTTCTTCTTCCTCCTCTTCTTCCCCTTCTTCATTTTCTTCTTCTTCTTCTTCTTCATCCTTTTCTCCTTCTTTATCTTCTTGTTTTCTGCTTCTTCTTTTTTCTTCTTCTTCTTCTTCCTCTTCTTTTTCTTCTTCTTTTTCGTCTTCTTCTTCTTCTTCTCCACCTTCTTCTCTTTCTCTTCCTCCACTTCTTCTTTTTCATCTAAACCTTCTTCTTCTTCTTCTTCTTCTTTGTCATTTTCTTCTTCTTCCTCTACTTCTTTTCTTCATCCACTACTTCTGTTTTTTCAACTTCATCATCTTCTTCTTCTTTCCACTTTAATCTTCTTTCTCATCTTCTTCTTCTTTTTCTTGTTCTTTTTCTTCTTCTCCTCCTTCTTCTTCCTCTTCTTCTTCATCTTCTTCTTCTTTTTCTTTTCTTTGTTCCTCTCCTTCTTCTTTTGGTCCATCTCATCATCATCATCAACATCATCATCATTGTCTTCTTTGCCTTCTCCTTTAGCTTCTTCTTCTTCTTCTTCTTCCTCTTCTATTAGTTCTTCTTCTTCCACCTCTCCTTCTCCTCCTCCTCCTCCTTCTTCTTCTTCTTCTTCTTCTTGCTCTTGCTCTTCTTCTTCTTCTTTTACTTTATCTTCATCTTCCTCTTCTTCTTCTTCTTCTTCTTCTTCTACTACTACTACTACTACTACATCTACTTCTTCGTCCACTTGTTCTTCTTCTCCTCCTCCTTTTTCTTCTTCTTCTTCTTCTCTTCTTCTTCTTCTTCTTCTTGTTCTTCTCTTCTCCTACTACTTTTTTTCTTTATTTTCCTCTTCTTCTTCTTTCGCTTCTTCTTATTCTTCTTCTTCCTCTTCTTCTTCCTCTTCTCCCTCTTCTTCTCCTCTCCTTCTTCTTCTTCCTTCTCTTCTTTTTCTACTTCTTTTTCTTCTTCTTATTATTATTATTATTATTATTCCTCTTTGACTTCTTGTTCCTCTTCCTATTCTTCCTCTTCTTCTTCTTCTTCTTCTTCCTCTTCTTCTTCTACTTCATCATCATCTTCCTCTTCTTCTTCTTCCTCTTCTTCTTCTTCTATTACTACTACTACTACTTCTTGTTGTTGTTGTTGTTGTTCTTCTTCTTCTTATACTTCTTCTTTGCCTTCTTCTTCTTAATCTACTACTTCTTCTTCTTCTAATTGTTGTTGTTGTTCTTCTTCTTCTTCATCCCCTTCTTCTTCTTTTCTTCTTCTTCTTATTCTTCTTATTCTTCATCATCTTCTTCTTTCTCTTCAACTACTTCTTCTTCTTCATCTTCTTTTTGTTCCTCATCTTGTTCATCCTCTTCTTCTTCCTCCTAATCTTCTTCTTCCTATTCATCTTCCACATCTTCTTCTTTTTCTTCTTCTTCTTTTTCTTCTTCTTCTTCGTCTTCATCTTCTTCTTCTCCTTCTTCCTCTTCTTGCTCTTCTTCTTTTTCCACTTCATCATGATCTTCCTTTTCTTCATCTTCGTCATCTTCATCTTCCTCATCTACTTCTTTTTCTTCCACTTCTTCTATTCTTCCTCTTCTTCCTCCTCTTATTCTTCTTCTTCTTCTTCTTCTTCTTCTTCTTTCTTCTTCTTCATCTTCTTCTTTTTCTTTGTCTTCTTCTTTTTCTACATCTTCTTCTTCTTCTTCTTCTTTCCCTTACATCTTCTTCCTCTTCTTCTTCTACTTCTTTTTCTTCTTCTCCTTCTTCTTCTTCTTCTCCTTCTTCTCTATCTTCTTCTTCTTCTTCTTCTTCTTCTTCTTCTTCTTCTTCTTCTTCTTCCTCTTCTTCTTCTCCTCCTCCTCCTCCTTGTTCTTCTTCTTCTTTTCTTCTTCTTTTTCTTGTTTTTCTTCATCAACCTCTTCTTTTACTTCTACTTTTTACTAATCTTCTTTTTCTTCTTCATATTCTTCTTCTTCCTCTTCTTCTTCTTCTTCTTCTTCTTCTCTTCTTCCTCTTCTTCTTCTTCTTCTTCTTCTTCATTTTCCTCTTCTTCTTCTTCCACTTCTTCTTCTTCTTCTTCTTCTTCTTCTTATTCTACCTCTTCTTCTTCTTCTACCTCTTCTTCTTCTTCTCACAGTTCTTTGTCTTCTTGTTCTTCTTCTTCTTTTACATCTTCTTCTTTTTCTTCTTCTTCCTCTTCTTAATCTCCTTCATCTCCTTCATCTTTCAATCCTTGTTCTTCTCCTTCTTTGTCTACTTCTTCTCCTCCTCCAACTTTTTCATCTTCTTCTTCTTCTTTTTCTCCTTCTTCTTCTTCTTCTTCTTCTTCTTCTTCTACTTCTACGTCTTCTTTTTCTTCTTCTTCTTCCTCTTCTTCTTCATCTCCCTCTTCTTTTTCTTCTCCTTCCTCTTCTTTTTGTTCTAGTTGTTCTTCTCCTACTTTCCCTTCTTCCTCTACTTCTTCTCCTTCTTCCTCTACTTATTCATCTTCTGTCTCTTCTTCTTCTTCTTCTTCCTCTTTTTCTTCTTCTTCTCTTCTTCTTCTTCTTTTTCTTCTTCTCTTCTTCTTCATATTCTTCTTCATCTTCTTCTTTTCCTCTTCTATTTCTTCCATTACATCATCTTCTTCTTTTCTTCCCCTACTTCTTTTCCTCTTCCTCTTCCTCTTCTTTCTCTAGTTCTACTTCTTCTTTTTCTATTTGTTCTTTTTACTCTTTTTCTTTTTCATTTTCTACTTCTTCTTCTTCTTCTTCTTCTTCTTCTTCTCCTTCTCCTTTTGATCTTCTCCTTGTTCTTTTCTTCTTCTTATTCTTCATCATCATAATCATTATCTTGTTCTTCTTCTTCTTCTTCTTCTTCTTATTCTTCTTCTTCCTCTTCTACTTCTTCTTCTTCTTCTCCTCCTCCTCCTCCTTCAT
>JAIUJO010000088.1:1322696-1327696 GCA_023846275.1 Vanilla planifolia
TCTTCTTCTTCTTCTTCATCTTTCTTTTCTTCTTATTCATCTTGTTGTTCTTCTGCTTCCTCATCTTCTTCCACTTCTTCCTCTTCGTCCTCTTCCACTTCTTGCTCTTCTTCTTCTTCTTCCTCTTCCTCTTCTTCCTCCACTTCTTCCTCTTCTTCTTCCCCTTCTTCTTCTTCTTCCTCCTCACCTTCTTGTTCATGTTCTTCCACTTCTTCCTCTTCTTCCTCATCTTCCTCTTCTTCTTTTTCATTTTCTACTTCTTCTTCTTCTTCTTTTTCTTCTTTCTTTCCTTCTACTTTCTCATCTTCTACTTCTTTTCTTCTTCTACTTCTTCTAATTCCTCTTTTTCCCCCTTCGTCCTCTTCTTCCTCTTCCTCTTCTTCTTCTTCTGCCCCTTATTTTTGTTATGCTCTTCCTCTTCTTCTTCCACTTCTTTTTCTTCTTCTTCTTCTTCATTGTCTTCTTATTCTTCTTCTTTATTTTTCTTATTCCCCTTCTTCTTCTTCTTCTTCTTCTTCTTCTACTTCTTCTACTTCTTGTTCTTCTTCTTCTTCTGCTTCTTCTTCTTCATTTTCTTTTTCTACTTCCTTATTTTCTACTACTTCTTCTTCTTATTCTTCTTCGTCTTGTTCCTCTTGTTCCTCTTCTTATTCTTCTTCCTCTTCTTCTTCTTCTTCTTCTTCTTCTTATTCCTTGTCTTCTTCTTCCTCCTCCTCTTATTCTTCTCCTTCTTCTTCCTCTTCTTCATCTCTTGCTCCTCATTTTCTTCTTCCTCTTCGAGCTCTTCTCCTCATCTTTTTCTTCTCCTTTTTCTTCTCCTTCTTCCTCTTCTTCTTTTCTTCTTCTTCTTCCCCTTCCTCTAATCCTTCTTATTCCACCTCTTCTTCTTCTACTTCTTCTTCTTCTTCTTCTTCCCTTTCTTCCTTTTCTTCTTCTTCTTCTTCATCAACATCATCATCATCATAATCATCTTCTTCTTCTCTTCTTCTTCTTCTTTTACTTTTTGTTCCTCATCTTCTTCTTCTTTGTCTTGTCTTCCATCTTCTACTTATGTCACTTCTTTTTCTTTTTGTTCTTCTTCTTCTTCTTTTTCTTCTTCTTCTTATTCTCCTTCTTCTTTATCTACTACTACTACTTTTACTTCTTCTTCGTCCTCCTCCTCTTCTTCTTCTTCTTTTTCTCCTTCTTTTTCTACTTCCACTTCTTCTTCTTCTTCTTCTTCATCATCTTCTTCTTCTTCTTCATGTTTTCCTTCTCTTCTTCGTCTTCTTCTTCTTCTTCTTCATTGCCCTTTTCTTCTTCTTTGTCTTCTTCTTCTTCTTAATATTCCCCTCCATCTTCTACTTCTATTACCTCTTTTTCTTCTTCTTCTTCTTATTCTCTTTCTTCTTCTTCTACTACTAATACTACTTCTTCTCCTTCTTCTTCTTCTTCTACTACTACTACTGTTACTTTTTCTTCATCTATTTCTTGTCCTACTTCTTTCACTTCTTCTTCTTCTTTAGCTTCTTCATCCCTAATCCTTAATCTCTAATCTCTATTCCCAAATCTATAATCCCTAATCCTTATTCTTAATCCCTTAATCCTTTAATACCTAATCCATAATTCCTAATCTTTAATCTCTAGTCCTTAATCCCTAATCACAATTCCCTAATACCTAATCCCTAACCCTAAACCCTAGTCGTAATCACCAATCCTAAATTCGTAATCCCTAATTCCTAATCTGTAATACCTAATCCCTAATCTCTAATCCCTAATCTTTACTTCCCAATCCCTAATCCCTAAGCCTGGCTGCTCTAATCAAGAAAGGAGGAAGCCCAGCCAATTGTCTTCAAGAAAGTCCGTTCTCTTACCATCGACCACCCGCCAAATGTATATTAATATGGAGGCCTCCTGGTCGAAGTCTGTGAAGGATTGCACCTTGGCTTCCAGGATGTAGGACTTGGACTCTTCTATGAGGTGGGCTAGCGCTTTGTTTATGGACAGGGTTTCTCTTTTACTATGGGGTTTCAATGTTGTGGAGGATAAGCTGTGCTAGGAACTTATTGAATAGATCAAAGTCTCATGCTCTTTGTTCTATCGGACCCTTATTGTTACATCTAGGAGGGAGAATTATGGGTCACCTTCTTGTCATGGGAATCAATTTGCTTGAATTTGGAAGATGAAGACTATGCCTCGAATTCACACATTCATTTGAAAGGCAACAAAGGATCTCATCCCCATAGCTGTTTGGCTTTCAGGGAGGCATTTAAGGGACTATAGATACTACATATGAGGTTGTGGTGCGACGGAGACCCTTTAGCATGAACTTTGGGACTGTAGGATGACGCAGCAAATCTGGGAGGACCTTGCGTTATGCACTTCTACCTCGGCACTGGGCCTATGTTGCTGTGAGCGTGTGAGTGCTGTGTCGTGCGCCCTCGTGAGTATCTAATCCCACGTCGAGCTACTTGGCATGGTGCGTGGGAATTTAGCGTGTCACTTGCCTGTGTTGCTACCGCTGTGTATTACATATGGGAGAATAGAAACCTCAAGAGACATAACGAGGCCACCCTCAATAAGGATATCCTAATTAGGAAGATCAAGTTGGAATATTCCGCAACAATGAAGACTCCCATTTCTCATCCATCTATGTCCAGTGGGAAGCTTCACCTTATGGGGTCCCTTGTAGTCGTTACTCTGCTTCCCCCCTAACAGGATGGATCGTATTAAACTATGATGCAGTTGTGAATGGTGAGGAGGCTGGTGTGGGCATTGTTCCTCGGGATCATTTCAGGTGTCCTATCTACATTGTGGGCAAGAGACTTCTTTCCCAGGCTTGCGATGCTATGGAGGTTTGGGTGGTCTTGGAAGCAATTCTGCTGATCATGACCAAGCTTCAGAGATATCCTGCTGCTGGGATCCAATCTGACTCGACCATTGCATTACACGAGATCATGCAGTTAGTTCACTGTCCCATGGAGGGAGGTTTGTATTCGGATGCCCTTCATTATGCTAGAAGCATGATGGCTTTGCAGTTCTTGCATGTCTTTAGGGAGAGCAATGCCCTTGCTTATTGGGTTGCTAAAGCTGCACGTGTTTTCGATTTTGTGTGGGACGGGGGTATGCCCCTGCCCAATCCTTTGCGTAAGTTGTTGCTGACAGATTTTATTTTTGAGCCTCCAAAATGAGGTTTTTTTGTAAGCTTCGGCTCTTTTGAATAAGATAATCCATCTTCTTCTTCATGTTCTTCTTCAGCTTCTTCTCCTACTTCGTCTCCTCCTTCTCCTCAATCTTCTTCTGCTTCATCTTCTTCTTCAAATTCTTCTTCTTCTTCTTCTCCTTCTTCTTCTTCATCTACTTCTTCTTACACGTCTTGTTCCTCTACATCATCTTCTTGCACTTCTTCTTCTTCTTCTTCTACTTTTCCTCTTCTTGTTCTTCCTCTTCTTCTTCTTCTTCATCATTTTGTTCTTCTTCTTCTTTTTCTTCTTCTTCTTCTTCTTCTTCTTCTTCTCCTCCTTCTTCTCCCTATTCTTCTTCTTCTTCTTCCACTTCATCGTTTTCTTCTTGCTCTTCTTCCTCTTCTTCTTCTTCTTCTTCCTTCTTCTTCTTGTTCCACTTCTTCTTCTTCTTCCACTTCTTCTTCCACTTCTTCTACTTCTTCCACTTCTTGTTCCTTTTCTGTTTCATCTTCTTCTTCTTCTTTGTCTTCTTCTCCTTCTCTCTCATCTTTTTCGTCTTCTTCTTGCTCTTCTTCCTAATCTTCTTTTTCTTCTCCTTCCTCTTCTATTACCTTTTCTTCCTCATCTTCTTCTTTTTTACTTTTTTCTTCTTCCTCCTCTTATTATTACTCTACTTCTTCTTCTTCTTCTTTTTATTTTTCTTTCCCTTTCTTATTTTCTATCTCTTCTTCATTTTTTAACTTATTCTTCTTCTTCTTTCCACATCATCCTGTTCCTCTCCTTCTTCCTCTTCTTCCTCTTCTTCTTCTTCTTCTTCTTACTCTTCCTCCTCTTCTTCTTCTCCTTCCTCTTCTTCATATTCTCTTTCTTGTTCTTCTCCTTCTTTTTCTTTTTCTTCTTCTTCATCATCATCTTCTTCTTCTTCATCACCTTCTTCTTCTACTACTACTACTACTTCTACTTCTTCTCTTTCTTCTCCTTCTTGATCCTCTTCCTCTTCCACTTGTTCTTCTTCTCCTCCTCCTACTTCTTCTTCTTCCTCTTCATCTTCTTCTTCTTTTCTTCTTCTTTTTCTTCTTACCTTCTTCTTCTTCGTCTTCTTCTTTTTACTCTTCTTCATTTTCCCCATCTTCTTCGTCTTTGTCTTCTTCTTCTTCTTCTTCTTCTTCTCTTCTCCTTCTACTTCTTCTTCTTCTTATTCTTATACTTCTTCTTTTTCTTCTTCTTCTCCTTCTTCTTCTTCTTCCCCTTCTTCATCTTCTTCATCTTCTTGTTCTACTTCTTCTTCTTGTTCTTATCTTCTTCTTCATCTTCTTCTTCTTGTTCTCCTTCTTCTTCATCTTCTTCTTCTTCTTCTCCTTCTTCTTCATATCTTCATCTTCTTCTTCTTCATCTTCTTCTTCTTCTTCTCCTTCTTCTTCATATCTTCATCTTCTTCTTCTTCCTCTTCTTCTTCTTCTTCTTCTTCTACTTCTTCTTCTTCCTTTTTCATTTTATTCCTCTTCTTCTTCTTCTTCTTCTTCTTTTTTCTCTTCTTCTTCTTCTTCCACTTCTTGTTCCACTTCTTCTTCTTCTTCTTTGTCGTCTTCTTCTCCTTCTCCCTATTCTGCTTCTTCTTCTTCAATTTCTTCTTCATCTTCCTTTTCTTTTTCTTCCTCTTCTTCTTCTTCCTCTTCTCCTTCCTTTTTCTCATCATCTTCTTCCCTTTTACTTCTTGTTTTTCTTCTTCCTCTTATTCTAATTCTTATCCTTATTCTTCTTCTTCTTCTTCTTATTTTTCTTCTTCTTTCTCTTTATCTTTTTCTATCTCTTCTTCTTTTTTTCGTCTTCTTCTTC
>JAIUJO010000088.1:1332696-1342696 GCA_023846275.1 Vanilla planifolia
CTTCCTCTTCTTCTTCTTATTCCGACACTTCTTCTTCCTCCTCCTCTTCTTCTTCCCCTTCTTCCTCTTCTTCGACATCTAGCTGTTCATTTTCTTCTTCCTCTTCGTGCTTTTCTCCTGATCTTTTTTTGTCCTTCTTCTTCTTCTTCTCCCTCTTCTTTTTTCTTCTTCTTGCCTTCATATTCTTCTTCGTATTCCACTAGCTTCTCTTCTTCTTCTACTACTTCCTCACTTTCTTCCTCTTCTTCTTCTTCTTTTTCTTCTTCTTCTTCATCATCTTCTTCTTCATCATCATCATCATCTTCTTCTTCTTCTTCTTTTTCTTCTCCTTCCTGTTCCTCTTCTTCTTCTTCTATTTCTTCTTCTCATTCTTCTTTTTGTTATTCTTATTCTTCTTCTTTTTATTCTTCTTCTTCTTCTTCTTCCACACCTTCTTCATCATCTTCTTCTTCTTCTACTTTTTCTTCTTAAAGTTTTTCTTCTTCTACTTCTCGTACTACTTACTCTTTATATTAATCTTTTTCCCCTTCATCCTCTTCCTCCTCTTCCCTTTCTTCTTCTTCTTCTTCTTCTTTTTCTTCTTCCTCTTCTCCTTATTTTTCCTCCGCTTCTTTCTCTTCTTTTTCTTCCTCTCTTTCTTCTTCTTCTTCTTCCTCTTTGTATCCTTGTTCTTCTTCTTCTTCTTTTTCGACTTTATCCTCTTCTTCTTTTTTTGTCTTTTTCTTATTCTTCTTTTTTTCCTCTTCATCATCATCATCATCATCTTCTTCTTCTTCTACTTTCTCTTCTTCTTCTTCTCCTTCTTCTTCTCCTTCTTCTTCTTCCTCTTCTTCTTCATCATCATCTTTTTCTTCTTCTCGCCCTCCTTGTCCTTGTCCTTCTTTTTCTTCTTCTCAATCCTCTTCATCTTCTTCTTCTTCTTCCTCTTCCTTTTTGTCTTCTACTTGTTCTTCTTCTTCTCCTCCTCCTCCTCCTTGTTCTTCTTCTTCTCTTCTTCTTCTTCTTTACTTCTCTTCTTCTTCTCCTTCTTCTTCTTTTTACTCTTCTTCTTCTTTTTCTTCTTCTTCTTCTTCTTCTTCTTCTTCTTCTTTTCACTCTTCTTCTTCATCTCTTCTTCTTCTTCTCTTCTTCTCTTCTTCTTCTTCTTCTTCATCATCTTCTTTTTACTCTTCTTCTTCTTCTTCCACTTCTACTTCTTCTCCTTCTTCTTCTTCTTCTTCTTTTCTTCTCTTTCTACTTTTGCTTCTTCTTCTTCTTCTTCTTCTCCTCCTTCTTCTTCTTCTTCTTTTTCTTCTTCTTACTCTTCTTCTTCTTCTTCTTCTTCTACTTTTCCTTGTTCTTCTCTTTCTACTTCTTCCTCTTCTTCTTCTTCTTCTTCTTCTTCTCCTGCTTCTCCTCTTCCTTCTTCTTCTTCTTCTTCTTCTACTGTTCTTCTTCTTTCTCTTCTCTACTTCTCCTTATTCTTTTTACTCTTCTTCTTATTATTCTTCTGTGCTTCTTCTTTGTCTCTTTTCTTCTTCTTCTTCTTCTTACTCTTCTTCTTCTTCCACTTATTCTTCTTCTCTTTCTTCTTCTTCTTCTCTTCTCTTTTTTCCTCTGCATCTTCTTTTATTCTTCTTCTCCTCCTTCTTCTTCCTCCTCTTTTCTTCTTCTTCTTCTTCTTCTTCCTCTTCTCTTCTTCTTCTTCTTCTTGTCCTTCTTCTTCTTCTTCTTCTTCTTCTTCTTCTTCTATTTCTTCTTCTTCTACTACTACTACTGCTACTACTACTATGATTATGTCTTCTTTTTCTTCTTCAACTTCTTTTCCACTCCTTCTTCTTCTACTTCTTCTTCTTCTTCTTCTTCTCCTTCGTCTCCTTCTTCTTTTTCCCTTATCCTTAAATCCTAATCCCTATCTCCTAATCTCAATCCCTAAATCCCATGTCATTACTCTCTATTCCCTAAATCTTTACGACCTAATCCATTAATCTTTAATTTCTCATCCTTACTCTTTAATCTTTTATCATGAATTTCTAATCCTTAATCTTTAATCTTTAATCCAAAATCTCTGATCCCTAATACTTGGTCTTGAATCACTTATCCTTAATCCTTATTATTAATTCCTTAATCCTGAATCCATAATTACTATTCATTAATCTCTAACCCATAGTCCCTAATCTTTACTCTCATATCCATAACTCTAGACATAAACACTAATCCCTAATCTTTAATCTTCAATCCCTAATCTTTAATCCCTAATCTCTAACCCTAAACTCTAATCTCTAATAAAAAAATCTTAATCACTAATCCCTAATCTACAAAACCTAATCTATAATCCATGATCCCTTCTCTAATCCCTAACCATTAATCTCTAATCCCTAATCTTTAATGACTAATCCCAAATACTTAATCTGTATTCTCTAATCTCTAATGATTATCTAAATCGCTTAATCTATATTCTCCAATCTTTAATCTCTAACCCTAAATTCTACATCCCTAATCTCTAATCTCTAATCCCTCATCCTATTCTCTAATACTTGATCCCTAATCCTAAATCTCAAATCTCTAATCCTTAATCCTTAATAATTAATCTCCTAAATCTTAATCTCTTCATCTCTAATCCCTTATCCCTATTACTTATTCCTTAATTCTCACATTCTGATCCTAAATCCTTAACCTATAAATCGAAATCCTTAATTGCTAACCCCAAAATCCCTAATCCACTCTCCCTAATCATTAATCTATATTGCTTAATACCAAATCCCTAATCCTTTATTCCTTAATCCCTAATCTCTAACCCAAAAGTCCATAATCCTGAATTCATGTCTTTTACCTCTTCTTTTTCTTCCTCTTCTACTTCCACTTGTTCTTTGTCTTCTTCTTCCTCTTCTTCTTCTTCCTCTACTTCCTCATCTTTCTCTTCTTCAACTTCTTCCTATTCCTCTTTCTTTTCTTCTTACTCTTGTTCTTTTATGTTTTTTCATCATCATCTTCTTCTTCTTCTTCCACTTCTTCGTCATCCTCTTCTTCTTGTTCTTCTCTTTCTTCTTCTTTTCTTGTTCTCCTTATTCCTCTTCTTCATACTCTTCTCTTTTTCTTCTACTTTTACTTCTTCTTCCTTGATTTCTATTACTCTTTCCTTCTTCTTCTTCTTTTACTACTACTTCTCTTTGTCTTTCTCCTTCTTCTTCTCCAACTACTTCTCTTACTCTTTCTCCTTCTCCTTCTCTTTCTCCTCCTCCTCCTCTTTCTAATCCTTCTCCTTCTTCTTCTTTTTCTTCTTCTTCGTTCTTCCTACTTTCTTCTTTCTTCTTTCCTCATTCTTCTTTCTTCTTTCTTCTTCATTCCTCTGTCTTCCTCCCTCCTTCCTTCTTCCTTGTTCCTTCGTCTTTATTCTTCCTCGTCTTATTGTTCTTTTTCCTCTTCTTGTTACTCTTCTTCTTCTTCTTCTTCTTTCTTCATTCTTCATTCTTCCTTCTTACTTCTTCCTTCTGTTTAATCTTTAATTCCTAATCTATAATCCTTAATCACTAATCCATCCCTAATCTCTAATCCTTAATATTTAATCCTTAACCAAAAATACCTAATCTCTATTCGTTAAACTCTAATCCCTAATACATAATCCCTAATACCTAATCCTTAATCCTTAATCTCTAATCTCTAATCACTAATCCCTAATGCCTAATCTTTAATCACTAGTCCCTAATCCTGAATTCCTTAATCCCTAATCTCTAAAACAAATCCTAATCTCCTAACCTTTAATCCTTAATCTCTAATCTTTAATCTTAAATTCTACATCCATAATCCCTAATTTTTAGTAATAAATCCTTTAATTCTAAATCTTGAATATCAAATTCCTAATCATTAATCTCTTCAACCCTAATACTTAAACCTTAGTCCCCAATCCCTAATCCCAAAACCCTAGTACTTCAGTAATCTCTACTCTTTAATCCCTAATCCCTAATCCATAAACTATAATCCCTAATTGCTAACACTAAAATCATTAATCTATAGTCCCTAATCCCTCCCTCCCTATCTTTAATTCTAATTACCAAATACATAATCCCTAATCCTTCACTGCCTAGACACTAATCTCTAATCTTTACCCCTAACCCCTAATCCCTGATCCCTAATTCATCTCTTCTTCCACTTCCTCTTCTTCTTTTTTCCTCTTCTACATCTTCTTCTTCCTCCTCCTCTTCTCCTACTTCATCATAATTTTTCTCTTCTTCCTCATCTTCCTCTTCTTCTTCTTCTTCTTCTTCTTCCTCTTCTTCCACTTCTTCTTCTTCCTCTTCATCTTCTTTTTCTTCTACTTCTCCTACTTCTTCTTTTTCCTCTTCTTCTTCTTCTTATTCTTATTCTTCTAAATCTTGTTCTCCTTCTTCTTCTTCTTCTTCTACATCTTCATCATCTTCCTCTTCTTCTTTTTCCTCTTCTTCTTCTTCTTCTTCTTCTTCTTCTTCTCCTTCTTATTTTTATTCTTCTTCCTCTTCTATTTCTTCTTCTTCTTTTTCTTCTCTTTTTTCTTCTTCTTCTTCCCCTTCTTCTCTTTTTCCTCCTCTTCTTCTTTTTCATCTTACTATTCTTCTTCTACTTCATCTTCTTCTTCGACTTTTCCTTCTTCATCGTCTACTTCTTTCTCTTCGTCTACTACTTCTGCTTTTTAACCTTCAACTTCTTCTTCTTCTTTCCACTTTAATCTGCTTTCTCCTCTTCTTCTTCTTGTTCTTTTTCTTTTTTTCTTCTTCTTCTTCCTATTCTTCTTCTTCTTCTTCTTCTTCTTCTTCTGCTTTTCCCTTTTCTTGTTCTTCTCCTTCTTCTTTTGGACCATCTTCATCATCATCATCATCATCTTCTTCTTCTTCTTCTTCTTTGCCTTCTTCTCTTCTTCTTCTTCTTCTTCTTCCTCCTCTTCTACAAGTTCTTCTTCTTCTTCCCCTCCTCCTCTTCCTCCTTCTTCTTCTTCTCATCTTTTTCTACTTCATCTTCTCGTCTTCTTCTTTTTCTTTTTCCTCTTCTTCGTCTTCCACTTCTTCTTATTCTTCTTCTTCTTCTTCTCATCTCTGTCTTCTTCTTTTTATTATTCTACTTCTTCTACTTCTTCTTCTTCTTCTTCAACACCTTCTTCTTCTTCTTCTTCCACTTCTTCTTCTTGCCCTTCTCGTCATCTTCTTTTCTACTTCTTCTTTTTCTTTTTCCTCTTCTTCTCCTTCCACTTCTTCTTCTTCTTCTTCTTCTTCTCATCTCTTTCTTCTTCTTTTTATTATTCTACTTCTTCTTCTTCTTCTACTACTACTTCACATTCTTCATCTTCTACCACTTCTTCTTCTTGCCCTTCTTTCTTCTTCTTCTTATTCCTCTTCTTCTCCCTCTTTTTCTTCTTATTCTGCATCTTCATATTCTTTTTCTTACTCTTCTTCGTTTACTTCCACATCTTCCTCTTCTTCATCTTTTTTTCTTCATCTTCTTGCTCTTCTTCTTCTTCTTCTTCTTCATCTTCTTCTTCTTCTACTTCTCTTCTTCTTCTTATTCTTATTCTTCTAGCTCTTCTTCTTCTTCTTAACCTTCCTCTTCTTCCCCTTATTATTCTTTTTGTTCTTCTTCCTCTTCTTCTCCTTCTCCTCCTCTTTGTCTGACTTCTTCTTCTTCTTCTTCTTATTCTTCTCCTTCTTCTTCTCCTTCTTCTACTTCTTATTCATCTCGTTCTTCTTCTTCTTCATCTTCTTCTCCTCCTCCTTTTTCTTCTTCTTCTTCTTCTCCTTCTTCTTCTTCTTCTACTACTACTACTTCTACGTCTTCTCTTTCTTCTTCTTCTTCTACTTTTTCTTCTTCTTCTTGTTCTTTTTCTTCTTCTTCTTCTTCTTTTTCGTCTACTTCTTCTTCTTCTCCTGCTTCTTCTTCTTCTTGTTCTTACTCTTCGTCTTCTTCTTCTCTTCTTCTTCTTCTTCTTCTTCTTCCTACTCTTTTTCTTCTTCTTCCTCTTTTTCTTGTTCTTATACTTCTATTCTTCTTCTTCTTCGTCTTCTTCTTCTTTGTCTTCTTCTACTTAATCATCATCATCTTCTTCTTATTCTTCTTCCTCTTTCTCTTCTTCTTCTTCCTCTTCTTCTTGTTCTTCTTCCACTACTACTATTTATTTTTCCTCTTCTTCTTCTTCTTCCTATTCTTATTCTTCTTCTTCTTCTTCTTCTTCTTTTACTTCTTATTCTTCTTCTTCTTCTTCTTCTTCAACTTCCTCTTCTTCTTCTTCACCTTCTACTTCTTCATTTTCTTATTCTTCTTCATCTTCTTCCTAAAAAAAGATCATCTTCCTTTTGTTTTTCTAGTTCTTGTTCCTCTTCTTCCTCTTCGTCTTCTTCTTCATCTTCATCTTCTTCTTTTTCTCCTTTTGACCCTCTTCTTCTTCTTCAACTTCCACATACCCCTATTCTTTCTTTTCTTCTTCTTCTTCTTCAACTTCTTCTTTTTCCTCATCTTCTTCCTCTCCTTCAACTTATTCTTCTCAATCTTCTTCTTATTCTACTTCATCCTCTTCTTCTTGTTCTTCTTCTTCTTCTTCTTCATCTTCTTCTTTCTCTTCTTCTTCCTTTTCCTCATCTTCATCTTCTTCTACTTCTTCTTTTTATTCTTCTTCTTTTTCTTCTTCTTCTACTTCTTTATCTTCTTCTCCTTCCACTTCTTCTTCATCCTCTTATTCTTCTTCCACTTCTTTTGATTCTTCCTCCACTTCTTTCACTTCTACTTCTTCGAGATCTTTGTACTCTTCTTCTTCTCCTCATTCCTCATCCACTTCATCCTCTTCTTCTTATTCTTCTTCTTCTTCGTCTTCTTCTTCTTCTCATTTTTCTTCTTCTTGTTCTTCTTCTTCTTCCCACTCTTATTCTTCAACTTGTTCTTCTTCTTGTTCTTCAACCTTTTTGTCTTCCTCCACTTCTTCTTCGTCTTCTTGTACTTTTCTTCCTATCTTTCCTCTTCTTCCTCTTCTTCTTCCACATCTTCTTCTTCTTCTCCTACGTCTTCTATTTTCCACATCTCCTTCCTCTTCTTCCTCATCTTTCTCTTTTTTCTTCTATTTTCTCTTCTAACTCTTTTTCTTCCTTTTCTTCTTCTTCTTCTTCCTCATCTTCTTCTTTCTCTTCTTTTTCTACTTTTTTTTTTCCTCAACTTCTTCATCTTCTTCCTCTTCTTCTTCTTCTACTTCCACTTCTTCTTCTTTGTCTTCTTTTTCATCTTCTTCTTCCTCTTCTTCCTCATCTTCTTGTTGTTCTTTTTCTTCATCTTTAAATTGTTCTTCTTGATTTTCTTGGCCCACTTCTTCTTTTCCTTTATATTCTTCTTCTTCTTCTACTTCTTCTTCTACTTCTTCTTCCTCTTCTTCGTCATCTTCCTCTTGTTCTTCTTCTTCTTCTTCTTCAACTACTTCTTCTTCTTCTTCTTCTTCTTCCTCTTCTTATTCTTCTTCTTCTTCTTCTTCTTTCTATTTTTTTCCTTCTTCTTTTTCTTCTTCTACTTGTACATCTTCCTCTTCATCATCTTCTTCTTGTTCTTCTTTCTCTACTCCTTCTACCTTTTCTTCTTCTTCTTCTCCACCTTCTTCTTCTTCTTCATCTTCTTCTTCTACTCCTTCTTACTCATCATCTTCTTCTTCTTCTGATTCCTCTTCTTCCTCATCTTCCTCTTATTATTCTTCTTCTTCAAATTCCTCTTCTTCTTCTTCTTCTTCTTTTTAATCCTCCTCTTCTTCTTCTTCTCCTTCCTACTCTTATTCTTCTTCTTCGTCTTCTTGTTATTCTTCTTCATGTTCCTCTTCTTCTTCTTCTTTTGCTATTTTTACTTCTTTACCATCTTCCTCTTTTTCTTCTTTTACTTCTTTTTCTTCTTTTTCTTCTTTTTCTTCTTCTTCTTCTTTTTCATCTTCTTCTTTTACTTCTTCCTCTTCTTCTTCTTTTACTTCTTCCTCCTCTTCTTCTTCATCTTCTTCTTGTTCTTCTTCCACTTCTCCTTCCTCTTCCTCTTCCTCTTCTTTGTCTTCTTCTTCTACTTCTTCTTCTCCTCCTCCTTCTTCTTATTTTTGTTCTTCTCCTTCTTTCTCATCATCTACTAGTTCTTGATATTCCTCTTCCTCATCTTCCTCTTGTTCTTCTTCTTCTTCATCTTCTTCATCTACTTCTTCTTCTTCTTCTTATTCTTCTTCTTCGTATTCTTCTTCTTCTTCATCTTCTTGTTTCTCTTCTTCTAGTTCTTCTTCTTCTTTATCATCTTTTTCTTCTCCCTTCTCTTCTATTTCTACCACTTCTTCTTCTTCTTCTTCTTCTCCTCCTTCTCCTTCTTCTACTACTTCTTCTTCTTCTTCTTCTTTTTGTTCTTCCTCCACTTTTTCTTCTCCTTTTTCCTCTTCTTCTTCTTGCACTTCTTCTTCCCCTTTTTCTTTGCCTTCCTCTTTTTCTTTCTACTTTTTCTTCTTCTTCCTTCACCTATTGTTCTTCTTTGACCTGTTCTTCTTCTCCTCCACTTTTTCCACATCTTCTTCTTCTTCTACTTCCTCTTCTTTTACTTCTTCCCCTTCTTCCTCTTCCTCTTCTTCTTCATCATCTTCATGTTATTCTTCTTCTTCATCTTGTTCTTTTTTTCTTCTTCTTCCCCTTGCTCTTCTTTTTCTTTTCCTTTTTCTTCTTCTTCTTCTCCTTCTCATTTGTCTTCTTCTTATTCTTGCTCTTCTTGTTGTTCCTCTTCTTCTTCTTCCTCCTCTTCTTATTCTTCCTCTTCCTCTTCTTCTTCCTCTTCTTCTTCCACTTCTACTTCTTCCTTTTCTTCTTCCACTTCTTCTTTTCCTTCTTCCTTAACTTCTTCTTCTTTCACTTCTTCTTCTTCATCTTCCTTTTCTTCTTCTTCTTCTACTTCTTCCTCTTCTCCTTCTTTTTCTTCCTCATAATCCTCTTGTTCTTCTTCTTTTTCTTCTTCTTCTTGATCTTCCTTTTCTTATTCTTCTTCTTCTCCTTCTTCTTCCTTTTCTCATTCTACTTCTTCTTCTTCTTCTTCTTCTTCTTCCACTTCTTCTTCTTTTCCTTATTCTTCTTCATCATTTTTCTCTTCTTCTCCTTTTTCTTTTTCTTCTTCTTCTTCTTCTTCATCTTCTTCTCATTCTTCTTCTTCTTTTTCCTTTTCTTCTTCTACTTCTTCTTCCCCTTCTACTTCTTCTCCTCCTCCTCCTCCTCCTACTTCTTCTACTTCTTCTTCTTACTATTCTCATCTCCTTCTCTTCTCTTCTTCTTCTTCTTCTTCTTCTTACACTTCTTCTTCTTCCACTTCTTCTCCTCATTCTTCTTCTTCTTTTTCTCTTCTCCTTCTTCTTCCTCTTTTTCTTCTTCTTCTTCTCCTTCTCCTTCTTCTTCTTCTTCTTTTTCTTTTATTTCTTCTTCTTTTCCTTTTCTTCTTCTTCTCCTTCTTCTTCTTCTTCTTCTTCTAATTCTTCTTCTTCTTCTTCTTCTACTTCTTCTTTCTCTTCTTCTTCTTATTCATCTGGCTATTGTTCTACTTCCTCTTCTTCCTCCTCTTCTTTCCCTTCTTCCTCATCCACTTCTTGCTCTTCTTCTTCTTTCTCCTCCTCTTCTTCCTTCTCTTCTACTTCCTCTTCTTCTTCCTCCTCATATTCTTGTTCGTCTTCTTCCTCTTCTTCCCTTTCTTCCTCATCTTCCTCTTCTTCTTTTTCTTCTACTTCTTCTTCTTCGTCTTCTTCATCTTCTTTCTCTTCTTCTACTTTCTCTTCTTCTTCTTCTACTTCTTCTTCTTCTTCTACTTCTTCTTATTCCTCTTTTTCCCCTTCGCCCTCTTCTTCCTCTTCCTCTTCTTCTTCTACTTCTTCTACTTCTCTTTTTCTTATGCTTCTTCCTGTTCTTCTTCCACATCTTTTTCGTCTTCTTCGTCTTCCTCTTCTTATTCTTCTTCCTTTTTTTCTTATTCCCCTTCTTCTTCTTCTTCTTCTTCTTCTTCATCTTCTTCTTCTTCTTCTTCTTCTTCC
>JAIUJO010000088.1:1345196-1352696 GCA_023846275.1 Vanilla planifolia
CTTCTTCTTCTTTTTGTCTTTCTTCTTCTTCTTCTACTACTACTACTACTACTATGTTTTCTTCATCTATTTCTTGTTTTACTACTTTCACTTCTTTTGGTTCTTCTTCTTCTTCTTCATGCCTAATCCTTAATCTCTAATCCCTAATATCCAATCTTTATTCCCAAATTTATAATCTATAATCTTTTTTATTAATCCCTTAATCCTTTAATACCTAATCCGTAATTCCTAATCTTTAATCTCTAGTCCTTAATCCCTAATCTCAATTCCCTAATACCTAATCCTTAATCCCTTAACCCTAATTGTAATCATCAATCCTTAATTCGTAATCCCTAATTCCTAATCAATAATACCTAATCCCTAATCCCTAATCTCTAATCCTTAATCTCTAATCCCTAATTTATACTTCCCTAATCTGTAATCCCCAATGCCTAACAACATATCCCTAATCCCTAAGCCCACCTACCTTAATCTAGAAGGAAGGAAACCCAGCCAACTATCTTCAAGAAAGTAGATTCTCTTGCCATCGACCACCCACCAAATGCATATTAATATGGAGGCCTTTTGGTCGAAGTCTGTGAAGAATTGCACCTTGGCTTTTGGGATGTGGGACTTGGACTCTTTTATGAGATGAGCTACCTCTTTGCATATGGACAAGGTTTCTCTTTTACTGTGGAGTTTCAATGTTGTGGAGGATAAGCTGTGTCAGGCACTTATTGAATCGACAAAAGACTTATGTTCTTCGTTCTATCGGACCCTTATTGTTACATATTGGAGGGAGAAATATGGGTTGCCTTCTCATCATGGGAATCAGTTAGCTTGGATTTGAAAGATTAAGACTATGCCCCGAATTCACACGTTCATTTGGAGGGCAGCAACGGATCTCATCCCCACGACTGTTTGGCTTACAGGGAGGCATTTAGGAGATTGTAGATACTACAGATGAGGTTGTACTGTGACGGAGACCCTTCAGCATGCACTTTGGGACTGTAGGATGGTGCAGCAAATTTGAGAATACCCTGTGCTATGCACTACTGCCTCGACAATGGGTTTATGCTAGGTGAGCTCTCGGGCACTGTGTCGGTTTCCCTGGTGAGTTTCTTGTCCCACGCCGAGCTACCTGGAATGGCACGTAGGAATTTAGCATATCACTTGCTTAAGTTGCTACCACTGTGAATTACATATGGGAGAATAGAAACCTCAAGAAGCATAACAAGGCCACCCTCAGAAATGATATCGTAATTAAGAAGATCAAGTTGGAAAATGCCGCAACAATGAAGACTCCCATTTCTCATCCATCTATGTCTAGTGGGAAGCTTCACCCTACGGGGTCCATTGTAGCCCTTACTTGGCTTCCCCCCCCCCCTTAAATGGGATGGATCACGTTAAACTATGATGTAGTTGTGAATGGTGAGGAGGCTGCTGTGGGCATTGTTGCTTGGGATCATTTCAGGTGTCCTATCTACATTGTGGGCAAGAGACTTCATTCCCAGGCTTGCGATGCTATGGAGGTTTGGGCAGTCTTGGAAGCAATTGTGTTGATCATGACCAAGCTTCAGAGATATCCTGTTGTTGGGATCAAGTCTGACTCCACCATTGCTTTACACAAGGTCATGTAGTTAGTTCGCTATCCCATGGAGGGAGGTTTGTATTTGGATGTCGTTCATTACGCTAAAAGTATGACAGCTTTGTAGTTCTCGCATGTCTTTAGGGAGAGCAATGCCCCTGCTGACTGGGTTCACAAAGCTGCACGTGTTTCTGATTTTGTGTGGGACGAGGGTATGCACCTGCCCAATCCTTTGCATAAGCTGTTGCTGATAGATTTTTTTTTTGAGCCTCCATAAAGAGGTTTGTTTTATAGCTTTTCGCAGATTTTGAATCAGAGAATCCATCTTCTTCTTCATGTTCTTCTTCTTCAGCTTCTTCTCCTACTTCTTCTCCTTCTCCTCCTTCTACTACTTCATCTTCTTGTTCAAATTCTTCTTCTTCTTCTTCTTCTCCTTCTTCTACTTCTTCTTCATCTACTTCTTCTTACTCTTCTTCCTCTACATCATCTTCTTCCTCTTCCTCTTCTTCTTCTTCTTCTTCTTTTCCTCTTCTTGTTCTTGTGGTTGTTCTTCTTCTTCCTCTTATTCCTCTTCTTCTTTATCTTCTTCTTCTTCTTCTTCTTTCTCTTCTTCTTCTTCTTAATATTCTTCTTCATCTTCTTCTTCCACTTCTTCTTCATCTTCTTCTTCTTCTTCTTCTTCCTCCTCTGCTTCTTCTTCTTCTTTCTTCTTCTTCTTCTTCCTCTTCTTCTTCTTCTTCCTCTTCTTCTTCCACTTCTTCTTCTTCCACTTCTTGTTCCACTTCTTTTTCTTCTTCTTTTTCTTCTTCGTCTTCTTCTCCTTCTCCCTAAACTTTTTCTTCTTCTACTTGCTATTCTTCCTCATCTTCCTCTTCTCTTTCCTTTTCTTCCTCATCTTCTTCTTTGTTTACTTCATTTTCTTCTTCTTCCTCTTATTCTTCTTCTTCAACATCAACATCATCTTCTTCTTCTTTTTATTATTCTTCCTCTTTTTCTTTTTCTCTCTCTTCTTCTTCTCTGTCTTCTTCTTCTTCTTCTTCTTCTCCTCTCCTTCTACATCTTCTTCTTATTCTTATTCTTATTCTTTTTCTTCCTCTTCTCCTTCTTCCACTTCTTCTCCTTTTTCATCTTCTTCTACTTCAACTTCTTCTTATCTTCTCTTCTTCTTCCCCTCCTACTTCTTCTTCATATCTTCTTCTTCTCTTTCTTCCACTTATTCTTCTTCTCTTTCTTCTTCTTCTACTTCTTCTTCTTCCTTTTTCTTCTTATTCCTCTTCTTCTTCTTCTTACACTTCTTGTTCCACTTCTTCTGCTTCTATTTCTTTGTCATCATCTTCTCCTTCTCCCTATTCTTCTTTTTCTTCTTCTTGCACTTCATCCTCATCTTCCTTTTCTTCTTTTTCCTCTTCTCCTTCCTTTTCCTCCTCATCTTCTTCTTTTTTTTCTTCTTCTTCTCCTTCCTCTTCTTATTCTTATTCTTCTTCTTTTTCTTCTTCTTTTTCTTCTTCTTTTTCTTCTTCTTTCTTTCTTTCTATCGTTTTCTGTCTCTTCTTCTTTTTTTTCATCTTCTTCTTCTTCTTCCTTTTTTTGCTTCATCTTCTTCCTCTTCTTCTTATTATTTTTCTTCTACTTCTTCTACTTTTTCTATTCTTCTTTTTCTTCTTCTTCTTCTTCTTCTTATTCTTCTTCTCTTTCTTGTTCTTGTCCTTTTTCTTTTTCTTTTTCTTCTTCCTCTTCTTCTCCTTAATCATCATCATCATCATCTTCTTCTTCTTCTTCATCTTCTTCTCCTTCCACTTGTTCTTCTTCTTCTTCTTCTTCTTCTTCTTCTTCCTCTTCATCTTCTACTTGTTCTTTTTCTTCTTATCCTCCACCTTCTTCTTCCTCTTCTTCTTCTTGTTCTTCTTCTTCTTTTCTTCTTCTTCTTCTTATTTTTCTTCTCTTCTTCTTCTTCTTCTTCTTCTTTCTACACTTCTTCTTCTTCCACTTCTTTTTCTCCTCCTTCTTCTTCAACTTCTTCTCTTCTCCTTCAACTTCTAAATCTTTTTCTTCTTATTCTTCTTCTTTTTCTTCTTCTTCTTCTCCTTCTCCTTCTCCTTCTTCTTAACCTTCTTCATCTTCTTCTTCTTCTTCTTCTTCTGCATCTTCTTCTTCTTATCTTTTTCTTCTTCTCTTCTTGCTTTTCATCTCCTTCTTCTTCTACTTCTTCTTCCTCTTCTTCTTCTTTTTCTTCTACTTCTTCCTATTCTACATCTTCTTCTTGCCCTTCTTCTTCTTCCTCCTCTTCCTCTTCTTCCTCTTCTTCTTCTTGCTCCTTATCTTCTTTCTCTTCTTCTTCCTCTTCTTGCTCTTCTTCCTAATTTTCCTCTACTTCTTCTTCTTCTTCGTCGTTTTCTTCTTCTTTTTCTTCTTCTTCCTTTTCATGTTCTTTCTCATCTTCTTGTTCTCATTCATCATCATCATCTTCTTCTTCTTCTTCTTCTTCTTCCTTTCCTTCTTCTTCTTCTTCTTCTTCTTCTTCTTCTTCTTCTTCTACTTCTACTTCTTCTTCTTCTTCTTCTTCTTCTTCTTTTTCGTCTTCTTCATCTTCTTCTTCGTCTTCTTCTTCTTCTTCTTCGTCTTCTTCTTCTTCTTCTTCTTCTTCATCTTCTTCTTCTTCTTCTTCTGTCTTTTTCTTTTACATCTTCATGTTCTCCCCGATCTTCTTCTTCTTCTACAACTTCTTCTTCTTCTTCTTTCTTTTTCTTCTTCTCCTTATTGTCCTTCTTGTTCTTCTTCTTCTACTACTTCTTCCTCTTCTAGGTCTTCTTCTTCTACTACTACTATTACTACTACAACTTTTCTTCTTCTTCTTCTTCCTCTTCTTCTTTTACCTCTTCTTCTTCTACTTCTTCCTCTTCTATGTCTTCTTCTTCTTCTTCTACTATTAATACTACAACTTTTCTCCTTCTTCTTCTTCCTTTCCTTCTTCATCCTCTGCTTCAATTATTTCTTTTTCCTTTTCTTCTTCTTCTTCTTCTTCTTCTTCTTCCAATTCTTCTTGTTCTTCTTCTTCTTCCACTTCTTCATCTTCTCTCAGTCTCCTTCTTTTTCTTCTTCTTCTTCCTCTTCTTCTTCTTCTTCTTCATCTTCTTCTTCTTCTTCCTCATCTTCCTCTTCTTCTTCTTCTTCTTCTTCCTTTTCTTCTTTTTCATGTTCCTCTTATTCTTCTTCTTCTTCTTCTTCCTGTTTTTCTTCAACACCTTTTCTTCTTCTTCATCGTCATCTTCTACTTCTTCTTCTTCTCTTTTTCTTCATCCTCTTCTTCTTCTTCTTCTTCTTCTTACTCTTCTTCTTTCTGTTCTTTTTCTTGTTCTTCTTCTTTTTCTTCTTCTTCTTCTCTTCCTTCGTTGACTTCTACTACTTCTTCTTCTTCTTCTTCTTCTCCCTCTTCTTGTTGAACTTCTTTTTCTCCTTCTTCTACTTCTTCTTCATCATCATCATCATCATCTTCTTCTTCTTCTTCTTCTTCTTCTTCTGCTTCTTCTTTTATGTCTTCTACTTCTTCTACTTCTTATTCTTCTTCATCTTCTTCATCTTCTACTTCTTCTTCTACCACTACTACTTCTTCTTCAGCTTCTTCTTCTTTTACTTCTTTGTTTACTATTACAACTACTTCTTCTTCTTATTCTTATTATTCTTCTTTTGTTCTACTTCTATTTCTTCTTCTTCTACTTCTTCTTCTTCTTCTTCTTCTTCCTTTTCTACTTCTTCTTCTTCTTCTTCTTCTTCTTCTTTTACTTATTCTTCTTCTTTTTCTTCTTCTTCATCTTCTTCTTTTTCTTCTTATTCCTTTTCTTCTTCTTCTTCTTCCTCTTCTACTTCTACTACTTCTTCTTCTTCTACTACTACTACTTTGTCTTCCTCTTTGTCTTCTTTTTCTAGAACTTACTCTGCTTCTTCTACTTCTTCGTCTCCTTCTTTTCCTTCTTCTTCTTCTCTACCTTCTTCATTTCTTCTACTTCTACTTATTATTCTTCTTCTATTACTTTTTCTTATTCTTCTTCTTCTTCTTCTAATTTTTTATCCTCTTCTTATTCTTCCTCTAATTCCTCTTCCTCTTCTTCTTCTTCCTCCCCTTCAACTTCTTCCTCTTCTTCTTCTTCTTCTTCAACCGATTCTTCTACTTCTGCCACTTCTTCTACTCCATGTTCTTCTTCTTCTTCCTCTTCCTCTCCTTCTTCTTCTTCAAATTCTACTTGCACTTCTTCTTCTTCCCCTTCTTCTTCTTCTTTTTCTTGTTCTTCTCCTTCTTCTTTTTCCACTTCTTCTTCCTCTTCTTCATCTTCCTGGTGCTCATCTTCTTTTTCCTCTTCACCCTCTTCTCCTCATCTTCCTCTTTTCCTTCTTCTCCTTCTTCTTCTTCTTCTTCCTCTTCTTCTTCCTCCTCTTCTTCTATTTCTTCTTCTTTTCTTCTTTTTATTCTTTTCTTCTTCATCTTTTTATTCCTCTTCTTCTTCTTCCAAATCTTCTTCATCTTCTACTTCTTATTCTTCCACCTCATCTTCTTCTTAAAATTCTTCTTCTTCTACTACTTCTACTTCTTCTTATTCCTCTTTTTCCTCTTCGTCCTCTTCATCCTCTTCCTCTCCTTCTTCTTTTTCTTCCTCTTCCCCTTATTTTTCTACCATTTCTTCCTCTTCTACTTCAACTTCTTTTACTTCTTCTTCTTCCCCTTCCTCTTCTAATTCCTCTTCTCCTTCTTCTTCTTCACTTTTTCTTCATCCTCTTCTTCTCATTCTTCTTCTTCTTCTTTTTCCCCTTCCTCTTTTTATTCTTTTTCTTCTACTTCTTTTTCTTCTCCTTCTTCTCATCCTTCATTAACTTCTACTTCTTCTTCTTCTTCTTCCTCCTCTTGTTCAACTACTTTTTCTCCTCCTACTTATAGTTCTTCTTCTTCTTCATCTACGTCTTCTTCTTCTTCTTCTTCTTCTTCTTCTTCTCCTTCTTCGTCTTCTTCTTCTTCTTCTTCTTCTTCATCTTCTTCTTCTTCTTCTTCTTCTTCTTCATCTACTTCTTGTTCTAATTCTTATTTTTATTATTCTTCTTCTTCTACTTCTACTTCTATGTCTTCTTCTACTACTTCATCTTCTTCTACTTCTTCTTTTTCTTCTTCTTCTTCCTCTAATTCCTCTTCTTCTTCTTCTTCTTCCTCCTCTTTTTCTTCTTGTTCCTCCTCAACTAATTCCTCTTCTTCTTCTTCTTCTTCCTATTCTTCTACTTCTACCTCTTCTTCCTCTTTCCCTTCTTCTTCTTCTTCTTCTTCTTTTTCATCTTCTACTTACTCTTCTTCTTCTTCCCCTTCTACTTCTTCTTTTTCTTTTTCTTCTTCTTCTTCTTCCCCTTCTTCTTCTTCCTGTACTTCTTCTTCTTGCTCCTCATCTTCTTCCTTCTCTTCGTCCTCTTCTGCTCGTCTTCCTATTGTCCATCTTCTTCTTCTTCTTCTTCCTCCTCTTCTTCTACGTCTTCTTCTTCTTCGTCTTCTTCCTCTTCATCTTCTTCTTCATCATCTTCATCTTATTCCTCCGCCTCCTCTCTTTCTTCTTATTCCTTTCAATCCTCTTCCTCTTCTTCTTCTTCTTCTACTTCATCTTTTTCTCCTTCTTCGTCTTCTTCTTCCTTTTCTTCTTCTTCTACTTCATCTTCAAATTGTTCTTCTTCTTCTTCTTCTTCCTCTTCCTCTTCTTCTTCTTCTTTTATTTCTTCTTCTCCTTCTTCTTTTTCTTCTTTTCTTTTTCATTTTTATTCTTCTTCTTCTACTTCTTCCACATCTTCTACATCACCTTCTACTTCTTCTTCTTCTTCTTCTTCTACCTCTTCTTCTTCTGATTCTTCTTATTCCTCTTTTTCCCCTACATTGTCTTCTTCTTCTTCCCTTTCATCTTCTTCTTCTT
>JAIUJO010000088.1:1357696-1360196 GCA_023846275.1 Vanilla planifolia
TTATTCTTGCTCTTCTTCTTCTTCTTCTCCTCCTTCTTCTTCTTCTTTTTCTTCTTCATACTCTTCTACTTCTTCATCATCTTTTTCTTCTACTTCTTCTTCTTGTTCTTCTTCATTTCCTTGTTCTTCTCCTTCTACTTCTTCCTCTTCCTCTTCCTCTTCTTCTTCTTCATCTACTTCTTGTTCTTCATCTCTAATAAGTAATCTTCAATCATTAAACCCACCCTCCCTAATCTATAATCGATGTTTATCATCTTGTTCTTCTTCTTCGTCTTCTTCTCCTTTCTTCTTCTTCTACTTCATCTTCTTCTTCAAATTCTTTTTCTTCTTATTTTTCTTCTTCTTCTATTACTACTACTTATTTCTCTTCTTGCTCCTTGTCTCCTCTTCCTCTTCCTATTCTTCTTCATCTTCTTCATCTACTCCTTGTTTCTCTTCTTCTTCTTCTTCACCATCATCATATTTTTCCTCTTCTTCTTCTTCTTCTTCTTCTTCTTCTTCTTCATCTTCTTCTTCGTCTTTTTCAACTTCTTCCTCTTCTTCTCCTTCTTCTTCTTCTTCTTCTTCCACTACAAGTACTACTACTTCTTGTTCTCCTTCCTCTTGCTCTTCTTCTTCTACCTCTTTAGCTTTCATCTTCTTCTATCTCTTTTTCCACATGTTCCTCATCATCTTTTTCTTGTTCTTCTTCTTCTTCTTCATCCTCGGCTTCTTTTCCTTCTTCTTCTTCTTCTTCTTCCCCTTCTTCTTCTTCTTCCTCTCCATCTTCTTCTTCTTCTTCTTCGTCCACCTCTCCTCATCTTCCTCCTATCCATCTACTTCTGCTTCATCTTCCACTTCTATTTCTTTTTCTTCTTCCTCCTCCTCTTCTACTTCTTTATCTTCTTGTTTTTCTTCTTCCTCTTCTTCTTCTTCTTCTTCTTCTTCTCGTCTTCCTTTGGCTTCTTCTTCTTCTTTTTCTTCTTCAACTTCTTCTTATCCTTCTTCTTTTGCTTATTCTTTTTCATCTTCTTCTTCTTCTTCTTCTTCTTCTTTTTCTACTTCTTTTACTTCTTCTTCTTCCCCCTCTTCTTCTTCTTCTTCTTCTTTTCCTTTTTCTTCTTCTTCTACTTCTCTTCTTTTTCTCTTTTTTCTTCTCTTCTCCTTCTTGTTCTTCTTCTTCTTTACTCTTTTGTTTCTTCCACTTCTTCTCTTTCTCTTTCTTCTTCTTCTTCTCCTCTCCTTCTTCCTCTGCTTCTTCTTCTTCTTCTTCTTCATCTTTGTCGTCTTCTCCTTCTTCTTTTTCTTCATCATCATCACCTTCCTCTTCGTTTTCTTCTTCTTCTTCTACTTCTTCTTCTACTTCATCCTTTTCTTCTTCTTCTTCTTCTTCTTCCTCTTCTTCTTCCTTTTCTTCTTCTTCTTCTTCCTCATCTTCTTTTCTACTTCTTCCTCTTCTTCCTCTTTTTCCTCTTCTTCTTCTCCTTCTTCTTTTCTTCTTCTTCTTCTTCTTCTTCTTCTTCTTCTCCTCCTCCTCTTCTTCTTCCTCTATCCCTTCTTCTTCTTCTTCTTCATCATCTTCTTCTGCTTCTTCTTCGGCATCATATTTTTCTTCTTCTTCTTCTTCTCCTTCATCTTCTTCTTCTTCTTTTTCTTCATCTTCTTCTTCTACTACTTCTTCTCTTATTATTGTTCTTCTTCTTCTTCTTCCTCCTCCTCCTATTCTTCTTTTTTTCTTCTTCTCTTTCTTCTTCATCTTCTCCCCCAACGTTTTCTTCTTCTACTTCTTCTTCTTCTTCTTCTTCTTCTTCTTCTTCTCTTACTTCTTGTTCTTCTTCTTCTTCTACGACTACTACTAGTATTTCTTCTTCTTGTTCTTCTTCTTCTACTTCTTCTTCTTCTTTATTTACTTTTTCTTCTTTTGCTTCTTCCTCTTCTTCCCTAATCCCTAATTTATAGTCGTTATTCTCTAATCCCTAATCCTCAACGCCTAGTCTTTAAGACCTAGTCCCGGAATCACTAATCCCTCATTCTTAATTTTTAATTCCTAATCAAGAATCCCTGAACCTTAATCTCTAATCTCTAATCCCAAATCCTTAATCCTTAATTTCAAAACCCTAAATCTCTTATCCTTGGTTCTACCCTAAATATTTAACATATAATGCTTAATCATTAATCTCTAATCCCTAATATCTAATCCCTTAAACCATAATCCCTAATCTCTAATCCCTAAACCTTGGTCATAATTACTAATTCTTAATTCATAATACCTAATCCCTAAAACCTAATCCCTAATCCCTAATTCTTAATCTTTAATCGATAATCTTTATCACTTAAATCTATAAGCCCTAATCCTTAATCTCTAATAACTAAACCCTAATGCCTAAGCCCACCCTCCATGATCCATAACCCATCTTCTTTTTCATGTTCTTCTTCATATTCTTCTTCTTCTTCTTCTTCTTCTTCCTCCTCTCCTTCTCCTTCTTTTACTAAATCATCTTCTTCAGATTCATCTTCTTCT
>JAIUJO010000088.1:1365196-1390196 GCA_023846275.1 Vanilla planifolia
TAATCTTCTCCTCCATTTTCTACTTCTATTACTTCTTTTTCTTCTTCTTCTTCTTATTCTATTTCTTCTTCTACTTCTTATTCTTCTTCTTCTACTACTACTACTACTGCTACTACTTTTTGTTCATCTATTTCTTATTCTACTTCTTTCACTTCTTCTGCTTGTTCTTCTTCTTCAGCTTCTTGATCCCTAACCCTTAATCTCTAATCCCTAATCTCTAATCTCTATTCCCAAATCTATAATCTGTAATCCTTATTCTTAATCCCTTAATCCTTTAATACCTAATCCATAATTCTTAATCTTTAATATCTAGTCCTTAATAACTAATACCTAATCCCTCAACTCAATTCCCTAATACCTAATACCTAATCCCTTAACCCTAGTCGTAATCACCAATCCTTAATTCGTAATCCCAAATTAATATTCTATAATACCTAATCCTTAATCCTTAATCTATAATCCGTAATATGTACTTCCCTAATCCATAATCTCTTATCCCGAACAACATATCCCTAATCCCTCAACTCACCTGCCCTAATCCAGAGTGGACGAAACCCAGCCAATTGTCTTCAAGAAAGTCCATTCACTTACCATCGACCACCCACCAAACATATACTAATATGGAGGCCTCCTGGTCGAAGTCTGTGAAGAATTGCACCTTGTCTTCCAGGATGTGGGACTTGGACTCTTCATGAGGTGGGTTAGCTCTTTGCTTATGGATAGGGTTTCCCTTTTACCATGGGGTTTCAACGCTGTGGAGGATAAGCTGTGTCAGGCACTTATTGAATCGACCAAAGTCTCATGTTCTTCGTTTTATTGGACCCTTATTGTTACATCTAGGAGGGAGAAATATGGGTCATCTTCTAATCATGGGAATTAGTTAGCTTTGATTTGAAGGATGAAGACAATGCCCTGAATTCACAAGTTCATTTGGAGGCCAACAAAGGATCTCATCCTCACGACTATTTGGCTTATGGGGAGGCATTCAGGGGACTGTAGATACTGCATATGGGGTGGTGGTTTGACGGAGACACTTTAGCATGCACTTTGGGACTGTAGGATGGTGCAGCAAATCTAGGAGCACCCTGCGTTATGCACTACTGCCTCGATGCTGGGCCTATGCCGCAGCGAGCTCGTGGGCACTACGACGTGCCGCCTTGTGAGATTCTTGTCCTCCGTCGAGCTACCTAGCATGACGTGCGGGATTTTAGCATGTCACTTGCCTGTGTCGCTACCACTATGTATTACATATAGGAGAATAGAAACCTCAAGAAGCATAATAGGGCCACCCTGAGCAAGGATATCCTAATTAGGAAGATCAAGTTGGAAAATGCCGCAATAATGAAGACTCCCATTTCTCATCCATCTATGTCCAGTAGGAAGCTTCACCCTATGGGGACCCTTGTAGCCCCTACTTGGCTTCCCCCCCAACAGGATGGATCATGTTAAACTATGACAGTTGTGAATGGTGAGGAGGTTGGTGTGGCATTTTTGCTCGGTATCATTTCGGGTGTCCTATCTACATTGTGGGCAAGAGACTTCTTTCCGAGGCCTACAATGCTATGGAGGTTCGGACCGTCTTGGAAGCAATTGTGCTGATGATGACCAAGCTTAAGAGATATCCTATTGTTGGGATCCATTCTGACTCCACCATTGCTTTACACGAGGTTATGCAATTAGTTCTCTGTCCCATGGAGGGAGGTTTGTATTCGCATGCCCTTCAATAAGCAAAAAGCGTGAGGGTTTTGTGGTTCTCACATGTCTTTAGGAAGAGCAATACCCCTGCTATTTGGGTTGCTAAAGCTGTATGTGTTTCTAATTTTGTGTGGGATGGGGGTATGTGCCTGTCCAATCCTTTGCGTAAGCTATTGCTGACAAATTTTGTTTTTGAGCCTCCATAATGAGGTTCCTCTTGTAGGGTTCGGCCACTTTTGAATAAGAGAATCCATCTTCTTCTTCATGTTCTTCTTCTTCAGCTTCTTCTCATACTTCTTCTTCTCCTTCTCCTCCTTCTTTTACTTCATCATTTCTTCAAATTCTTCTTATACTTCTTCTTCTTCTTCTTCTTCTCCTTCTCCTTCTCCTACTTCTTCTTCTTCTTCATCTACTTCTTCTTCTTACTCCTCTTCTTCCTCTACGTCATCTTCTTCCTCTTCCCTTTCTTCTTCTTCTCCTCTTCTAGTTCTTCTTCTTCTTCCTCCTCCTCTTATTCTTTTTCTTCTTTTTCTTCTTCTTCTTCTTCTTCTTCTTCTTCTCCTTCTTCGTATTCTTCTTCTTCTTCCTCTTCCACTTCTTCATCTTCTTCCACTTTTTCTTCCTTTTCTGTTTCTTTTTCTTCCTACTTCTTGTTCCTCTTCTTCTTCTTCTTCTTCCTCTTCTTCTTCCTCTTCTTCTTCTTCTTCTTCCACTTCTTGTTCCTCTTGTTTTTCTTTTTCTTCTTTGTCTTCTTCTCCTTCTCCCACGTCTTTTTCTTCTTCTTCTCGCTCTTCTTCCTCATCTTCCTTTTCTTCTTCTTCCTCTTCTCTTTCCTTTTCTTCCCCATCTTCTTCTTCTTTTATTTTGTTTTCTTATTCTTCCTCTTATTCTTCTTCTTCATCTTCTTCTTCAACTTTTTCTTCTTCATCTACTTCCTTTTATTCTTCCTCTTTTTCTTTTTCTATCTCTTCTTCCTTTTTTAACCTGTTCTTCTTTTTTCCACATCATCTTCAACCTCTCCTTCTTCTTCTTCCTGTTCTTCTTCTCCTTCTTCTACTTCCTCTTCTTCTTCTTCTTCTTCTTCTCCTTATTGTTCTTCTCCTTTTTTTCTTTTTCTTCTTCTCCTTCATCATCTTCTTCTTCTTCTACTTCATCTTCTTTATCTTCTACTACTACTACTACTTCTTCTTCTTCTTATTTTCTTCTTCTTTTTCTCCGTCGTCTTCTCTTTACTCTTCTTCATTTTCCACTTCTTCTTTTCCTCTGTCTTCTCCTTTCACTTCTTCTTTTCCTCTGTCTTCTCCTTCTTATTCTTCTTCTCTTTCACTTCTACTTCTTCTTCTTATTATTATTATTCTTCTCCTTTTTCTTCTTCTTCTCCTTCTTCTTCTTCTTCCCCTTCATCATCTTCTTCATCTTATTCTTCTACTCTTCTTCTTCTTCTCCTTCTTCTTCATATCTTATTCTTCTTCTTCCTCCATGTCTTCTTCTTCTTCTTCTTCTTAATCTTCTTCTTCTTCTTCTTCTTCTGCTTCTTCTTCTTCTTCCTTTTCTACTTGTTCCTCTTCTTCTTCTTTCTCTTCTTCTTCTTCTTCTTCTACTTGTTCCACTTCTTGTACCACTTCTTCTTCTTCTTCTTATTCTTTGTCATCTTCTTCTCCTTCTCCCTATTCTTCTTCTTCTTGCACTTCATCCTTATCTTCCTTTTCTTCTTCTCCCTCTTTTTCTTCTTCCTCTTCTTCTTCCTTTTCCACCTCATCTTCTTTTTTTACTTCTTCCTCTCCTTCCTCTTCTTATTCTTCTTCTTCTTCTTAATTTTCTTCTTCTTTTTCTTTATCTTTTTCTATCTCTTTTTCTTCTTTTTTTCATCATCATCTTCTTCTTCTTCTTCTTCCTTTTTCCTCTTCTTCTTCTTCCACTTCTTCTTATTCTTTCTCTTTTACTTCTTCTCCTTCTTCTTATTCTACTTCTTCTTCTTCTTCTTCTTCCTCTTTTCTTTCTTGTTCTTGTTCTTCTTTTTTTCTTCTTCTTCTTCTTCTTCTTCATCATCATCATCATCTTCTTCTTCTTCTTCTACTTCTTCTACTTCTTCTTCTTCTTCTTCTTCCTCTTCCTCTTCTACTTGTTCTTCTTCTTCTTCTCCTCCACCTTCTACTTCATCTTCTTTCCAACTTCTTCTTCTTCTTCTTCTTCTCCTCTTCTTCTTCTTCATCATCTTTTTCTTCTCTTCTTCTTCTTCTTCATCATCTTTTTCTTCTTTCTACTCTTCTTCTTCCTCCACTTCTTTTTCTCCTCCTTCTTCTTCAACTCCTTCACTTCTCCTTCTACTTTTTATTTTTCTTCTTCTTATTCTTCTTCTTTTTCTTTTTCTTCTCCTTCTCTTGCTTCTTCTTCTTCCCCTTCTTCATCTTCTTCTTCTTTTTCTTCTGCATCTTCTTCTTGTTCTTATCTTCTTCTTCTTCTCCTTCTTCTTCTTCTTCTTTTTCTTCTATTACTACTGCTACTACTTCTTCTTCCTTTCATCATCTTCTTCTTCTTGTTCTTCTTCTTCTTCTTCTTGTACTTCTTCTTCGTCTTCTACCTCTTCTTCTTCTTGCTCTTCTTCTTCGTCTTCCTTCTCTGCCTGTTCTTCCTCTTCTTCTTCTTCTTGCTCCTTATCTTCTTTCTCTTCTTTTTCCTCTTCTTCCAAATCTTTCGGTTCTTCTTCTTGTTCTTTGTCTTCTTCTTCTTCTTCTCTTTCTTCTTCTTCCTTTTCATCTTCTTTCTCTTCTTCTTCTTCATCATCGTTATCATCTTTTTCTTCTTCTTCTCCATCTTCATCATGATCATAATCATCATCATCATCTTCTTCTCCATCTTCACCTTCTTCTTCTTCTTTTTCTTCTTCTTCTTCTTCTTCTTCTTCTACTCTTCTTATTCATTTTCTTCTTCTTTTTATTCTTTTTCTTCTTTTTCTTCTTCTTCTTCTTGCTCCTCTTCTTCTTCTTTGTCTTTTTCTTTTACTTCTTTATCTTCTCCCCAATCTTCTTCTTCATCTACATCTTCATCTTGTTTTTCTTTTTCTTTTTCTTCTTCTCCTTATTCTCCTTCTTCTTCTTCTACTTCTTCTACTTCTTCCTCTTCCACTTATTATTATTCTTCTTCAACTTCTACTACTACAACTTTTTCTTCTTCTTCTTCTTCTTTCTCTTCTTCTTCTACCTCTTCTTCTTCTACTTCTAGTTCTTTTACTTCTTCTTTATCATCTTTAATCCCTCATCCATAATTTCTAATCCCTAATCTCTAATCCTTAATCCTTAATCCATAATCCTTAATCCCTAATCCTTAATTTTTTAGTTTAATGACTTAATCTCTTAATCCTAAATCCCTAATCCTTAATCTCTAATCTCAAATGCAAAATCTATAATCCTTAGTACTTTATCCTGAATTGCTTATCTTTAATCCTTATTCTTAGTCCCTTAATCCATAATTCTTAATCCCTAATCCCTTATGCTTTAATAACTAATCACTAATCTCTATTCCAAAATCCCTAATACCTAAACCCTAGTCGTAATTGCTAATCCTTAATTCATAATAAATAATTCATAATAGCTAATTGCAAATACCTTATCCTTAATCCTTAATCTCTAATCCCTAATGCCTACCCCCCTAATCCTTAATCTCAAACAACTAATCCTTAATCGTTAAGCTTATCCTCCCTAATCCATAATCCATCTTCTTTGTTCTTGTTCTTCATCTTCATCCTCTTCTTCTTCTTCCTCTTCTTCCTCTTATTCTCCTTCTTCTTCTACATTATCTTCTTCTTCTTCTTCTTCATATTCCTCCTCTTCCTCTACATCCACTTCTTTCACTTCCACTTCTTCATCTTCTACATCATGATCTTTTTCTTGTTTCTCTTCTTCTTCTTCTTCCCCTTCTTCCTCTTTTTCTTTATCTTCTTCTTCTTCTTCCTCTTCTTCTTCTTGATCCTCTTCTTCTTCTTCTCCTTCCTAATGTTCTTTTCCTCATCTTCTTTCTCTTTCTCTTCTACTTCTTCTCCTTCCTCTTCTTCTACTTCTTCTTCCTCTTCCTCTACTTTTCCTATTCTTCTTTCTCTTTTTTCTCTTTTCTTCATCCACTTCTCCTCATCTTTCTCTTTTTCTTCTTCTTCTTCATCTACTACAACTTCCACTTTTAATTCTTCTCCCTTTTATTCTTCATTTCCTCTTCTTTTTTATCTTTCCTCTTCTTATTCTTCCTCTTCCTCTTCTTCCTCCTCTTTTTTTTCCTCTACTTCTTCTTCTTCTTCTTCTTCCTCTTCTTCTTCTTATTCCTCAACTTCTTCTTCTTTGACCTCTTCTCCCTATCAACATCTTCTTCTTCTTGTTTTACTTCTTCCTCTTCTATTTCTTCTTCTTCTTCCTCCTCCTCTAATTCTTCCTCTTCAACATCTTCTTCTCCTTTTTCTTCTTCATCATTTTCTTCTTCCTCTTCTAATTGCTCTTCTCCTTCTTCTTCTTCTTCACCTTTCTCTTCTTCTTCTTCTTGTTCTCTTTCTTCTTCTTTTTCTTCATCGTTTTCTTCTTTTTCTTATTCCTCTTATTCTTCTTTTTCTTCTTCTTCCATTTTTTCTTCTAACACCTTTTCTTCCTCTTCATCGTCGCCTCCTTCTTCTTCCTCTTCTTCTTCTTCTCTTTTTATTCATCTTATTCTTCTTCTTCTTCTTCTTTTTACTCTTCTTCTTTCTATTCTATTTCTTCTTCTTCTTCTTCTTATTCTTCTTCTTCTTCTTCTTCTCTTCCTTCGTCAACTTCTACTTCTTCCCCTTCTTCTTCTTCTTCTTCTCCTTCTTCTCCCTTTTCTTGTTCTGCTTCTTCTTCTCCTTCTTCTTCTTTATCATCATCATCTTCTTCTTCTTCTTCTTCTTCTGCTTCTTCTTTTACTTCTACTTCTTCTTCTTATTCTTCTTCTTCTTCTTCTACTTCTTCTACTACTACTTCTTCTTCTTCTTCAGCTTCTTCTTCTTCCTCTTCTTCTTCCACTATTACTATTACTTCTACTTCTTCTTCTTCTTATTCTTCTTCTTCTTCTTCTTGTTCTACTTTTTCTTCTTCTTCTTCTTCTTCTTCTTCTTTTTCTTCTTCTTCTTCTACTTCTTCTACTTCTTCTTTTTCTTCTTCCTCTTCTACTTCTTCTTCTTCTTCTTCTTCCTCTTATTCTTCTTCTTTTTTCTTCTTCTTCTTCTTCTTCTTATTCTTCTTCTTCTTCTTCTTCTTCTTTTTCTTCTTCTTCATCCTCCTCCACTTCTACTTCTTCTTCTTCCTCTTTTCTTCTTCTTCATCTTCTACTACTTTTTCTTCATCTTCATCTTCTTTTTATACCACTTAATCTCCTTCTTCTTCTTCTTCTTCTTCTTCTTATTCTTCTTCTTCTTCGTCTCCTTCTTCTTCTTCTCCATCTTCTTATATTTCATCTACTTCTACTTATTCTTCTTCTACTGCTACTTTTTCTTATTATTCTTCTTCTTCTAATTGTTTATCTTCTTCTTCTTCTTCTTCCTCCTCTTATTTGTTATCTTCTTTCTCTTCAACTTCTTCCTCTTCTTCTTCTTCTTCTTCTTTTTCAAATTCTTCTTCCTGTTCTTCTTCTTCCCCTTCATCTTCTTCTTCGTTTTCATGTTCTTCTTCCACTTCTTCTTCTTCCCCTTCTTCTTCCTCTTCTTCTTCTTCTTGGTCCTCATCTTCTTCTTCATCTTCGTCCTCTTCTCCTCATCTTTCTCTTCTTTTTTTTCTTCTGTCTTCTTCATCATTATCTTCTTCTTCTTCTATTTTCTTCTTATTTTTCTTCTTTTTCTACTTTTTATTCTTTTTTCTTTTTCTTCTTTTTATTCTTTTTCTTCTTCTTTTTATTATTCTTCTTCTTCGTCCTCATCTTCTTCATCTTCTTCTTCTTCTTCTTCTTCTTGTACTTTTTCTTATTCTTTTTTTTCACGTTCGTCCTCTTCTTCCTCTTCCTCTCCTTCTTCTTATTCCTCTTCTCTTTATCTTTATTCCCATTCTGCCTCTTCTTCTTCAATTTCTTTTTCTTATTCCTTTTCCTCTTCCTCTTCTCATTCTTCTTCTCCTTCTTCTTCTTCTCTTTTTCTTCATCCTCTTCTCCTCATTCTTCTTCTTCTACTTTTTTGTCTTCTTGTTTTTTTTTCTTCTACTTCTTCTTTTTCTTCCCCTCCTTCTCTTCCTTCATTGACTTCTACTTCTTCTTCTTCTCCCTCTTCTTGCTCTTCTTCTTCTTCTCCTCCTTCTTATGGTTCATCTTCTTTTACTTCTTTTTCTTCTTCTTCTTCTATGTCCTCTTCTTTTTCTTCTTCTTCAGCTTCTACTTCTTCTTCTTCTTCTTCTTCTTCTTTTTCAACCTCTTCTTCTTGTTCTTCTTCTTATTCTTCTTCTACTTCTTAATCTTCTTCTCCTTCTTCTTCTTTTTCTTTTTCTTCTACTTCTACTACTTCTTTTTCATCTTCTACTTCTTCTTCTTCATCTTCTTCTTCTTTTTCCTGTAATTCCTCTTCTTCTTCTTCTTCTTCCTCTTCTTTTTCTTCTTTTTCCTCTTCAACTACCTCCTCTTCATATTCTTCTACTTCTTTCCCTTCTTCTTCTTCTTCCCCTTCTTCTTCTTTTTCTTCTTCTTCTTCTTTTTCAGCTTTTTCTTACTCCTCTTCTTCTTCTTCTTCTTCTTCTCTTTCTTCTTCCTCTACTTCTTCTTCTTGCTCCTCGTTTTCTTCTTCCTCTTTGTCCTCTTCTCCTCGTCTTCCTATTCTCCTTCCTCTTCTTCTTCTTTTTCTTCTTCCTCCTCTTCTTCTTCTTCTTCTTCTTCTTCTTCCTCCTCTTCCTCTTCTTCTTCATCATCTTCTTCTTATTCCTCTTCTTCTTCTTCTTCTTCTTTCTTTTAATCCTCTTCTTCTTCTTCTTCTTCTTCTTCTACTTCATCTTCTTCTTCTTCTTCATCATCATCATCTTCTTCTTCTTTTACTTTGTGTTCCAATTGTTCTTCATCTTCTTCTTCTTCTTCTTCCTCTTCTTCTTCTTCTTCTTCTTCTATTTCTTCTTCTCCTTATTCTTTTTCTTCTTCTTCTATTTATTCTTCTTCTTCTAGTTCTTCTGCATCTTCTATATCACCTTCTTCTTCTTCTTCTACTTCTTCTTCTTCTTCTTCTTCTTCTTCTTCTTCTGCTTCTTCTTATTCCTCTTTTTCCCCTACGTTCTCTGCTTCTTCTTCCTCTTCTCCTTATTTTTCTTTTGCTTGTTCCTTTTCTTCTTCTACTTCTTTCTTTTCTTCTTCTTCTTCTTCCTCTTCTTATTCTTCTTCTTCTTTTTCTTATTCCCCTTCTTCCTTTTCTTCATCATCTTCTTCTTCTTCTTCTTCTTTTTATTCTTCTTCTTTTTCTTTTTCTACAGCTACTTCTTCTTCCTCCTCCTCTTGTTCCTCTTCTTCCTTTTCATCTTCTTCTTCCTCTACTACTTCTTCGTCTTCTTCTTTTTCTTCTTCTTATTCTTTCTCTTCTTTTTGCTCCTCTTCTTCTTCTTCCCCTTCTTCCTCTTCTTCGTCTTCTTGCTCCTCATCTTCTTCTTCCTCATCGTGCTCTTCTCATCTTTTTCTTCCCCTTCTTCTTCTTCCACTCTTTTATCTTCCTCTTCCCTTTCTCTTCTTCTTCTTATTCCACCTCCTCTTCTTCATCTTCTTCTACTTCTTCACATTCTTCCTCTTCTTCTTCTTCTTCTCTTCTTTATCATCATGATCATCATCATCATCATCATCTTCTTCGTCTTCTTCTTCTTCCAATTCTTCTTCTTCATCTTCTTCCAATTCTTCTTCTTCCTCTTCCTATTCTTCTTCTTCCATTTCTTGTTCTCCTTCTTCTTTTCATTCTTTTTGTTCTTCTTTTTTTGTTCTTCTTTTTCTTCTTCCACATCTTCATCATCATCATCTTCTTCTTTTACATGATCTTCTTCTTAAAATTCCTCTTCATCTTCTTCTTCTCGTACTACTTATTTTTTATATTCCACTTTTTCCCCTCTTCCTCTTCTTCCACTTCCTCTTCTTCTTCATCTTCTTCTTCTTTAGTTTTTTTTATTTTTCTGCCACTTCTTTCTCTTCTTTTAATTCCTCTTTTTCTTCTTCTTCTTCCTCCTCTTTTTAATCTTCTTCTTTTTCTTCTTCTTCTTCTTCTTCTTTTCCTCTTCATCATCTTCTTCTTTTTCTTCTTCTTTCTCTTCTTCTTCTTCTCCTTTTTCTTCTTCCTCTTCTTCCTCTACTTCCTCTTTTTCTTCTTCTCCTCCTTCTTGACCTTCTCCTTGTTCTTTTTCTTCTTCTTCAACCTCGTCATCTTCTTCTTCTTCTTCCTCTTCGTCTTACTTTTCCACTTGTTCTTCTTCCTCTCCTCCTCCTCCTCCTTCTCGTTCTTCTTCTCCTTCTTCTTCTTTTTGTTCTTCTTGTTCTTTATCTTCCTCTTTTTACTCTTCTTCTTCAACTCTTCTTCTTCTTCTTCTTCTTCTTCTTCTTCTTTCCTTCTCTTCTTCTTCATCATCATCATCTTCTTTTTACTCTTCTTTTTCCACTTCTACTTCTCTTCTTCTTCTTCTCTTCTCTTTATTCTTTTGCTTCTTATTCTTATTCTTCTTCTTCTTCTTCTTCTTCTTCTTTTCCTTCTTCTTATTCTTCTTCTTCTTCTTCTTCTTCTTCTTCTTTACCTTGTCCTTCTCCTTCTACTTCTTCTTCTTCTTCTTCTGCTCTTCTTCTTTTTTCTTCTCTACTTCTTATTCTTTTTACACTTCTTCTTATTCTTCTATGCTTCCTCTTTTTTTCTTTTATTCTTCTTCATCTTCTTCTTCTACTTCTTTTTCTTCCTTCTTTTCTTCTTCTTCATCTTCTTCTTCTTCTTCTTCCTCCCGTTCTTCTTATTCTATTTCTTCTTCTTCTTCTTCTTCTTCCTATTCTTCCTCTTCCTCTACTTCTTCCTCTTCTTCCATTTCTTCTTCTTGCACTTGTTATTCTTCTTCATCCTTTTCTTCTTCCACTTCTTCTACCTTTTCTTCTTTTTCTTCCACTTCTTCCTCTCCTTCCTTTTCTTCTTCTTCTTCTTCTTCTTCTTCTTCTTCCTCTTCTTCTTCATCTTCTTCCTCTTTCTCTTCTTCTACTTTCTCTTCTTCTTGTTTTTCATCTTCTTCTTCTTCTTCTTCCTCCTCCTCTTCTTCTTCTTTCTCTTCTTCTTCATTTTCTTTTCGTCAACATCTTCTTTTTCTTCTTCTTCTTCTTCTTCTTCTTCTTCTTCATCTTCATCTTCTTCTCCTTCATCATCATCATCTTCATCATCTTCTACTTCTTCTTCTTCATCTTCTTTGGGTTTTTCTTCTTCTTCTTCATGTTTTTCTTCTTCTTCTTCTTCTTCTTCTTCTTCTTCTTCTCTTTTTCTTCTTCTTCTTTTTCATCTTCTTCTTCTTCTTCTTCTTCTTCTGCTTTGTCTTCTTCTTCTTCTTCATCTTCTTATCCACCTTCTTCATCTACTTCTTCTCCTTCCTCTTCTTATTCTTTTTCTTCTTCTTCTTCTTGTAATTATTATTATTATTATTATTGTCCTTTTTCTTCTTCTTCTTCTTCTTCTATTTCTTCTTCTTCTACTACAACTACTACTACTACTACTACTACTATGTCTTCTTCTTCTTCTTCAACTTCTTCCACTTCTAATTCATCTTCTTCTTCTTCTTCTTCTTCTTCTTCATTTTCTTCTTCTTACCATATCTCTGATTCCTAATCCCTATCTCCTAATCTCTATCCCTAATCGCTAGTCCTTAATCTCTAGGCCCAAATTCTTAATCTCGAATCTGTAATCCTTCGTCCTAAATCTTTAAGACCTAAACCTTTAAACTTTAATTTCCCATCCTTACTATGTATTCTTTTATCAGGAATCTCTAATCTTTAATCTTTAATCTTTAATCCAAAATCTCTGATCCTTAATACTTGGTCCTTAATCACTTAACCATAATCCTTATTATTAATTCCTTGATCTCTAATCCATAATTACTAATAATTAATCTCTAATCCCCAGTCCCTAGTCTCTATTCTATAATACCTAAACTTTAGCCATTAACACTAATCCTTAATTCATAATCCCTAATTCATAATCCTCAATCGCTAATACCTAATCCCTAATCTCTAATCCCTTATCCTTAATCTCCAATCCTAATCCCTACCTCCCTAAGCCTTAATCCCTAACAAGTAATCTTTAATCATTAAGCACACCCTCCCAAATCCATAATCCAAGTTCTTCATCTTGTTCTTCTTCTTCACCTTCTTCTCCTTCTTCCTTCTTCTACTTCATCTTCTTCTTCAAATACTTCTTATTTTTCTTCTTCTTCTTCTACTACTACTTATTTCTCTTCTTGCCCCTTGTCCTCTTCTCCCTCTTCCTGTTCTTCTTCATCTTTTTCGTCTACTTCTTATTCCACTTCTTCTTCTTCTTCTTCTTCTTCTTCTTCTTCTTCTTCTTCCTCTTCTTCTTCTTCTTCTTCTTCTTCTTCTTTGACTTCTTCCTCTTCTTCTCCTCCTTCTTCTTCTTCTTCTTCTACTACTACTACTACTTCTCCTCCTTCCTCTTCTTCTTCTTCTTCTTCCTATTTAGCTTTAATCTTCTTCTATCTCTTTTTCCACATCTTCTTCTTGCCCTTCTTCTTCTTCATCCTCTTCTTCTTCTTCTTCTTCTTCTTCCCCTTCTTCTTCTTCCTCCCCATCTTCTTCTTCTTCTTCATCCACTTCTCCTCATCTTCCTCCTAACCTTCTACTTCTTCTTTTTCTTCCACTTCTACTTCTTCTTCTTCCCCCTCCTCTTCTACTTCTTCATCTTCTTATTTTTCTTCTTCCTCTTCTTCTTCTACTTCTTCTTCTTCTCCTCTTCCTTTGACTTCTTCTTCTTCTTCTTCAACTTCTTCTTCTCCTTCTTCTTCTGATTGTTCTTCTTCACCTTCTTCTTATTCTTCTTGTTCTTCTTCTTATTCTTCTTCTTTCTCTTCTACTTCTTCTACTTCTTCTTCTTCTTCCTCCTCTTCCTCTTCTTCTTCTTCTTCTTCTTCTTCTCTCCTTTTCCTCCTTTTTCTTCTCTTCTTATTCTTCTTCTTTACTGTTTTATTTCTCCACTTCTTCTCCTTCTCTTTCTTCTTCTTCTTCTTCTTCTTTTTCTACTCTCCAACTTCTTCTGCTTATTCTTCTTCTTATTCTTCTTCATCTTTGTCGTCTTCTCCTTCTTCTTCTTCTTCTTCTTCTTCCTCTACTCCTTGATTTTCTTCATCATCATCCTCTTCTTCTTCTCCTCCTCCTCCTCCTCCTCCTTCTCCTTCTTCTTCTTCTTCTACTTCTACTTCTTCCTTTACTTCTTCTTCTTTTCTTCTTCCTCTTCTTCTTCCTTTTCTTCTTCTTCCACCTCATCTTCTTGTTTTTCTTCTTTCTCTTCTTCCACTTTTTCCTCTTCTTCTTCTTCTTCTTCTTCTTCTTCCTCCACCTCCTCCTCTTCTTCTTCCTCTATCTCTTCTTCTTCTTCTTCTTCTTCTTCTTCTTCTTTTCATCTTATCTTCTCCTTCCTCCTCTTGTTCTTCTTCTTCTTCTTCAACATTATGTTCTTCTTCTTCTTCTTCATCATCATCTTCTTCTTCCTTTTCTTCTTCTTCTTCTACTACTACTTCTCTTATTCTTCTTCTTCTTCTTCTTCTTCTTCTTCCTCTTCTTCTTTTCTTCTTCTTCTTCTTCTCTTTCTTCATCATCTTCTCCTCCAATGTTTTCTTCTTCTACTTCTTCTTCTTCTTCTTCTCCTTCTTCTTGTTCTTCTTCTTCTTCTACTATTACAAATACTTCTTCTTGTTGTTCTTCTTCTACTTCTTCATCTTCTACTTCATTTACTTTTTCCTCTTTTCCTTATACTTCTTCTTCCCTAATCCCTAATCTATAGTCGTTAATCTTTAATCCTTAATCCTCAAAGCTTAGACATTAAGGCCTAGTCCATAATTCTCTAATCCCTCATTCCTAATCTTTAATCCCTTATCATGAATCACTAATCCTTATTCTCTAATCTCTATTCCTAAATCCCTAATCCTTCATTCAAAATCCTATATCTCTTATCCTTGATTCTCATTCTTAATCCCCCAAATATTTAATCCATAGTTCTTAATCCTTACTTTCTAATCCCAAATCTCTAATCCCTTATACCTTAATCCCTAATCTCTAATCCCTAAACCCTAGTTGTAATAACTAATCCCTAATCCCTAAAACCTAATCTCTAATCCCTAATCCTTAATCTTTAATCCATAATCTCTAACACTCAAATCTACAATCCGTAATCCTTAATATATATTAACTAAACCATAATGCTGAAGCCCACCCTCTATGATCCATAACCCATCTTCTTCTTCATGTTCTTCTTCATATTCTTCTTCTTCTTCTTCTTCTTCTTTTCATTCTCCTTCTTGTACTTCATCATATTCTTCAGATTCTTCTTCTTGTTTCTCTTCTTTTTCTTCTTCTTATTCATTTTTTTCTTCTTCTTCTACTTCTTCTTCCTCATCTTCCAATTCATCCTCTTCTACATCTTCCTATTCACCTTCTTCATACTCTTCTTCAAGTTTCTCTTCTTCTTTTACTTCTTCTCTTCTTCTTCTTTTTCCTCTGCCTCTTCTTCTTTTCTTACTTTGACTTCTTCTTCTTTTTCTTCTATTTTTCTTACTCTTCTTATACTTCTTCTCCTTCTTCTTCTTCTTCGACTTCTTCATCTTTTCTTCTTCTTCTTCTTCCTTTTTTTCTTCTTCTTCCTCTCCTTCTTCTTCTTCTTTTCCTCTTCTTCTTTCTATTTATCCTCTTCTTCTTCCTCCTCTTCTTCTACATCATCTTCTTGTTCTACTTCTTCTTCTTCTTCCTCCTCTTCTTCATCTTCTTCGACAAGTTCTTATTCTTCTACTTCCTATTATCCTTATCTTCCACTTATTCATCTTCATCTTCTTCTTCCACTTGCTCTTCTTCTTCTTCTTCTTCCTCCTCTACTTCTTCTTCTTCTTCTTCTTCCTCCTCTACTTCTTGTTGTTGTTGTTCTTCCTCTTTCTCTTCTTCTTTTTTTTCTTTTCCACTTCTTATATATCTTTTGCTCTTCTTCTTCTTCCTCTACTTCTTCTTCATCCTCTTCTTCTTCCTCTTCTTCATCTTCTTCCTCCTCATCTTCTTGTTCCTCTTCGACCTCTTCTCCTCATCTTCCACTTCGTCTTCCTCTTCTTCTTCTTGCTCTTCTTCTTCTTCTTCTTCTTCCTATTCTTCTTTTTCTTCTTCTTCTTCTTCTTCTTCTTCCTCTTCTTCTTCTTCTTATTCATCTTCCTCTTCTTCTTAATCTTCTTCTTCCTCTCCTTCTTCATCCTCTCCTTCTTCCTTTTCTTCTTCTTCTCGTTTTTTTTGTTCTCCTTCTTTCTTTTCCTCTTGCTCTTCTTCTTGTTCTTCTTATTCTTCTACTACTACTACTTCTAATTCTTCATCTTCTTCTTCTCCTTCTTCCACTTCTTCTTATTCTTATTATTTTCACTCATTTTCTTCTTCTTCTACTTCTTTGTCTTCTTCTTCCACTTCTTCTTTTTCTTCTTCTTCTTCTTATACTTCTTCTTCTACATTTTCTTCTTCTTCTTCTTCTCCTTCTTCTTCGTCTCCTTCTTCTTCTAATTCTAATTCTTTTGCTTCTTCTTCTTCTTCTTCTCTTTTTCTTCCTCCTCCTCTTCATCTTCTTCTTCTTCTTCCTCTACTTCATTCCCTTATTATTATTATTCTTCTTCTACTCCTCCTCCTCCTTTTTTGACTTCTACTTCTTAATCATCATCATCTTCTTCTTCTTCTTTTTCTTCCTCCACTTCTTCTTCTACTTCTTCTTCTCCTTCTTCATCTGCTTATTTTTCTTCTTCTTCTTCTTCTTCTTCTTCTTCTTCTGCTTCTTCTTCTACTTGTTCTTCTTCAGCTTCTTCTCCTTCTTCTACTTGTTCTTCTTCTTCTTCCTCTTCTACTTCTTCCCCTTCTTCTTTTACTACAACTTCTTCTCCCTCTTCTTCTTCTTCTTCTTACTTTTCTTCTTCTTCTTGTTATTTTACTTCTTCTTCATCTTTCTTTTGTTCCCCTTCTTCCTTTTCTTCTTCCTCCTCTTCTTCATCTTCTTCATTTTTGTTCATCTTCTTCTTCTTCTTCTTCTTCTTGTCCTTGTTCTTCTCCTGGTCCTTCATCTTCTACTTCATCTTCTTGTTCTTCTTCCAGTTCTTTTTATTATTTTTCTTCTACTTCTTTGTCTTTCACCATTACTTCTTCTTCTTCCTCATCTTGTTCCTCTTCTTCCTCTTCTTCTTATTCCTCTTCTTCTTCTTCTTCTTAATTTTCTTCTACTTTTTGTTATTTTACTTCTTCTTCATCTTCCTTTTGTTCCCCATCTTCCATTTCTTTTTCCTCCTCTCCTTCATCTTCTTCTTTTTGTTCTTCTTCTTCTTCTTCTTTTTCTTCTTCTTCTTGTCCTTGTTGTTCTCCTGGTCCTTCATCTTCTACTTCATCTTCTTGTTCTTCTTCCAGTTCTTTTTGTTCTTTTTCTTCTTCTTCTTTGTCTTTCTCCACTACTTCTTCTTCCTCATCTTGTTCCTCTTCTTCCTCTTCTTCTTCTTCCTCCTCTTCCTCTTCTTCTTCTTGTTGTACTTATTTTTCTTCCTTCTTCTTCTTCTTCTCCTTCTTCTACTTCCTCCTCTTCCTCATTTTCCTTCTCTTCGCCTTCTACCTCTTCTTCATCCTCTTCTTCATCTTCTTCTTCTTCTTGTTCTTCTTCTTCTCCTTCTTCTTCTTCTTTGTCTGCTTCTTGCTCTTCTTCTTTGCCTTCTTTTTCCTCTTCTTCTTCTTCTTCTTCTTCTTTCTCTTCTACTCCTTCTTCAACTTCTTCCTTTCCTTCTTCATGCTGTTCTTCCTCTTCATCCTCTTCTTCTTTTGCTTCTTCTTCCTCTTTGTCTTCCTTTTCTTTTTCATCTTCTGCCTCATTTTCTTGTTCTTCATCTTCCTCTTCTTCCTTTTCTTCCTCATCTTCCTCTTCTTCTTCTTCCTTTTCTTCTTCTTCTTCTTCTTCCTCTTCTTCTTCTTCTTCTTCTTCTTCTTCTTCTTCTTCCTCTTCTTCTTCTTTCTCTTGTTTTTCTTCTTTCTTCTCCTTCTTCCTTTTCTTCTTCATCATCTTCTTCTTTTTCTCCTTCATCTTCTTCTTCTTCTTCTTCTCCTTCTTCTTCTTGTTCGTTTTCTACTACTTCTCCTCCTTCCTGCTCTTGTTCCTCTTCTACCCCTTCTTCTTCCTTATCTTCTTCTTCTTCTTCCTCCTGTTCTTCTTTCTTTACTTCTACTTTTTCTTCGTTCTTCTTCTTCTTCTTCTTCTTCTTCTTCTTCTCCTTATTCCTCTTCTTCTTCAATTTCTTTCTCTTTGCATTCTTCCTCTTTTTCTTCCTCTTCTTCTTCTTCTTCTTGCTTTTCTTCTTTCTCTTCTTCTTCATCTTCTTTTTTGTCTTCTTTGTTTTCTTCTTTTTCTTCATCATCGTATTCTTCTTCTTCTTCTTCTTCATCAACTTCTTCTTCTTCTTCTTCTTCTTGATCTTCTTCTTCTCTTCTTCCTCTTCTTCTTCTCCTTCTTCTTCTTCATCTTCTCCTCCATTTTTTTTCTTCTTCTTCTACTTCTTCTTACTCTCCTTATTTTTCTTCTTCTTCCACTATTTCTTCTTCTATTACTACTAATACTTCTTTTTCTTCTACTTCTACGCCTACTACTTCTTTTACTTTACCTTCTTCTTCTTCTTCTTCCCTAATCCCTAATCTCTAATCCTTAATCTTTACTCCTTTATCCTTAATGCTTAATCTTTAAGACCTAATCCCTTAATCTCTAATCCCTCAACCCTAATCTTTAATCCCTTATTTTAAATCCCTAATTTCTAATTTCTAAGCTCAAATCCTTAACCCTAAATCCCTTATCCTTAATCCTTATTCTTAATCCTTTAAACTTTAATCCATAATTCCTAATCCTTAATCCCCATTCTTTATTCCCTAATCCCTAATCTATAATCCTTAAACTTTAGGTGTAATAACTAAACCTTAATTCATAATTCCTAATCACTAATATATAATGTCGAATCCCTAATCCTTAATCTCTAATCCCAAATTCTTATCACTCAAATCCTTTATTCCTAATCTCAAATAACTAATCCCTATAGCCTAGGCCTACCCTCCTTAATCTATAACCCATTGTCATCTTCTCGTTCTTCTTCATCTTCCTCTTCTTCTTCATATTCTTCTTCTTCTACGTCTTCCTCATCTTCTTATTATTCTTGTTCTTCTTCTTCTTCTTCTTCTTCTTTTTCTACTTTTTCTTCTACTTCTTCTTCTTTGTCTTCTTCCTCTACTTCCATTACTTCTTCTACTTCTTCTTCTCTTTCCTCTTCTTCCACTTCTTCTTTCTCTTCTTCTTCTTGTACTTCTACTTCTATTTTTTCTTCATCTTCTTCTTCCTTTCTTCTTATTTTCTTCTTCTTATTCATTTACTTTCTCCTTTTCTCCTTCCTCCTCTTCTCCTTCTTCTACCTCTTCTTCTTCTTCTTCTTCTTCTTCTTCTTCTTCTACTTCTTCCTCTTATATTTTTCTGTCTCTTTTTCTTCTTTTTCTTCTTCTTCTTCTTCCTCTTCTTCTTCTTTTTCTTCTTCTTCCACTCATTCCTCTTCTTTCTCTTCTTCTTCTTCCACTTATACTTCTTCTTCTTCCTCTTCATCTTCTTTTATGCATCATCTTCTTCTACCTATTCTTCTTCTTTCTCCTCTTCTTCTTCTTCCCCTTCTTCTACTTCTTTTTCTTCTACTATTACAACTACCACTACTTCTACTACTACTACTTCTTGTTCTTCTTCTACTTCTTTTACTACTTCTTCTTCTTCTAATTCCTCTTGTTCCACTTCTTTTTCTTCTTCCTCTTCTTTTTCTTCGCCCTCTTCTTCTTGTTCTTCATCCGATTCTTCTTCTTCCTTTTGTTCTTCTTCTTCCCGTTCTTCTTCTTCTTCTACTTCTTCTTCTTCTTCTTCTTCTTCTTTTTCTTCTTCATCTTCTACTTCATCTTCTTGTTCATCTTCCTCTTCTTTTTCTTCTTTTTCTTCTTCTTTTCTTCTTCTTCTTCTCCTTTTCTACAACTTATTCATCTTCCTCCTCCTTTTATTCCTCTTCTTCCCCTTCTTCTTCTTGTTCTTCTTCTTCCTCTTCCTGTTCTTCTTGCTCCACTTTTTTTCTACCTTCTTCTACTACTTGTTCTTCTTCTTATTTTTCTTCTTCTCCATCTTCCTATTCTTCTTCATCTCTTTTCCCTTTTGCTTCTGCCTCTTCTTCTTTCTATTCTTCATTTTCTACTTCTTTTTATTTTGCTCCTTCTTCTTCTTCTTCTTCTTCTTCTACTTCTTCTTCTTCCTCTATTTCTTTTTCTTCTTGTTCTTCTTCCTCTTCTTCATCCTCTTCTTTTTCCACATCTACCTCTTCTTCTTTTTCTTCTTGCTCCTCTTCTTCCACTTCTTCTTCCTTTTCTTTCTTTCTTCCTCCTCATGATCTTGATCTTCTTCTTCCTCATCTTCCTCTTCTTTTACTTCTTTTTATTCTTATTCTGCTTCTTCTTCTTCTTCTTCCTTTTCATCATCATCATCTTCTGCTTCTTCTTCCTTCTCCTCTTCTTCTTTCTCTTCTTCTTCTTCTTCTTCTTTTTCTTCTTCTTCTTATTATTTTTCATATTCTTCTTCCTCTTCATGTTCTTCCTCTTCGTCATCATCATCATTATCTTCTCCTTCTTCTTCTTCTTCATTTTCTCCTTCTACTTTTTCTTCTCCTCCTCCTTCCTCGACATCTTCTTCTTTTTCATCTTCTTCTTCTTCTTCTTCTTCTCCCTCCTCCTCTTCTACTTCTTCATCACCTTCTTCTACTGTTTCTTCTTCTTCTTCCACTTCTTCTTCTTCATTTTCTTCAACTTCTTCTTCTTCTTCAACATTTTCAACTTCATCTTCATCTTCTTCTTTAACTTCTTCTTCCCCCTCTAACTCTTCATCTTGTTCTTCTTCTATCTCTTCTTTTTCTTCATCTTCTTCTTCTTCTTTTTGTGCTTTTTCTTCTTCTTCTTCTTCTTCTACTTCTTCTTCTAGTTCTTCTTCTTCTATTTCTTCTTCTTCTTCTTCTTCTTCATTCTTTTCCTCTTCTCTTTCTTCTTCTTCTTCTTAATCTTTTCATCATCCAATTCTAATTCTTCTTCTTCATCTTCTTCTTCATCTTCTTCTTCCTCTTGTCCCTCTTCTTCTACTTCTTCTCCTACGTCTTCTTCTTCTTCTTCTTCTTCTTTCGCTTCTTCTTCTTCTTCTTCATCTTCTACTTCTTCACCTTTTTCTTCTTCTTCTTCTTCTTCTTCTTCGTCTTCTTCTTCTTCTTGTTCTTCTTCTTCATTTACTTCATATTTTTATTCTTCTTCCTCTCATTCCTCTTTTTCCTGTTCTTCTTCTGCCCCTTCTTCTTCTTCTTCTTCTTCTTTGTGTTGTTCTTACTCTTCTTCCTCTTCTTCTTCCCCTTCTTATTATTCTTCTTCTTCTTCTTCTTTTACTCCTACTTCTTTTTCTTCTTCTTCTTCTTCTTCTTCTTATTCTTCTTCTGCTTCTACTTCTTCTTCTTCTTCTTCGTCATCTTCCTCTTCTTCCTTTTCTTTCCCTTCTTCTTCTTCTTCTTCTTCTTCTTTCTCTTCTTCTTGTTAATTTCCTTCTTCTTCTTCTTCTTCTTCTTTTTCCTATTCTTCTTCATCCTTCTCAAGATCTTCTTCTCCCACGACTTCCTCTTCTACATCTTCTTCATCCTCATTTTCTCCTTCTTATTCATCCTTTTCTCCTCGTCTTCCTCTTTTTCTTCTTCTTCCTCTTTTTCTTCCTTTTCTTCTTTTTCTTCTTCTTCTTCTTCCTCGTCTTCTTCTTCTTCTTCTTCCTCTTCCTCTTCTACTTCTTCTTTTTCTTCTTTTTCTTCTTCTTCTTCTTCTTCTTCCTTTGCTTTTTCTTCTTCTTCTTACTTTTCTTAATTTTCTTCTTCTTCTTTTTTGTCATCTTCTGCATCTTATTCTTCTACTCTTTTTATTCCTCCACTTCTTCTTCCCCTTCTTCTTCCTCTTCTTCATTTCTTCTTCATTTTTCTCTTCTTCTTACCCTTCATATTTCTTCTTCTTCTTCTTCCTCTCCTTGTAATTGTTATTCTTGTTCTCCTCCTTCTTTGACCTCCTCTTCTTCTTCTTCTTCTTCTTCTACTACTACTACTACCACTACTTCTTTTGCACCCTCTTCTTCTACTACTTCATCTTCTTCTACTTCTTCTCCTTCTTCTTCTTCTTCTTCAACTTCTTCTTCTTCTTCTTCTACTTCTTCTACTTGTTCTTCTTCTTCTTATTTTTCTTCTTCATCTTCATCTTCCCCAATTCATTCTTCTTCTTTGTCTTCTGTTACTTCTACATTTATTTCTTCTTCTTCCTCCTCTTCCTCTTTTTCTTCTTCTTCTTCCTCCTCTTCTTCCGCCTCTTCTTCTCCTTCTTCGTAATCTTGTTCTTTATCTTCTTCTTTGTATTCTTCTTCTTCTTCTTCTTCTTCTTCTTCTACTTCCTCCTCTTCTTCTCCTTCTTCTTCGTAATCTTCTTCTTTATCTTCTTCTTTGTCTTCTTCATCTTCTTTTTCTTCTACTTCCTATTATTTTCTTCTTCTTTTTCTTCTTCTTCTTCCACCTCCTCCTCTTCTTTTTTTCTTATTCTTCTTCTTGTTCCTCTTTTTTTTCTACTTCTCCTTCTTCATCTTCTTTTGTTCATCTTCTTCCTCTTCTTCTTCTGTCTTTTCTTCTTCTCCTTCTTCCTCTTTCTCTTCTTCCTCTTCTTCTTGTTCTTCTTCATATTCTTCTTTTTCCTTTTCTTCTTCTTCTCCCCCTTCTTCTTCTTCTTCTTCTTTTGCTTCTCCTTGTTCTTCTTCTTGTTCATCTTCTACTTCATCTTCTTGTTCTTCTTCCTCCTCCCTTTATTCTTTTTCTTTTTCTTCTTCTTTTCCTTCTTCTTTTTCTAATACTTCTCCTTATTCCTCCTACAGCTCCACTTCTTCCCCTTCTTCTTCTTCCTCTTCTTCTTCATCTTCTTTCTCTTTTGCTTCTTCTTCATCTTCTTCTTCTTCTTTCTCTTCTTCATCTTCTTCCTTCACTACTACTTCTTCCTCATCTTCTTTCTCTTCTTCTTCTTCTTCTTCTCCTTCTTCTTCTTCTTCTTATTCTTTTTCATCTTCATCTTCTTCAACTTCTTCCTATTCTTCATCTTCCCCTTCTTCTTTCACTTCTTCCTCTCCTTCTTCTTCTTGCTTTTCTTCTTCTTCTTCTTCTTCCTAATGTTCCTCTTCTTCTTCTTCTTTTTCTTCGTCTTTGTCTTCTTCTTCTTCTTATTCTTCTTTATGTTCCACTTCTTCTTCTTCTTCTTTTTCTTCATCTTCTACTTCTTCCTCTTCTTCTTCTTTTCCTATACATCTCCTTTTTCTTCAGGTTCATCTTCTTCTTCTTTTTGTTCTTGCTGTTCTTTTTCGTCTTCTTCCTCTTCTTCTTCTGTTTCTTCATCTTCTTCTTCTTCTTCTATTTCTTCTTCTTCTTCTTCTTCTTGTTCCTTTCTTCTTCTTTTTCTTCCTCCTCTTCTTCCTCTTCTTCTTCTTCCTTTTCTTCTTCTTCTTCTTCTCCTTCCTATTATTCTTCTTCTTCTTCCACTTCTTCTTCTTCTTCTTCTTCTTCTCCTTCTTCTTCTTCTTCTTCTTCTATTTCCTCTTCTTCTTTCTTTTATTTTTCTTCTTCTTCTTCTCATTCTTTGTTGACTTCTTCTTCTTCTTCTTCTTCTTCTTCTTCACCCTCTTCTTGTTCTGCTTTTTCTTCTCCTTCCTCTTCTACTTCTTCTTCTTCTTCTTCTTCTTCTACTTCTTCTTCTACTTCTTCTTCTTCTTCTCATTCTTCTTCTTCTTCTTTTCTCCGTATTCTTCTACTTCTACTTCTTCTTCTTCTTCTTCTTCTTCATTCTCTTCTCCAACTTCTTCTTGTTCTCCTTCTTCTTCCTCTACTTCTTCTACTTGTTCTTTTTATTCTTCTACTTCTTGTCCTTCTACTTCTTCTGTTTCATCTTCTTCTACTACTTCTTCTACTTCTTCTACTTCTTCTACTTCTTCATCTTCAACTTGTTCTTCTTCTTCTTCTTCTTCCTCTTCTACTCCTTTTTCTTCTTCTTCTTTTTCTTCTTTTTCTACTTCTTCTTCTTCTTTTTCTACTTCTTCTTCGTCTTCTTCTTCCACTTTTTTTTCCTCTTCTTCCTACTCTTCTTCTTCTTCCTCTTCTTCTTATTCCTTTTCTTCTTCTTCCTCCTCCTCTTCTTCTTCCTCTTCTTCTTCCACTTCTTCATCTTCTTCCTCTTCTTTTTCTCCTCCTCAACTTTCTTTTCTCCTACTTCTTCCTCCACTTCTTCGTCTTCTGTCTTCGTCTCCCTCTTCTTCTTCTTCTTTTCATCTTAAACCTCCTCCTCTTCTTCTTCTTCCTTCTCCTCTTCCACTTCTTCTTCTTCTTCTTCTTCTTCTTTTTGTTCATCTTCTTCTTCTTCTTCTTCTAATTGTTCTTCTACTTCTTTTTCTTCTTCTTCCACCTCTTCTTCTTCTTATTTTATTTCTTCTTCTAATTCTTATTTTTCTTCTTCTTCTTCTTCTTCTTCTTCTTCCTCTTCTTCTATGATACCTTCTTCATCATCATCATCTTCTCCATCTACTTCATCTACTTCTTCAAAAATCTTCTTCAACTACATCTTCTTCTTCTTCTTCATCATCTTCTTATTCTTCTTCTTCTTCTTCTTCCTTTTCTTCTTCTTCCTCTTCCACATTTCCTTTGCCTTCTTCTAGTTGTTTTTCTTCTTCTTCTTTATCTTCTTTCCTCATCAACTTCTTCCTCTTCTTCTTCTTCTTATTTTTTTCTTCTTCTTCTCCTTCGTCTTCTTCCTCTTCTTCTTCTTCTTCAACTTCTTCTCCTCCTTGTTCTTCTCCTTCCTTTTCTTCTTCTTCTTCTTCTTCTTCTTCTTCCCCTCCTCCTCCTCCCCCTTCATCATCATCATCATCTTCTCCTTCTTCTTCTTCTCTTTTACATCTTCTTTTCTTCTCTTCTTCTCCCTCTTCATCTTCTTCTTCTTTTTACTCTTCATCTTCTTCCACTTCTTCTCCTTCTTCATCTTCTTCTTCTTCCCATCTCCTTCCTTTGCTTCTTCTTCTTATTCTTCTTATTCTTCTTCTTCTTCTTCTTCTTCTTCTTCTCCTCCTCCTTCTACATCTTCTTCTTCTTCATCATCATCATCATCTTCTTCTTCTTCTTCTTCTTCTTCTCTTTCTCTTCTTCTTCTTCTTGTTCTTCTTTTTCCTTTTCTTTTTCCTTTTCTTCATCATCTTCCAGATCTACTTCTTCATTTTCTTCTTCTTCTTCTTCCTCCTCTTCTTCTACTTCATCTTTCTCTTCTTCTTCTTCTTCTTCTTCTTTTTCTTCCACTTCTTCTTTTTCTTCCTATTCCTCTTCTTCTTCTTCCTCTTCTTCTTCCTCTTCCTCTTCTTCTTCCTCAACTTCCTATACTTCTTCTTCCCCTTCTTCTTCTTCTTCTTCCCATGTTTGTCTTCTTCTTCATCTTCTTCTCCTCATTCCTCTTCTTCTTCTTCTTCTTCGTCATCTTCTTCCACTTCAGCTTCTTCTTCTTCTTCTTCCTCCTCTTCCACTTCTTCTTCGTCTTCCTCTTCTTCATCTTCTTCTTTTCCTCTTCTACTTTCTCTTTTTCCTCTTCTTCTTCTTCATCCTCTTCTATTTCTTCTTTTTCCTCTTCTTCTTCCTCTTCCTGCTAATCCTCTTCTTCTTCTAAAACCTCTTCTCCTCATCTTCCTCTTCTTCTACTTCTTCTTCTACATCTTCTTCTTCTTCATCCTCCTCCTCCTTGTTTTATTCAATTACTTCTTCTATTTTTTCTTTTTCTTCCTCCTCTTCTTCTACTTCTTCTTCATCTTCTTTCTCTTCTTCTTCTTCTTCTTCATGTTCTTCTTCTTCTTTTTCTTCTTCTTCTACTTCTTCCTTTTCTTCTTCCTCTTCTTCCTCTTCCTCTTCTTCTTCTTTGTCCTCTTCTTTGGCTTCTTCTACTTCTTCTTCTTCTTCCTCTTCTTTGACTTCTCCTTCTTCTTTGTCCTCCTCTT
>JAIUJO010000088.1:1395196-1405196 GCA_023846275.1 Vanilla planifolia
TTTCTTCTTCCTGTTCTTCTTCTTCGTCTTCCTCTTTCACTTCTTCCACTTCTCCTTCTTCTTGCTCTTCTACTTCTTCTTCTTCCTTTTCATCTTCCCCTCCTTCTTCCTTTTTTCTTCTTCTTCCTACTCATCTTGTTTCTCTTCTTCTCTTCTTTCTCTTCTTCTTAATGTTCCTCTCCTTCTTCTTCTTCTACTTCTTCTTCTTCATCTTCTTCTTCTTCTTCTTCTTCTTCTTCTTCTTCTTCTTCTTTCTCTTCTTCTTCTTCAACTACTTCTTCTTCCTCTCCTTTTTCTTCTTCTTCGTCTTCTTCTTCTTCTTCTTCTTCTTCATCTAATTCTTCCACTTCTTCTTCTTCCTCCTCCTCTTCTTCTACTTCTTCATTTTCTTCTCTTCCTCTACATCTCCTTCCTCTTTCTATTCTGCTTCTTCCTCTTCTTATTCTTGCTCTTCTTTTCTTCTTCCTCTTCTTCCTCTTCTTCTTCCTTCTCTTCTTCTTCTCCTTTTCCTATTTCATCTTCTTCTTCTTCCTCCTCTATTTCCTTTTCCTCCTCTTCTTCTTCCTCCTCTTGTTCATGTTCTTCTTCTTCCACTTCTTCTTCTTCTCCTTCTTATTGTTCTTATTCTTTTTCTTCTTTTACTTCTTCTTTTCTTCTTCTTTGTCTTCTATTTCTTATTCTTATTGTTCTTGCCTTTTTTCATCTTTTTCTTCTTTTTCTTCTTCATCATCTTGTTCTTCTTTTACTTCTTCTCTTTTTTTCATCCTCTTCTTCTTCTAGTTCTTTTGTTTCCTCTTCTTCTTTCTATTCTTTTTTCATCATCTATTTTTTCCCTTCCTTCGTCAACTTCTTCTTCTTATTTTCTTCTTCTTCTTCTTCTTCTCCCTCTTCTTATTTTACTTTTTCTTCTCCTTCTTCCTCTACTTCTTCTTCTTCTTCTACTTCTTCTTATTATTCTTCTTCTTCCTTTCTACTTCTTTTGGTTCTTCTTCTTCTTCTACTACTACTTCTACTTCTTCTTTTACTTCTTCATCTTCTACTTATTATTATTATTATTATTATTATTATTATTAACATTATTATTAATATTCTTCCTTTTCTTCTTCTTCCTTTTCCTTTTTCCTCTTCTACTACTATTTCTAGTTCTTCTTCTTCTTCTTCATCTTCTTCTTCTTCTTCTCCTTCTGCTTTTTCTACTTCTTCATCTTCTTTTTCTACCACTCATTCTTTATTCTTCATCTTCTTCTACTTCTACTTTTTCTTATTCTTCTTCTACTTCATCTTCTTATTCTTTTTCTTCTTCACTTTTTACTTTTTCTTCTACTTCTTCATCTATTTCTTGTTCTTCCTCTTTTTCCACTCCTTCCTCCTCTTCTTCTTCGTCTTCTTTTTCTTCATCCTCTTTAACATCTTCCACTTCTTCTTCTTCTTACTATTCTTCTACTTCTTCCTCTTCTTCTTCTTCCCCTTCTTTTCCCTCTTCTTCTTCTTCGTCATCTTCCTCTTCTTCTTCTTCCTCCTCTGGTTCCTCTTCTTCCTCTTTTTCTTTTTCTTCTTCCTATTCTTCTTCTTCCTCTTCTTCTTCTTATTCGTTTTCTTGTTCCTCCTCCTCCTCTTCTTCTTCCCCTTCTTCTTCCACTCCTTCATCTTTTAGCTCTTGATCTTCTTCTTCCACTTCTTCTTTTTCTTCTTTTTCTTCTTCTCTTTCTTCTTTTTCTTCTTCTTCTTCTTCTTCTTCCTCTTCTTCCTCTTCTTCCTCTTCTTCTTCTTCTTCTTCCTCTTCTTCTTCTTTTTATTTTTCTTCTTCCTCCTCCTCCTCTTCTTCTTCCCCTTCTTCTTCCAATTCTTCATCTTCTAGCTCGTGATCTTCTTCTTCTTCTTCGTCTTCTTCTCGTCATCTTTCTCTTCTCCTTCTTCTTCTTCTTTTTCCTCTTCTTCTTCGTCGTCATCCTCTTCCTCTTCTTCATCTTCATTTCTTCTTATTTCTCCTCTTCTTCTTCTTCTTTTTCCTCCTCCTCCTCTTCCACTTCTTCCACTTCTTCTTCTTCTTCTACTTCATCTTCTTCTTCTTAATCTTCTTCTTTTTTGTTCTTCCAATTGTTGTTCTACTTCTTCTTCTTCTTCTTCCTCCTCCTCTTTTTCTTCTTCTATTTCTTGTTCTGCTTCTTATTTTTCTTCTTCTTCTTCTTCTATGACATCTTCATCATCATCATCTTCATCTTCTACTTCTTCAAAAATCTTCATCTTCTTCTTCTTCTTCTTGTGCTTCTTCTTATTCCACCTTTTCCTCTTTGTCCCCTTCTTCCTATTCCTCTTCTTCCACTTCTCCTTATTTCTTTCGCTTCTTCCTCATCTTCTTCTTCTACATTTTCTTCTTCTTCTTCTTCTTCCTCTTTTTCTTCGTCTTCTTCTTCTTCTTCTTCTTCTTCTTTTTCTAATTCTTTCCTCTTCCTCTTCTTCTTCTTCTTCTTCTTCTTCTTCTTCTCCTTGTTCTTCTTCCACTTCTTCTTCTTCTTCTTCTTCTTCTTCTCCTTCTTGTTCTCCTCCATCTTTTTATCCTCCTTCTTATACTTCTTCTTCTCACCATCTTCTTCTTCTTCTACTACTTCTTCATCTTGTTCTTCTTCTTCTTCTTCTTATTCTTCTTATTCTTCTTCTTCTTCTCCTCCTCCTCCTCCTCCTCTTTCTTCTTCTTCTACGTCTTTTTCTTCTCTTCTTCTTCATGTTCTTCTTATTTTTGATGTTCGTCTTCTTCCCCTTCTTCTTCTACTCACCTTCTTCATCTTCTTCTTCATCTCTTCTCCTTCTTGTACTTCTTCTTCTTTTTCTTCTTCTTATTCTTATTCTACATCTTCTTCTTCTTCTCCTTCTTCTTCATCATCTTCATCTTCTTCTTCTTCTTCTTCTTCTTCTTCTTCCTCTTCTATCCCTTCTTCTTCTTCATCATCATCTTATTCTTCTTCTTCTTCTTCTTCTTCTTCTTTTTCCTCTTCTTCTTCGTCTTCTTCCTCATTGTTCACTTCTTCTTCTTCTTTTTATTCTTCTTCTTTTTCTTCTTCTTCTTTTTCTTCTTCTTCTTCTTCCTCTTCTTCATCTTTCTCTTCTTCTTCTTTTTCTTCTACTTCTTCTTCTTCTTCTTCTTCTTCTGCTTCTTCTTTTTCTACTTCTTATTCCACTTCTTCTTCTTCTTCATCATTATCATCATCAACATCATAATCATCTTCTTCTTCTTCTTATTTTTCTTTTCCTTCTTCTTCTTCTTCTTCTTCTTCTTCTTCTTCTTTTACTTCTTCTTCTTTTTCTTCTTCTTCTTCTTCTTGTTCTTCTTTTACTATGTCTTCTTTTTCTTCTTCTTCAAACTCTTCTCCATCTTTTTCTTCACCTTCTCCTCCGTCTTCTTTTTCTTGTACTTCTTCTTCTTCTTCTTCCACTTCTTCGTCTTCTTCTACTTTTTATCCTTCTTCTTCTTGTTCTTGTTCTTGTTCTTCTTCTTCTACTTCAACTTCTTCTTCTTTTTCTTCTTCTTCTGCTCCTACTACTGCTACATCTTCTTCTACATCTTCTTCTTCTTCTTGAACTTCAACTTCTTATTCATCTACTTCTACTTCTTCTACTTCTTTTTCTTTCTCTTCTCTAATCCCTAATGCTTAATCCTTATCACCTAATCTTTATTTGTGATCCCTAAACCATAATCCCTAGTCCCTAATCTTTAATCTTTAATCTTTAAGTCTTCATCCCTTAACCTTTAATTTCTTATCCTTACACTTTACCCTTTTCATCTTGTTCTATCTCTTTTTCCTCCTCTTCTTCTTCCTCTTCTTTTTCCTCAACTTCTTCTTTTTCTTCCCCTTCCTCTTGTTCTTCGTCCTCATCAACATCATCTTCTTCTTCTTCTCCGCATTCCCCTTCTTCTTCTACTTATTCTTCATCTTCTTCCATTTCAACTTCTTCTTCTTCTTCTTCCTCCTTTTCCACTACTTCTTCCTTCTCTTCTTCATCTTCTTCTTTTCCACTTCTTCTTCCTCTTCTTCTTCTTCATCCTCTTCTTCTTCCTCTTCAATTTCTTCTTCTTTTTCCCCTTCTTCTTCTTCTTCCCCTAGATCTTCTTCTTCTTCGACCTCTTCTCCTCATCCACCTCTTCTTCTTCTTCTTCTTCTTCTTCTTCGTTCTCCTCCTCCTCGTCTTCATCATTTACTTCGCCTTCTACGTATTCTTTTTCTTCCCCTTCTTCATCTTGTTCTTCTTCTTCTTCTTCTCCATCTTCATCTATATCTTCTTCCTCTTCTTCTTCCTCCTCCTCTTCTTCTTCTTCTTCTCCTTCTTCTTCTTCTTCTTCCTCTTCTTCCTCTTCTTTCTCTTCCTCTTCTCCTTCTTATTCTTCCTTTTCTTTCACTTTTTTTTTTCATCTTCTTCTTCTTCTACTACTTCTTCTTCTTCTTCCACTTGTTCTTCTTCTTCTTCTTCTTCTTCATCTTCTTCTTCTTCTTCCTCTTCTTCTTCTTCTTCTTCCTCCTTTTCTTCTTCTTCTTCTTCTTCTTCTTCTTCTTCCTTTTCTTCTTCTTCTTCTTCTTCTTCCTCTTCTTCTTCTTATTATTCTTCTTTCTTTACTCTTTTTCTTCCTCTTCTTCTTCTTCTTCTTGCTCTTTTTCCTCTTCCTCTTCCCCTTCTTCTTCATCTATTCCGTCTTGTTCTTCTTGTTCTCCTCCTCCTCCTTTTACTTCTTCTTCTTCTTCTCCTACTTCTTCTTCTATTTCTTCTTCATTTTCTTCTTCTGTTTCTTCTTCTTCTTCTTCTTCTTCTTCTACTTCTTTTTCTACATCTTCATCTAGTTCTTCTTCTTCTTCTTCTTCTTCTTCTTCTTCCTCTACTTCTTCTTGTTCTACTACTATTTCTTCATCTTCTTCCTTTTCAACTTCAACTTCTTTTTTTTCTTCTTCATCATCTTCTTCTAATTCTTCTTCTTCTTATTCTTCTTCTTTGTCTACTTCTTCTTCTTCTTCTTTTTCTTCTTCTAACTCTTCTTCTTCTTCTTCATCTTCTTCTTCTTCTTCCTCTACTTCTTCTTCTTCTTCTTTTACTTATTCTTCTTCTTCTACTTCTACTTCTTCATCTTCTACTTTTTTACGTCTTCTTTTTCTTCTTTTTCTTCTTCTTCTTCTTCTTCTTCTTCTTCTGCTCCTTTTACTTCTTCTTCTTCTTCTCCTATTTATTCTTCTCCATCTTTTTTCTGCTCTTCCTCTTCTTCTTGCTTTCTTCTTCTTCCTCGTCATCTTCTTCATCAACGTGTTCTTCATCATCTTCCACTTGTTCTTCTTCTCCTTCTTCTTCTACTTCTTCTATTTGTTCTTCATCTTCTACTTCTTCTCTGTCTTCTTCTTCTTCTCCTTCTTCTTCTTCTTCTTCTTCACTTCTTTTTCTTCTTCTTCTTTTTCTTTTTCTTTTCTTCGTCTTCTTCTTCTTCTTCTTTTTCTTTACACTTCTTCTTCTTTGACTTCTTGTTCTTCTCTTTCTTCTTATTCTTCTTCTTCATCTCATTTCCTTCTTCTCCTACTTCTTATCCTTATTCATCTTCTTCTTCTTCTTCTCTTCTCCTTCTTCTTCTTCTTCTTCTTCCTCCCCCACTTCTTCTTCTTTGCCTTCTCCTCCATCTTCTTCATCTTCTCTTTTCTCTTTTTTTCTTCAACTTCTTCTTATTCTCCCTCTTCTACTTCTTCTTCTTCTTCGTCTTCTTCTTCTCTTCTTCTTCTTCATTCTTCTTCTTCTTCTTCTTCATCATCATCTTCTTCTTTATCTTCTTCTTCTTCTTCTTTTTCTTCTATTTCTTCTTCTTCTTCTACTACTACTACTCCTTCTACTTCTTTTTGTACTACTTTTACTTCTTCATCTTCTTTTTCTCTAATCCCTAATCTCTATTCCTTAATACTTAATCCCTAATCTATAATACTTAATCCCTAATCCCTGATTTATAATATTTAATCTTTAAGACATAATCTCTTATTCTCTAAACTTTCATCCCTATTCTTTAATCCTTAATCCTAAATCCCTACCCTTTTACATCTTCTTCTTTGCCATCTCCTTCTTCTTTTTCTAGTTTCTCTTCTTACCCCTCTTCTTCTTCTACTCCATTTTCTTCTTCTTCTTTTTCTTCTGTTTCTTCTTGTTTTATTCTTCTTCCTCTTCTCTTTCTCTTCCTCTCTTATTCCTCTTCTTCTTCTTCTTCTTCCTTTCGTCTTCTTCTTTCACTTCTTCTTCTTCTTCTTCTTCTTCTTTTTCTTCTTCTCCTCCTCCTGTTACCTCTTCTTCTCCTCCTCCTCCTCCTTCTCCCTCTTCTTCCTCTCCTTCTTCTCCATCTTCTTCTGCTTTATCTTCTTCTTCTTCATCATCTTCTACTTCTTCCACATCTTCTTCTGGTTCCTCTTATTCTTCTTCTTCAACTTCTACAACTATTTCTTCATCTTCTTCCTCTTCAACTTCAACTTCTTTTTGTTCTTCTTCATCTTCTTCTTCTATTTATTCTTCTTTTTCTACTTCTTCTTCTTCTTCTTTTTCTCCTTCTACTTTTACTTCTTCTTCATCTTCTTCTTCCTCTACTTCTTCTTCCTCTTCTTCTTCATCTTATGCTCCTTCTTTTACCTTTTCTTCTTCTTCTTTTACTTCTTCTACTTCTTCTTCTTCTACAACTTCATCTACTTCATCTTCTTCATCTTCTTCTTCTTCTTCTTCTTCTTCTTCTTCTTTTGCTTCTCCATCTTCTTCATCATCATCATCATCTTCTTCTTCTTCTCCTTTTTGTTCTCCTCCTTCTTCTCTTTCTTCTTCCTCTTCTTCTTCTTTTTCTTCTTCTTCTTCATCTTCTTCTTCATCAACATCTACTTCTTCATCATCTTCTTCTTCTTCTTCTTCCTCTTTTGCCTCTTTAACTTGTTCTTCTTCTTGTTGTTCTCCTCTGTCTTCTTCTTCTTCTCCTTCTTACTCTTCTTCTCTTCTTCTTCATCTTCTTCTTTTTCATCTCTTCTTCTTCTTCTTCTTCTTCTTTACGCTTCTTCTTCTTCCACTTCTTCTTGTTCTTCTCTTTCTTGTTCTTCTCATTTTCTTCTTCTTCTTCTACATCTTCTTCTTATTCTTATTCTTCTTTTTCGTCTTCTTCTTCTTTTTCTTCTTTTCTTCTTCTTCTTCTTCTTCTTCTTCTTCTTCTTCTTCCTCCTCCTCCTCCTCTTCTTCTTCTTTGTCTTCTTCGTCTTCTCCTTAATCTATTCTTCTTCTACTTCTTCTTCTTCTTCTTCTTATTCTTATCATACTCCTTCTTCTTCTTCTTCTTCTATTTCTTCTTCTTCTACTACTACTACTACTTCTACATCTTCTTCTTCTTTTATTACTACTTCTACTTCTTCTTCTTCTCTAATCCTTAATCTCTTGTCCTCAATCCTTAATCCGTAATTTTTAATCCTTAATCCCTAATACCTAATCCACAATGCTTAACCTTTAAGACTTAATCCCTTAATCTTTAATCCCTCTTCCTTACCATTTAATCCTTAATCCCAGATCCTTAATCTTTAATGTTTAATCCTTAATCTCTAATTTTTAACCGTGAATCCTTTATTCTTAATCCCTTACTCCTTAATCCATAATTCCTAATCCCTAATCATTAATTCCTTAATCCTAAATCCTTAATCTCTAACATCTACTCCCTAATCCCTAATCTCTAGTCCCTAAACACTACTTGTAATAGTTAATCCTTAATTCTTAATTCCTAATCCCTAATACTGAATCCTGAATCCATAATCCTTAACCCAAAATCTCTAATCCATAATCTTTATTACTTAAATCCCTACTCTCTAATCCATAATCTCTAAAAACTAATCCCTAATACCTAAGCCCACCTTCTCTAATCTATAAGCCATCCTCTTCTCTTTGTTCTTCTTGATCTTCATCTTCTTCTTCTTCTTTTACTTCTTCTTGTTCTTCTTCTTTGGCTTCTTCTACTTCATCTTCTTCTTCAAATTCTTCTTCTTCTTCTTCTTCTTCTCCTACTTCTACTTCTTCTTCCAAGTCTTCCTCTTCAAGCTCCTTTTCATCTTCCACTTCTTCTTCATCTTCATCCCCTTCTTCTTCTTCTTGTTCTCTTCCTTATCTTCTTCCTCATCGTCTTCTTCTTCTTCTTCTTCTTCTTCTTCTTCTTCTTTGCCTTCTTCTTCTTTTTCTTCTTTTTCTTCTTCCCCCTCTTCTTCTTCTCCTCCTTCTTCTTCGACTTCTTCTTCTTCTTCTTCTTCATCTTCCACTCCTTCCACCTCCGCTATTCCACTTCTTCTTTCTTTTCTTTCTCTTCTTCTTCTTCCTTTTATTTTACTTCAACCACTCATTGTTCCTCTTCTTTTTCTTCTTCTTCTTCCTCTTCTTCTTCTTCTTCCTCCTCATCATCTTCTTCTTCTTCTTCCTCCTCATCATCTTCTTCTTCTTCTTCCTCCTCATCATCTTCTTCTTCTTCACCCTCTTCTCTTCATCATTCACATTTTCTTCATCTTTTTCTTCCACTTCTACTTTATCTTCTTCTTCCTCCTCCTCCTCTCCTTCTCTTTCTTCTTCTTGTTCTTATTCTTCTTCCACTACTTCTTTTCCTCTTCTTCTTTCCCTTTTTCTTCTTGTTCATCTTTCTCTTCTTTTCCTTCATCCTCTTCTTCTTCCACTTCTTTTTCCTCCTTAACCTCCTTTTCTACTTCCTCCTCTTCTCCTCATCTTCCTCTTCTTCTTCTTCTTCATCTTCTTCATCATCATATTCTTCTTCTTCTTCTTCTTCTTCTTCTTCTTCCACCACTTTGTCTCCTTCTTCTTCATCCTTCCTTTCCATCTTTTCTTCGTCTTCTTCTTTTCTCCCTCTTCTTTTTCTTTTTCTTCCTCTTCTTCTTCTTCATCTTCTTCTTCTTCACCTTCTAATTCTTCTTCTTCTTCATCTTCTTCTACAACTGGTACTACTTCTTCATCATCATCATCATCATCTTCTTCTTCTTTATATTCTATTTCTTCTTATTCTTCTAGTTATCCTTCTTTTTCTTCTTCTACTTCTTCTTCATCATCATCTTCTTCTTCTACTTCTTCTACTTGTGCTTCTTCTTCTTCTTCCTTTTCTTCTTCTTCATCATCTTCTTCTTCTTTCTCTTCTTCCTCTACCTCTTCTTCTTGTTCTTCTTCTTCATCTTCTTTTTCTTCTTTTTCTTTTTTTCTTCTTCTTCTTCTTCTTCTTCTTGTTTTTCATTATCTCCTTCTACTTCTTCTACTACTTCATCTACTTCTTCATCTTCTTCTGCTTCTTCTTTTTCTTCTTCTTATTCTTCCTCTTCTTCCTCGACTTCTTGTTCTTCTTCTACTTCTACTTCTTCTTCTTCTTCTCCTCCCACTTCTTTCTCTTCAAATTCTTCATTAACTTCTTCTACTTCTACTTCTTCTACTTCTTTCACTTCTCCTTCTTCTTCTTCTTCTTCCTCTACTTTTCTTTCTTCATCTTGTTCTTCTCCTTTATTTCCTTCTTCCACTTCTTCCTCTTCATTTTCTTGCCCTTCTTCTACTTATTCCTCTTTCTCCTTTTCTTCCTCTTCTTCTTCTTCCTTTTCTTCTTCTTCTTCCCCCTCATCTTCTTGTTTCTCTTCTTTGTCTTCTTCCTCTTCGTCCTCTTCTTCCACATCTTTGTCTTCTTCTTCTTATTGTCCTTCTTCTTCTTCTTCTTCTCTTTCTTCCTCCTCTTCTTCTACTTCTTCTTCTTCTTTTTCTTCTTCTTCTTCCTCTTCTTCTTCTTCCTCTTCTTATTCTTCTTCTTCTACTACTTCTTCATCTTCTTCTTCTTCTTTTTCTTCTTCTTCCACTTCTTCAACTTCTTCTTCTTCTTCTTCTTCTTCTTTAACTTCATCCTCTTCTTTTGTTCTTCTTCTTCCCCAACTTCTCCTTCTTCCATCTGTTCTTATTCTTCCTCTTCTTCTTCCACTTCTTCCTTTTTTTTCTTGATCTTCTT
>JAIUJO010000088.1:1407696-1420196 GCA_023846275.1 Vanilla planifolia
CGTAATACCTAATCCTTAATCTCTAATCAATAATTCCAAATCCCTTCCTTTCCAATGCTTAATCCCCAATCCCAAATACATAATTCCTTATCCTTAATCCCTCGTCCACTAATTCATAATCTGTCTTCTTCATCTTCTTCTTCTTCTATATTTTCTTCTTATTCTTCTTCTTCTTATTCTTCTTGCTCTTCTTACCCTTCTTCTGTGTCCTCCTATTCTTTTTCTTATTCCTCCTCTTCTTCTTCCTCTTCTTCTTCTTCTTTTTCTTCTTCTTCTTCCTCCTCCTCCTCTTCTTCTTCTTCTCCTTCTTCTTTTTCTCCTTCTTCTTCTTTATCCCTAATCTATAATCCATAATCCTTAATCTCACTCTCCCTAATTTCTAATATGTAAATCTTTAATCCATCCCTCCCTAATCCATAATCCGTAATTCTTAATCACTAATCCCTAATCTCTAATCCCTAATCCTTAATGCCAAATCCCTAATCCTTAATCCCTAATAACTAATCCCTAATCATTAATATTTACTCCATCACTAATCTTTAATCATTAATCTGTAATCTTTAAACCCTAATCCATAATCCCTATTACCTAATCCTTAACCCTGAATCTTTAATACGTAATCTCTAATCTCTTATTCCTAATCCCTAACCTTTGATCCCTAATCCTTAATCTCTAATCACTTATCCTAAACTCCTAATCCCAAATTTCTAATCGATAAACCCTATTTCATAATCCTTAATCCTTAATCCTTAATACCTAATTCTTAATGCCTAATCTCTAATCCTAATTACTTATTCCTTAACTACTCAAACCCTAATTCTTAATCCCTAATCCTTAATCCTTAATCTCTAATCCCTAATATATAATTCTTAATTGTTATTTCAAAATCCCTATTCCTTAATCCTTAATCCATAAATCTTAACCCTAATTGCTTATCTCTAATCCTTAATTCCTCATCCTTAATTCGTAATCTTTAATCATAAATCTTTAATACCATGTCCTTAATTCTTAATCCATAATCTTGAATCCCCACCTTTCTAATGCATAACCCTAAATCCTTAATACCTAATCCCTAAGCCCTCGCCTATTAATCTAAAATATTTCTTCTTCTTCTTATTCTTCTTCTACTTCTTCTTCCTCATCTTCTTCTATAACTTCTTCTTCCTCCTCTTCTTCTTATTCATTTTTTCCTCTTCTTCTTCTTATTTGACTTCTTCCTCTTCTTCTTCTTACCCATCCTCTTCTTCTTCTTCTTCTTCCACTTCTTCTTGTTGTTCTTCCTCTTCAACTTCTTCTAATTCTTCTTCTTCTTCCTCTTCTTCCACTTCTTCCTCTTCTTCCTCCTCTTCCTCCTCTTCTTCTTCTTCTTCTTCTCCTTCTTCTTTTACTTCTTTCTCTATTTCTTCTTCTTCATCTTCTTCTTCTTCTTCTTCTTCTTCTTCTCTTCTTCTTCTTCTTCTTCCACTTCTTCTACTTCTTCTTCTTCTTCTTCTACTACTTCTTCTTCCTCTTCTTCTTTTTCTTCTTCTTCTTCTTCTTCTACATCTTCTTGTTCTTCTCCTTATTATTGTTATTCATCTTCTTCTACTTTTTCTTCTACTTCTTCTTCTTCTTCTTCTTTTCCTTCTTCTTCCTCTTCTTTTTCTTCTTCTTCTTCTTCATGCTCTTCTTCTATTTCTTCTTTTTCTTCTTCTTTTTCTTCTTCTTCTTCTTTTACTTCTTCGTCTTCGTCTTCCTTTTCTTCCTCTTCTTCCTCTTCTTCTTCTTCTTCTTCATCTTCTTCTTCTTTTTCTTCCTCCTCTTTTTCTTCTTCTTTTACTTCTACTTCTTCTTTTTCTCGTTCTACTTCTTCTCCCTCTCCTTCTCCTTCCCCTTCTCTTTCTCCTTCCTTTTTTCCTTCTCCTTCTCCTCCTTTTTTCGTTCCTTTTTTCATCTTTCTTTTTCCATCCTTCTTCCTTTATCTTCATTCTTCCTTTTCTTCTTCCTTGTCTCTTTCTCTTCTTTTTTCTCTTCTTCTTCTTCTTCTTATTCTTTATCTTCTTCTTCTTCTTCTTCTTCACCAACTTTTTCTTCATCGTCTTCTGCATTTTCTTCTTCTTCTTCTTCTTCTTCTTCTCCTTCTCTTTCCTCTTCCTCTTCTTCTTCTCCTTCTCTTTCTCCTTTTCCTTTTCTTTCTCCTTCTGCTTATCCTTCTCCTTCTTCTAAATCTCCTCCTCCTCCTCCTTCTCCTTCTCCTTTTCTTTCTATTATTCTTCTTCTTCTACTACTACTACTACTACCACCAAAGCTACTACTTCCTTTTCTTCCTCTTTTTCTTCTTGTTCTCCTCTACTTCTTCCTCCTCTTCTTCTTCTTCTTATCCTTCTCCTACTTTGTAATCCTCAATCCCTAGCCTTTAATCCTTCTCTCCCTAATTCTGAATCTCTAATCTATAATCCTTAATCCCTCCCTCTCGAATCCCTAAACCCTAACTTATAATCCCTAATCCCATATTCTTAATGCCAAACTCCTAATATGTAACTCTCAAACCTTAATCTATAATCCCAATCCCTAATCTCTAATTCATAATCCCTAATATTTAATGCCAAATCCCTTAATTTATAATCCTTAGTTTCAATCCCCTAATTCCTTATCTTGAATTTTTTTTCCTATTCTCTAATATCTAATCCCTAATCCTTAATACTTAATCATTAATTTTTTTAATTCTTGATTCTTTATCCATAATCCCCAATCTAATCCCCAATCCTTAATCCTTATTCCTTAATCCCTATTCCCTGGTCCTCATGCCCTAATCCTTAATACATAATCCCTAAACCAAAAACCTATTCTGTATTCCGTAATCCCAAATCTCGCTCTCCTTAATTTCTAATATGTAAATCCCTAATCCATCCCTCCATAATCTATAATCCTTAATTCTTAATCACTAATCCCTAATCTCTAATCCTTAATCACTAATGCAAAATCCCTAATCACTAATCCCCAATAACTAATCCTTAATTATTAATCTTTAATCCATAGCTCATCTTTAATCCTTAATCCCTAATCCTTAAACCCTAATACATAATCCCTATTGCCTAATCCCTAACCACTAATCTTTAATTCTTAATTCCTAATCTCTTATTCTTAGTACCTAACCCTTGATCCCTAATCCATAGTCTCTAATCACTTGTCCTAAATCCTTAATCCCAAATCTCTAATCTCTAATCTCTAATCCCAAATCCCTAATACTTAATACTTAATTACTCAATCCCCAACTCCTAATCCCTAATCCGTAATCTAACTATTAATCTTTAATCCTTGATCTTTAATTTCTAATCCTTAATCTCTAATTCATAATCCTTATTTCAAAATCCCTATTCTCTAATCCTAATCCCTAAATCTCAACCCTAATTACTTATCCCTAATCCATAATAAAAAATCCTTACCTTTCTAATACATAATCCTCAATACTTAATAGCTAATTCCTAATCCCTAATCCCTTGTCTATTAATCTATAATCTTTCTTCATCTTCTTCTGCTTCTACTTCTACTTCTTCTTCCTCCTCTATTTTAACTTCTTCTTCCTCTTCTTATTCTTCTTCTTCTTCTTCTTCTTCTTATTTGACATCTTCTTCTTCTTCTTCCTCATCCTCCTCCTCCTCTTCTTCTTTTTTTTCTTCCACTTCTTCTTGTTCTTCAACTTGTTCTTCCTCTTCTTCCTCTTGTTCTTTCTCTTCTTCTTCTTCCACTTCTTCTTCTTCTCCTTCCTCTTCTTCTTCTTCTTCTTCTTCTTTTACATCTTCTTCTTCTATTTCTTCCTCTTCTTCTTCTTCTACTTGTTCATCCTTTTCTTCTTCTTCCACTTCTTCTTCTTTTACTTCTTTTACCACTTCTTCTTCCTCTTCTTCCACCTCTTCTTCTTCTTCTTCTCCTTTTTCTTCTTCTACTTCATCTTCTTCTTCTTCTCCTTTTTATTCTTCTTCTTCTTCTACTTCTACTTCTTCTACTTCTTCTTCTCCTTCTTCTTCTTCTTCTTCCTCCTCCTTCTCTTCTTCTTCTTCTTCTTCATGTTCTTCTTCTACTTCTTCTTCTTCATCTTCTTCTTCTTCTTCTTCTTCTTCTTCTTTTTCTTTTACTTCATCTTTCTTCCTCTTCTTCATCTTCTTCCTCTTCTTCTTCTTCTTCTTTTTCTTCTTCCTTTCGTTCTTCTTCCTTTACTTCTACTTCTTCTTTTTCTAATTTTACTTCTTCTCCTTCTCCTTCTCCTTCCCCTCCTCTTTCTCCTTTTCTCCTTCTCCTTTTCCTCCTTTCTTCTTTCTGTTTTCTATCTTTCTTTTTCCTTCCTTCTTCCTTCTTCATTTTTTTGGTTCTTCTTCCTCTTCTTCTTTCTCTTTTTCTTCATCTTCTTCTTCACCTTCTTTTTCTTCTTCTTCTTCTACATTTTCTTCTTCTTCTTCTCCTTCTCCTTTTGCTTCCCCTTCTCCTTCTTTTCTCCTTCTCTTTTTCCTTTTTTTTCTCCTTTTACTTCTCCTTCTCCTTCTCTATCTCCTTTTCCTTCTCCTCCTCCTTCTCCTTCTCCTTCTACTTCTATTCTTTTTCTTCTAATACTACAACTACCAATACCACTACTTCCTCTTCTTCTTCTTTTTCTTCTTCTTCCTCATCTTCTTCCTCTTCTTCCTCATCCTCTTCATCTTTTTGGTCTTCTTCTTCTTCTTCTTCACCAACTTTTTCTTCTTGTTATCCTTCTATTTTTTCTTCTTCTTCTTCTTCTCCTTCTCCTTCCCCTTCTCCGCCTTCTTCTCCTCCTTTTCCTTTTCTTTCTCCTTCTGCTTCTCCTTCTCCTTCTCCTTCTCTATCTCCTCCTCCATCTTTTCCTCCTCCTTCTATTCTTCTTCTTCTACTATTACTACTACTATTACAAATATCACTACTTCCTCTTCTTCTCCTTCCTCTTCTTCCTTATGCTCTTCTTCTTTCTCTTCTTTTTCTTCTTCTTCTTCTTCTTCTTCTTCTCCTCCTCTTCTTCTTCTTATTCTTCTCCTTCTTTTTAATCCTTAATCTCAAATCTTTAATCCCTCTCTCCTTAATTCCTAATCTCTAATCTATAGTCCCTAATCCCTCCCTCTCTAATCCTTAATCCCTAATCTATAATCCCTAACCCCCAATTCTTAGTCGCTAATTCCTAAATCTATAATTTCCAATCCCTAATCTCTAATTCCTAATACTTAATCATTAATACTTAATCCTAACTTTTTAATCCTTAGTCTGAATCCCCTAGTCCCTTACCTTGAGTTTTTATTTCTTAATCTCTAATATCTAATCCCTAATCTCTAGTCTCTAATCCCTAATCCTTAATACTTAATCATTAATCCCTTAATTATTAATTTTTAATCCATAATCTCTAATCTAATCCCTAATCCCTAATCCTTAATCCTTATTCCTTAACCCCTAATACTAGTCCCTATGCCCTAATCCTTAATCCGTAATCCCTAGACCCAAACCCTATTCACTAATCCCTAATCCTTAATTATTAATCCTTAATCCCTAATCCCCAACTCTTAATACCTTATCCCTAATCCCTTAGCCTTACCTTCGTAATCGATAATCTGTCTTCTTCTTCTCCTTCTTCTTCTTATTCTACTTCTTCATCATCTTCTTCTTCTACTTCTACTTCTTCATCTCCTTCTTCTTATACTTCTTCTACTTCTTCTTCTCCTTCTTCTTCTTCTTGTACATCATCATCTTTTCCTCTTCTTCTTCCTACTCTTCTTCTTCTTCCTTCTTACTTCTTCGTTCTTTTTTCTTCTCTCTTCTTTCTTCCTTCTTTTTCCTTCTTCTTTCTTCCTTCTCCCTTTTTCCGTAATCTCTAATCCTTAATCCTTAATCTTTAATCACCAATCTATCCTTAACCCCTAATCTTTAATCTTTAATCTTTAATCTCTATTCGCTAATCTCTAATCTTAAAACCTAATCCCTAATGCCAAATTCCTAATCCCTAACCCTGATCTAAAATCCATGATACTTAATCCTTAATCTCTAATCCTTAATCCCTAATCTTTATTCCTTAATCACTAATCCCTAATCCAAAATCATTAATCTATAATCCCTAATCCAAATCTCTTAATCTCTAATCCACAATCTCTAGTCTATAATACCTAATCCTAAATCCCAAATCCTTATTCACTAATCTCTAATTCTTAATCCCTATTCCCTAATTTATTATCCTTAACCTAAAATCCTAATCAATAAAAATTAATTCCTTAATCCTTAATCCCTAATCTCAAATCCCTAATCATTAATTCTTTCATCCCTAATCCCTAATCTTTAATCCTTAATGTCTAATCCTTATTACTTATTCTACGATCCCTACTCCCTAATCCGTAATCCTTAATCCTGAAACCATAATCCCTAGTCGCTAATCCATAATCCCTAATTCTTAATCCTTAATCTTTACTCTCAAATCTCTAATGCCTAATACCTAATCCTTCTCTCCCTAATCCCTAATGCCTAATACCTAAACTTGAATCCCAAATCTCTCCCTCCCTAATGCCAAATCAACAATCCCTAGTCCCCAATCTTAATAATAATCGCTTAATCTCTAATCCCTAATTCTAAATCTTTAATCACAAATTCTGAATCCTAAATCCCATATCCCTAATCAACAATCTTTAACCATTAATCCCTAATCCATAATCTAAATCCCTAATCTATAATCCTTAAAAATTAATCTCTTGATCCTTAATCACTCATCTCTATTCCCTAATCATTAATCCCTTCCTCTTTAATCACAAATTCCTAATCCTTAACCATCATCCTCAATTCTTATTACTTATTCTTAATCCTTGCACCCTAATTTATAATCCTTAATCCTTGAACCCTAATCCTTAATTGTTAATCAATAATCCCTAATCCTTATCACCTTATCTTTAAACCCTAACACTTAGTCCCTTAACCCTCCCTACTGAATCCCTAATCCCTAATCCATCTCTTCTTCCTCTTCTTCTTCTTTTTCTTTCTCTTCTTCTTCCTCTTCTTCTTCTTCTTTCTTTAATTCTTCTTCTTCTTCCTTATCATCTTCTTTTTCTTCCTATTCATCCTCATCATCCCCTTCTTTTTCTTATTCTTCTTCTTCTTCTTCCTCTTCTTCTTCTTCTTCTTTTTTCTTTTTTTCTTTTTTTCTTTTTTTCTTTTTCTTCTTCTTCTTTATTTTTCTTCTTCTTTTTCCACTTTTTCTTCTTCTTCTTTCTCTTCTATTCCTTCTTCTTCTACTACTACTTCTATTACTACTACTACTTCTTCTCCTTCACCTTGTCTTTCTACTTCTCCTTCTCATTCTCCTTCTACTATTCCTTCTACTTCTCCATCTCCTTCTCCTTCTCATCCTCCTTTTCATTCTTCTTCTCCTCCTCCTTCTCTATGTTCTCCTTCTTTTCCTTCACCTTCATCCTCTTCTTCTTCTTCCTCTTCTTCTTTCTTCTTTCTTCTTTCTTCTTTCTTCTTTCTTCTTTCATCTTTCTTCTTTCGTGTCCTTCTTCCTTCAACCTTCCTTCTTCCTTATTCCTTCTTCTTTCTCCCCTTTTCTTTCTTCTTTTTTCTTTCTTCTTCATTCTTCCTCTTCTTCTTCCTTTTCCTCTTCTTCTTCTTCCTTTTCTTCTTTCTCTTCTTCTTCTTCTTTCTCCCTTCTTTCTTTTTCCTTCTTCCTTCATGTTTCTTCAATCTTCTTCTTCTTCCTTCTTCCTTCTCTTTATTCTTTAATCCCTAATTCTTAATATCTAACCCTTAATCCTTAATCCATAAAATTCTTAATCTTTAATCCCTAATCTCTATTTTCTAAACTCTAATATCTAATCCCTAAGCCCTAATACTTAATTCCAAAACCCTAATCCCTAATCTCTAATCTATAATCTATAATCCCTAATCCATAATTCTTAATTCCTAATCTTTAATCCTTAATCACTAATCCTTAATCTTTAATGCTTAATCTTTAATCCTTAACCCTAATCTTAATCCCTTAATCACTAATCCCTAATCTCTAATGCCTAATCCTAAGTCCTAAATCCCTTATCACTAATCTCAACTTCTTAATCCTTAATCCTTATTATCTAATTTATAATCCATAATCCAAAATCCCTAATCTTTAGTAACTAATCCCCTAATCCTTAATCCATAATCCCTAATCATTAATCCCTTCATCCCTAATCCTTAATCCCTAATCCTTATTTCTTATTCCTTAATGCCTAATCCCTAATCGATAATACCTAACCCTTAAAACCTAATCCCTAATTGCATATCCATAATCCTTAATCCTTAATTCCAAATATCTAATCCCTTTTTCCTTAATCCCTAATCTCTTATCTCTAATACCTAATCTCTAATCCTCAACCCCTCCTTAATCTATAATCCGTATTCCCTAAACCTTAAACTATAATCTCTCACTTCTTAACACATAATCCTTAATCTCTAACACCTAGTCCCTAATCCGTCTCTTGTTTCTCTTCTTGTTCTTCCTCTTATTCTTCTTCCTCCTCATCTTCCTATTTTAATTCTTCTTCCTCTTCTTCTTCTTCTTCCTCTTCTTCTTCTTCTTCTGCCCTATTTTCTTCTTCTTGTTTCTCTTCCTCTTCTTCTTCATCTTCTTCTTCTTCTTCTTATTCTTCTTTTTCCTCTTCTATTTTTTCTTCTTTTTCTTTTTCTTCTTCTTCATATAATTTGTCTTCATCTTATTTTTCTTCTTCTTCTTCTTCTAATTTCTCTATTTCATCTTCTTCTTGTCCTTCTTTTTCTTCTTCTCCTTCTTCTTCTTTTCTTGTACATCTTCTTCCACTTTTTCTTTCTCTTCTTCTTGTTCGTCTTCTTCTTCTTCTTCTTGTTCTTTTATTTCTTCTTCCTCTTCTTCTTCTTCTTCTTCTCCTCATCCTTCTCCTCCTTCTTCCTCATCTTCACTTTCTCCTTGTCTTTCTCCTTCTCCTTCTCCTTCTCCATCTCCATCTCCTACTCCTTCTCCTTCACCTTCTCCCTCTCCTTCTGCATCTCTTTCACCTTCGCCCTCTCCTTCTCCTTCCCCTTCTCCTTCCACTTCTCCTACTCCTCTTCTCCTCGTCCTCCCTCTTTTTCTACTTCTCCTTCATCTTAATCTTCTTCTTCCTTCTTCCTTCCTTCTTCATTCTACCTTCTTCTTTCTTTTTTCTTCTTCCTTCTTCCTTCTTCCTTCCTCCTTCCTTCTTCCTTCTTCCTCCTTCCTTCATTCTTCTTTCTTCTTCCTCTTCTCCTTCTTCTGGTTCTTCTTCTTCTTCTTCTTCTTCTTCTTCCTCTTCTTCCTCCTCCTCCTCTTCTTCATCTTTCTTCTTTCTTTTTTCATCCTTATTCCCTCTTCCTTCCTTCTTTCTTCTTTCTTCTTTCTACTTTCATCTTTCTTCTTTCTTCTTCCTTCTTGCTTCATCCTTCTTCCTTCCTCCTTCCTTCTTCCTTCTTGCTTCTTCCTCCTTCCTTTATTCTTCTTTATTGTGCCTCTTCTTCTTAAACTTCTTCTTCCTCTTCTTCTTCTACTTATTCTACTTCTTCCCCTTATTCTTCTTATTGTTCTTTTTAATCTTCCCTTTCTTCTTCTTTTTCTACCTCTTCTTCATCTCCTTCTTCTTCTTCCTCCTCTTCTTCTTCTTCTTTTTCTTTTTCTTCTTGTTCTTTTTCTTCTTCTTCTTCCTCTTCTTCTTCTTCTTCTTCTTCTTCTTCTTCCTCTTCTTCATCTTTTTCATCTTCCTCTTCTTCTTCTTCTTCAACTTCTTCTTCTTCTTCTTCTTCTCCGTCTTCTTCTTCTTTTTCTTTCACTTCCTCTCCTTCTTCTACTACTTCCTCTTCTACTTCTTCTTCTACTACTGCTACTACTACGACGACGACTACTACTACTTCTTCGTTTTTTTCTTAATTTTCACCTTCCAATTTTTCTTAGCCTTCTTTATCTTCTACTTCTTCTACATGTTCATCTTCAATGCCTTCTTTTTCTGCTTCTCCTTCTTCTTCCTCTTCTTCTTCTTCCTCTTCTTCTTTTTCTTCTTCTTCTTCTTCTTCTACTTCTTCTTATTACACTTCTTCTTCTTCTATTTCTTGTTCTTCTTCTTCCTCTTCTTTTTCTTATTCATCATCATCATCATCATCATCTTCTTCTTCTTCTTCTACTTGCTCTTGTTCTTCTTCTGCTTCTTCTATTTCTTCATCTTCTTTTTCTTCTTCTTTTGCTTCATCTTCTTTTTCTTCTTCTGGTTCTTGTTTTTCTTCTTCTTCCTTTATTTCTTCTTCAACTTCTTTTGCTTCTTCTTTCTCTTCTTCTTCTTCCATTTCTTTGTCCTCTTCTTTTTCTTCTTATTCTTCTTCTTCTCCTCCTCCTCCTCATTCTTCTTCTTCTTCCACTTTCATTTCTTCTTCTTCTTCTTCTCCTTCTCCATCTCCTTCTTCTTTTTCTTCTTCTTCTATTTCTTCTTCTCCTACTACTACTTTTTCTTCTTCTTCTTCTTCTTCTTCGTCTACATATTTTTCTTCTTCTTCTTCTTCTTCTTCTTCCTCTTCTTCTTCTTCTTCCTCTTCATCTTCTTCCTTCTTCTTCTTCCTCTTCTACTACTACTTCTTCTTCTTCTTCTTCTTCTAGTTCTTCTTCTTCTTCTTCTTCTTTGACTTCTTCGCCCTCTTTCTCTTTTCTTCTTGTTCTTCTCCTCCTCCTCCTCCTACTCCTTTCACTTCTATTTCTTCTTCTTCTTCTCCTTCTTCTCCTCCTCCTTCTCCTTCTTCTTCTATTTCTTCTTCTTCTTCTTCTTCTTCTATTTGTTATTCTTCTTCTTCTTCTTCTTCTTCTTCTTCGTCTTCATCTTTTCCTTCTTCTTTTCTTCTTCTTCTTGTTCTTCTTCGTCATCATCCTCTTCTTCTTCTTCTTCCTCCTCTTCATCTTCCTCCTCTTATTCTTCTTTTTCTACTAGTTTTACTTCTTCCCCTTCTTATTCTTTTATTTACTCTTCCCTTCTTCTTTTTTTACTTCTTCACCATCTTCTTCTTGTTCTTGTTCCCCTTCTTCTTCTTCTTCCACTTCTTCTTCACAATCTTTTTCCTTCTTCTTCTTCTTCTTTTCTTCTTCTTGCTCCACATCTTTTTCATCATCATCCTTTTCTTCTTCTTCCACTTCTTTTTCTTTTTCTTCATCCTCTTCTTCTACATCGTGACCATCCTCTTCTTCTTCTTCTCTTTTTCTTCTTCTTCCTCTTCTTCATCTTCTTCTTCTATTTCTACAACTACCACTACTTCATCTTCTTCTTCTTCTTACTCTTCTTCCTCTACTTCTTCAACTTATTCTACTTCTTCTTCTTCTTCTTCTTCCACTACTTCCTCTTGTATGACTTTTTCTTCTTCTTCTAATTCTTCCTCTTCTACTACTACTACTTCTACCACTACTTCTTCTTCTTCTTCTTCTTCTTTTTCACCTTCTAAGTTTTCTAATTTTTCTTCTTCTTTTTCTAATTTTTCTTCTTCTTTGCCTACATTTTATTCTTCTTCTTCTACTACTTATTTTTCTCTTCTTTTATTTCATCATCTTCCTTTTCTTCCACTTATCCTTCTTCTTCCACTTCTTCTACTTTTTCTCCTTTCTTCTTCTTCTTCAGTATCCACTTCTTCTTCTTCTTCTTCTTCTTTTCTTCTCCTTCTTCTTCTTACTCTCCTTCTTCTTCTTCATAATCTTTAACTTTTCCTTCACTCTATTCTTTTTCTTCTTCTTCTTCTTCTATTACTACTTCCTCTTTATCTTCTACTTCTTCTTTTTCTTTTTCTTCCTCTTCCTCTTCTTCATTTGCTCATTCTTCTACTTCTTCTTGACCATCTTCTTGTTCATCATCTTCTTCTTCTTCTTCTTCTTCTCCTTCTTCTTCTTCCTCCTCTTCTTATTCTTCTTCTACTTCTCCATCTTCTTCCTCTTCTCCTTCCTCTTCTAATTCTACTGCTTCTTTTCTTCCCTTTCTTCTTCTACTTTTTCTTTTTCTTCTTCTTCTTCTCCTTCTTCTTCTTCACTTTCTTCTTCTTTTAAACTTTCTTCTTCTTCTTTTTCTTCTTCCCTTTGTTCCTATTCTTCCTTTATTTCTTCCTTTTCTCCTTCTAGTTCTTATTCATTTTCTTCTTCTTCTTCTTCTTTTTCTTCTCCCTCTTCTTCTTCTACAACTTCTTCCTCTGCTTCCTCTTCTTCTTCCTCTTCTTCTTCATCTTCTTCCTTATCTTCTTTCACTTCTTCTTCTTCTTCTTCCACTTCTTTTCCTTCTTCCCCATCTTCTTCTTCTAGTTCTTCCTCCTCATCCTCATCTTCCTCTTATTCTTCTTCTACTTCTTCTTCCACTGCTTCTTCTTCTTCTTCTTCTTCTTCTTTTTCTTCTTCCTCTTCCTATTATTTTTCTTCTTCTTCTACATCTACTTCATTTTCTTCTTCTTCTTCTTCTTTCTATTCATCTTCCTCTTCTTCTTCTTCTTCTTCTTCTTCTTTGCCTTCCACC
>JAIUJO010000088.1:1427696-1440196 GCA_023846275.1 Vanilla planifolia
CTTCTTCTTCTTCTTCCTCATCTTTGTCCTCTTCTTCTTCTTCTTCTTCTCCTCCTCCTCCTCCTTTTCCTCCATCTTCTTCTTCCTTTATTTCATCTTCTTCTTCTCCTTCGTCTTCTTTTTCTTCTTCTTCTTCTCCTTCTTCTTCTTCTTCTTCTTCTTCTTCTTTTATTTCTTCTTTTACTTCTTCTTGTTCTTCTTATTCTTCTTTGTCTTCATCTTCTTCTTCTCCTCTACTTGTTCTTCTTCTTCTTCTTCTTCTTCTTCTTCTTCTTCTTCTTTATCTTGCTCTTCTTCTTCTTCGAGTTGTGGGCGATGGCTTAGAGATTAAGAATTAGATATTTGGGATTGGCGATTATGTGTTAGGGAGGGAGGGATTTAGATTTATAGATAGGGGATTAAGGATTAGAGATTAGGGTTTATGGATGAAAGATTTGGGATTAAGAATTGGTAATTAAGGTTAGGGTTTAGGGATTAGGGATTAGGCAATAGGGATTTGAAAATAAGGATTTAAAATACTGTAATAGGGATCAGATTAGTGATTAGGGTTTAGGGATTGGAAATAAGTGATTTAGGGATTAAGGATTAAGTACTAAGTATTAAGGTAAGGGATTAAGGTTTTGGAATTATGAATTACGGATGGGAGATTAGAGATTTAAGATAAGGAATTTAAGACAAGGAGTAGAGATTAGAGATTATGAATTATGAACGAAGGATTAGGAATTTGGAATTAGGGATTAAAGATTACCTATTAAAGATTAAGGGGTAGGAATTAAGGATTAAGTATTAAGAAGAAAGAAGAAGATGAAGAAGAGGATGAAGAAGGGGAAGATGAAGAGCAAAAAGAAGAAGTAGAAGAAGAAGAAGAAGAAAATGATGATGATGAAGAAGAAGAACAAGAAGAAGAGAAGAAGAAAAGAAGAAGAAAAAGAAGAAGAAGAAGAAAATGATGTTGATGAAGAAGAAGAACAAGAAGAAGAGAAGAAGAGAAGAAGAAGAAAAAGAAGAAGAAGAAGAAGTAGAAGAGGAAGATGCAGAAGAAGAAGAAGAAGACGAAGAAGATGAAGTAGAAGAAAAAGAAATAAAAGAAGAAGAATAATAAGAACAAGAAGGTGAAGAAAAAGAAGAAGAAGAAAAAAGAAAAAAATTTGAGGAAGAAGAAGAGGAAGAAGAACAGGAAGAAGAAGAAGAAGAAGAAGAGGAAAAAGAAGATGTACAATAGTAAAAATAATAATTATTATTATAATGATAATAATAATAATAATAATAATAATAATAATAATAATAATAATAATAATAATAAAAGGAAGAAGAAGAAGAAGAAGAAGAAGAAGCTGAGGAAGTATAAGAGGAAGATGAAGAAGAAGAGGAAGATGAGGAGAAAGAAGAAAAAGAAGAGCATGTAAAAAAGAAGAAGAAAGAAGAAGGAAGAAAGAAGACGGGCAAAGAAAGAAAGAAGGAAGAAGGAAGAGGGAAAAGGAAGAAGTAATAAAGAAGTTGGAAGATAGAAGAAGGAAGAAGATGATGATGATGAAGAAGAAGAAGAAGAGGAAGAAGAAGAGGATGAGGAAAAGGAAGAGGAAGATAAAGAGGAAGAGGTAGAAGTAGATGAAGAGGAAGGGGAAGAAGAAGAAGAAAGGGAAGAAAAGAAGAAGAAGAAGAAGAAGAGAAAAAAGAACAACAAGAAGAAGAAAATGATGAAGAAGAACAAGAAGAAGAAGAAGATGAGGAAGAAGTACAAGAAGAAGAAGAAGAAAAAGAAAAAGAACAAGAAGAAGTAGAAGAAAATTAAGAAGAATTTGATGATGAAGAACAAGAAGAAGAAGTGGAAAAAGAGTCAAGGAAGAAAAAGAAGAAGAAGAAGAAGAGAAGAAGTAAAAGAAGACAAAGAGGAAGAAGAAGAAGCAGAAGAAGAAGAAGAAGAGGAAGAAGAGGAAACAGAAGAAGAAGAAGAAGAAGAGCAGTGGAAGTGGAAGAAGATAAAGAAGAAGAAGAAGAAGTAGAAAAAGAAGAGGAATTAGTGGAAATAGAAGAAGAAGAAGAAGATGAAGCAGAAGAAGAAGAAGATGAAGAAGTGGAAGAAGAGAGGAAGAAGAGAGGAAGAAGAAGAAGATGAAGAAGAAGAATAAGTAGAAGAAGGAGAGGAACAAGAAGAAGATGAAGAAGAAGACGAAGAGGAAGAAAAAGAAGAATAAAAAGAAGGAGAATAAGAAGAATTGAAAAAAGTAGAAAAGAAGAAGAAAAAGAGGAGGAAGAAGAAGATGTAGAAGAAGAAGTAGAAGAAGAAGAAGAATAAGAAAAGGAAGAAGAAGAAGAAGAAGAAGAAGAAGAAGGAGAAGAAGCAAAAGAAGAAGTAAAAGAAGAAGAAGAAGGAGAAGATTAAGAAGAAGAACAGGTACTAGAAGAAGAAGTAGAAGAGGAAGAAGAAGAAGAAGTGGAAGAGGAAGAAGAAGAAGAATAAATAAGAAGAAAAGAAGAAGGGAAAGATGAAGAAGTAGTAGAAAATGAAAGAAAGGAAGAAGAAGAAATGGAAGAAGAGGAGTAAGAAGAAGAAGAAGAAGAAGGGAAATAAGAAGAAGAACAAAAAGAAAAAGAAGAAGAGGAAGAAGAAGAAGATGAAGGAGAAGAAGAGAAAGATTGAAGAAGAAAGAGGAAAGAAAAAAGAAGAAGAAAGATAGAAGATGGAAGAAAGAAAGAGGAAGAAGTAAGAAGGTAGAAGGAAGAAGATGAAGATGAAATAGAAGAAGAAGATGGAGAAGAAAATGAAGACAAAGAAGAGGAAGAGGAAGAGAAGGTGGTAGAAGAAGACGAAGAGGAAGGGTAAAAAGAAGAAGATGAGGAAGAAGATGACATGGAAGAAGAAGAAGAAGAAGGAGAAGAAGAAGATGTTAATGATCTTGATGAAGAAGAAGAAGAAGATGATGATGATGAATAAGAAGAAGAAAAAGAAGAAGAAGAAGAAGAAAAGAAAGAAGAGGAATACGAGCAAGATGAAGGAGAAGTAGAAGAAGATGAGGAGGAGGAGGAGGAAGAAGAAGAAGAGGAAGAGAAGAAAACAAAAAAAAGACAAAGAAGAAGAAGAAGATGATAATGATGATGAAGAGGAAACCAAAGAAGAAGAAGAAGTAGAAGTCAAAGAACTAGAAGAATAGGTGAAGAAGAAGAAGAAGTAAGACAAGTAGTAGAAGAAGAAGAAGCAGAAGAGAAGAATAACAAAAAGAATAGGAAGAAGCAGTAGTACTTGTAGCAGAACAAGAAGGAGAAGTTAAAGACTGTGAAGAAAGTGTAAAAAGTAAGAAAGAAGAAATGAGAAGGAATAAGAAGAAAGAAGAGAAAAGAAGAAAGAAGAAAGAAGAAAGGAGGAAGAAGAAAGAAGAAAAAAGAAAGAAGAAAGAAGAAGGAAGAAGGAAGAAGAAAGAAGCAAGAAGGGAGAAGGAAATGGAAGAAGCAAGATTAAATAAGGAAGAAGCAAGAAAGAATGAGGAAAGAATATGGAAGAGGGAAGAAGGAAAAAGAAGTAAGAAAGAAGAAAGAATAAAGAAGGGAGAAGAGCGAAGAAAGAAGAAGAAGAAGAAGATGAAGGAGTGGGGGAAGGAGAAACAAAAGGAAGAAGAGGAGAACAAGATGGAGGTGTAGAAGAAGGTGAAGGAAAAGGAGAAGGAGAAGAAGATAGAGAAGGAGGAGGAGAAGAAGAAGAAGACAAGAAAGTAGGAGAGGAAGAAAAATAAAAAGGAAGAAGGAGAAGAAGTAGAAGATGAAGACAAAGAAGAAGAAGAAGAAAATGAAGAAGAAGAAGAATATGAACAAGTAGAAGAGGAAGAAGAAGAAGATGAAGAAGAAGACGAGGAAGAAGAAGAAGAAGACGAAGAAGAAGAAGTAGAGGAAGAATAAAAATAGGAAGAAGATGAAGGAGAAGAAGAAGAAGACGGGGAAGAAGAAGAAGAAGAAGAAGATGATGATGATGATGAGAAAGATATGGAAGAACTAGTAAAAGATGAATAAGAAGAAGAAGAAGAGGAACACGAGGAAGAAGAGGAAGAAGAACAAAAAGAAGATCACGAAGAAGAAGAGTAAGAGAAGAAGAGTAAGAAGATGAAGAGTAAGAAGAAGAAGAATGGGAGGAAGAAGACAAAGAGCAAGATGAGGAAGAAGAGGAGGAAGTAGAAGAAGAAGTGCAAAAAGAAGAAAAAGAAGAGTATAATGAAGGAAAAGAGGAAAAAGCTCAAGCAAAAGGATGGGTAGAAGAAGCAGAAGAAAAAAAGTAGTAGAGAAAGAAGTAGATGATGATGATGATGAAGTGGAACAAGAAGCAGAATAAGAAGAAAAAGAAATGTAGAAGAAGGAGAAGAAGAGGAAGTAGAAGATGAGGAAATAGAAGAAGAAGAAGAAGAAGAAGAAGAAGAAGAAGAAGTAGAAGAAGGAGAAGCAAAAGAGGAATAAGAAGAAGAAGATGAAGAAGAAGAATGAAAAGAAGAAGAAGTAGCAAGAGAAGAAGAAGAGGAAGAAGAAGGAATTAGGGATTAAAGATTAGTGATTCAGGTCAAGGTTTATAGATTAGGGATTAGGTAATAAGTATTTGGGAATTAGGAAAAAATAAGGACAAGAAGAAGAAAGAAGATTGAGGAAGGAAGAAGGAAGAAAGAAGATGGATGAAGGATGAAAGAAGAAGGAAGAAGGAAGTAGGAAAAGGAAGAAGGAAGAAGGAAGAAATAAGGAAAAAAGGAATAAGCAAGATGGAAGAAGGAAGAAGATCAAGAAGAAGAAGAAGAAGAAGAAAAGGAAGAGAAATTAGAAGAGAAAAGAGGCAGTAGAAGACAAAAAGGAAGGGGAAGAAAAGGGAGAAGAGGTAGAAAGAAATGAAGAAGACAAAGAAGAAGAAGAAGAAGATGAGGCAAAAGAAGTAGAAGAAAAAGAAGAAAGAGAAAAAGAAGAAGAAGAAGAAGAAGAAGGAGAAGAAGAAGAAGAAGTGGAAAAAGAAGTTGAAGAAGAAGAAGAAGAAGAAGAGGAAGAGGAAAGAAGAGAGGAAGAAGAAGATGGCAAGGACAAAGAAGAGGAAGAAGAAGAAGAAGAAAACGAAGAAGAGGAAGAATAAGACGAAGTAAAACGACAAGAAGAAGTAGAAGAAGAAGAAGAAGAAGAAGAAGAAGACGAAGAAGAAGAAAAATAGGAGGAAGAAGTAGAAGAAGACGAAGAAGAAAAAGAAAAAGAAGAAGAGGAAGCACATGAAGAAGAAGATGAGGAAGAAGAAGAAGAGAAGAAGAAGAACAACAAGAACAAGAAGAAGGAGCAGGGGATGGAGAAGAAGAAGAAGGAGAAGAAGTAGAAGAAGAATAAGAATGAGAATAAGAAGAAGAAGAAGAAGAAGAAGAAGAAAAAGAAAGGGAAGGGAAGAAGAAGAAGAAGAAGAAGAAAAGAAGGAGAAGATAATGATGATGAAGAAGAAGAAAAAGAAGGAGGAAAGGAGGAAGAAGGAGAGAAAGAAAAAGAAAACAAAGAAGAAGAAGGGAATAAAGAAGAAGAAAAAGAAGAAGAAGATGAAAAGAAAGAAGAAAGAAGAAAGAGAAAAGAAGAAAGAAGAAAGAAGATGGAAGAAGCAAGAAGGAAGATGGAAGAAGGAAGATGGAAGAAGATGAAGAAGAAGAAGAAGAACAAGATGAAGAACAAGACGAAGAAGAGGAAGAGGAAGAAGAGGAAGAAGTAGAAGAAGAGGAAGAAGAAAAAGAAGAGGAAGAAGAAGAAGAAAAAGAAGATGAAGAAGAAGAAGAAGAAGAAGAAGTAGAAGAAGAAGAAGAAGAAGAAGAAGAAGAAGAAGAAGAGAAAGTAGAGGAAGAAGAAGAAGAAGAAGATGAAGAAGAAGTGGAAGAATAAGAGGAAGAAGAAGAAGAAGAAGAAGAAGTAGAAGAAGCAAAAGAAGACTAGAAGAATAAGAAGATAAAAAAGTAGAACAAGAAGAGGAAACCTGAGAAGGAGAAGAAGAAGAAGACGAAGTCAAAGAAGTAGAGGAAAAAAAGAAGTAGAAGAAAAAGAATAAGATGTAAAACAAGAAGAAGTAGTGGTAGAAGAAGAAGAAGGAGAAAAAGAAGAAGAAGAAGATGAAGATGTAGTAGTAGTAGAAGAAGAAGACAAAGAAAGAAGAAGACAAAAGAAAGAAGATGAATGCTAGAAGGAAGAAAGAAGTTGGAAGAAGCAAGATTGAAGTAGGAAGGAAGGAGGATGGAAGGAGTAAAGAAGATGGAAGAAGGAAGAAGGAATATGAAATAAGGTAGAAGAAAGGAAAAAGAAAGACGAAGAAGAAGAACATAAAGGATAACAAGAAGAAGAGGAAGAAGTAAAAGTAGAAGAAAAATAGGAAGAGGAAGTGAAGAAGAAGAACAAGAAGAAAAAGAAGAAGAGGTAGCATAAGAAGAAGAAGATAAGGAATAAGAAAATGAATAAGAAGAAGAAGAGAAGAAGTAGAAGCATAAGAAGAAGAAGAAGAAGAAGAAGTAGAGGAAGGAGAAGAAGAATAAAAAGAGGAAGAAGAAGAAGAAGAAGAAGAAGTAGAGAAGGAGAAGATTAAGAAGAAGAAGAAGAAAGGGAAGACGAAGAAGTGAATGAAGAAGAAGAAGAAGAAGAAGAAGAAGAAGGGTGAGAAGTAGAAGAAAGAAGAAGGGGAAGAAGAAGTTGAAGAAGAAGAAGAAAAGAAAGAAGAAGACAGAAAAAAGAAAAAACGAAGAAGAAAGAAGATGGAAGAAGGAAGAAGGAAGATGGAAGAAGGAAGATGGAAGAAGATGAAGAAGAAGAAGAAGAAGAAGAAGAAGAAGAAGATGAAGAAGAAGAAGAGGAAGTTGAAGTGGAAGAGGAGGTAGAAGAAGATAAGGGGAAGGAGAAGAAGAAAAAGAAGAGAAAGGAAAAGATGAAGAAGAAGAAGAAGAAGAAGAAGTAGAAGAAGAAAAAGAAGAAGAAAAAGAAGAGAAAGATGAGGTAGAGGAAGAAGAAGAAGATGAAGTGGAAGAAGAAGAGGAGGAGGAGGAACAAGAAGAAGAAGAAGAAGAGTAGTAGAAGAAGAAGACAAAAAAGAAGAAGAAGAGGAAATCGAAGGAGGAGGAGAAGAAGACGAAGTCGAAGAAGTAGAGGAAAAGAGGAAGTAGAAGAAGAAGTACAAGACGACAAAAATGAAAATGTGGAAGAAGGAGAAGAAGAAGAAGAAGAAGAAGAAGAAGAAGGAGAAGAAGAAGAAGACGAAGAAGAGGAAGAGGAAGAGGAAGTGGAAGAGGAAGTAGAAGAAGATAATGGGAAGGGGAAGAAGAAAAAAAAGAAGAGGAGGAAGAAGAAGAAGATGAAGAAGAAGAAGAAGATGAAGAAGTAGAAGAAGAAGACGAAGAGGAAGAAGAAGAAGAAGAAGAAGAAGAAGAAGAAGAAGAGGAAGAGGAAGAAGAGGAGGAAGAAGAAGAAGAAGAAGAAGGTGAAGTGGAAGAAGAAGAGGCAGAGGAAGAAGAAGAAGAAGAAGAGGAGTAGAAGAAGAAGAGGAAGACAAAAAGAAGAAGAGGAAACAGGAGAAGAAGGAGAAGAAGAAGAAGAAGCCGAAGAAGCATACGAAAAGAAGAAGAAGAATAAGAGGAAAAAGAAGAAGAAGAGGAAGAAGATGAAGAAGGAGAAGAAGAAGATGATGATGAAGAGGAAGTAATAGCAGTACATTAAGTAGAAGACGAATAAGATGATGAAGAAAGAAGAAGTAGAAGAAGAAGAAGAAGAAAGAAAGAAAGAAAGAAGTAGAAGGAAAGAAGAATAAATGAGATGGAATAATAAGAAAAAAGAAGAAAGAAGAAGACAAAACAAAGAAGAAGAATGAAAGAGTAAAGAAGAAAAAGGAAAGATGAAATGAAGAAGGAAGAAGGAAGAAGGAAGAAGAGATAAGCAAGAAGGAAGAAGGAAGATGGGAGAAGCAAGATTGAAGGAGGAAGGAAGATGGAAGGTTGAAGAAATAAGGGAGAAGGAAGAAGGAAGAAACAGAAGAAAGAAGAAAGAAAAAAGAATAAAGAAGAAAGAAGAAGGAAGAAAGAAGAAGAAGAAGAAGAAGATGAAGAAGACGAAGGAGAAAGAGAAGGAGAAAGAAAAAAAATAGGAGAACGAGAAGGAGGTGTAGGAGAATGTTGTGGACAAGGAGAAGGAGAAGGAGAAGAAGAAGAAGAGAAAGATGGAGAGGAAAAAGAATAATAAGAAGAAGGAGAACAAGAAAAAGTAGAAGATGAAGAAGAAGAAGAAGAAAATAAGAAGTAACAGTAGAAGAAGAAGAAGAAGAAAAAGAAGATGAGAAAGAATAAGGATAGGAAGTGGAAGGATAATAATAATAATAAGAAAAAGAAGGGAAGATGAAGCTGAAGAAGAAGCAAAAGAAGAAGAAGAAGAATAAGAAGATAAAGATGAGAAAGAACAAGTAGAAGAGGAAGAAGAAGTAGAAGAGGAAGAAGAAGAAGAAGAAGAAGAAGAAGAAGTTGAGGAAGAAGAACAAGTGGAGGATGAGGAAGAAGGAGAAGAAGAAGAAGACGTAGAAGAATAAGAGTAAGAAGAAGAATAGGAAAAATAAGAAGGGCAAGATAAGGAATAAGAGGAGGAGGAAGAAGAAGTAAAAAAAGAAGGAAAAGAGGAAAAAGAACAAGATTAAGGGAAGAAGAAGAAGAGGATGTCAAAGAAGGAGAAGTAAAAGCAGAAGAAGAAGAAGAAGAAGATGAAGAGGATGAAGATGATGATGAAAAAGAATAAGAAGTAGAAGAAGATGATGAAGAGGAAGAAGAAGTAGAAGAAGTAGAAGAAGAAGAAGAAGAAGAAGGAGAAGAAGAGGAAGAAGAATGTGAGGAAGAAGAAGAAGAAGAAGTAGAAGAAGAAAAAGAAGAGGATGAAGAAGAAGAAGAAGAAGAAGACAAAAGTGAAGAAGAAGAAGAAGAAGAGGAAGAAGAAGAATAGGTAGGAGAAGAAGAAGAAGAAGAAGAAGAAGAAGAAAATGAGGAAGAGAAGGAAGAAGAAGTAGAAGAGGAAGAAGTAGAAGAAGAAGAAGAAGAAGATGAAGAAGAAGAGAAAGAAAAAGAACAAGAAGGAGAAGTAGAAGAAGAAGAAGAAGAAGAATGGGAAGAAGAAGAAGAAGTGGAAGAAGAGGAGGAAGAAGAAGAAGAAGCAAAATAAGAAGTGAAAGAGGAGAAAGAAGAAGAAGAAGAAAAAGACGAAGATGAGAAAGAATATTAAGAAGAAAAAGAAGAAGACAACGAAGAAATGGAAGAAGAAGAGAAAGAAGATGAAGTTGAAGAATACATATTATGGATTAGTGTGCGACGACTTAAGGATTAAGAATTAGGATTTAGGGATTGGGGGCTTAGGCGTTAGGGAGGGAGGGATTCAGGATTATAGATTAGGGATTAAGGATAAGATATTAGGGTTTAAGGAAGAAGAAGGAGAAGAAGAAGAAGAAGTAGTAGTAGAAGAAGAAGAAGATGAAAAGATGCAGAAATAAGAAATACAAGTAGATGTAGAGGAAGAAGAAGAAGAAGAAGTAGAAGAAGAGGAAGAAGAATATGAAGAAGAAAAAGAAGGAGAAGAGGTAGAGAAGAAAAAGAGGAAGAAGAAGATGAAGAAGAAGAAGAATAAGAAGAAGAAGAACAAGAAGAAATGAAAGAAGATGAACAAGTAGAAGAGGAAGAAAAAAAGAAGAAGAAGGATAAGAAGAAGGAGAAGAAGAAGAAGAACAACAACACGTAGAGAGGAGGAAGAAGAAGACAGAAGAAGAAAAGAGAAGAACAAAAAGAGAAAAAAAAAAGAAGAGCAAGAAGAAGATGAAGTAGAAGATGAAGAAGAAGAAGAAGAAGAAGCAAAAGAAGCAGGGGAAGAAGAAGAAGAAAAAGAAGAAGAAGAAGAAAAAAAAGAAGAAGAAATAGAAGAAGTAGAAGAGAAAGAAGAAGAAGAAGTGGAATAAGTAGAAGAAGAAAAGAACAAGGGGAAAATGAGGAAGAAGAGGAAGAAGTAGAAGACAAAGATGAGGAAGAAGAAGAAGAACAAAAGGAAGAAGAAGAAAAAAGGAAAGAAAGAAGAAGAAAAAAGGAAATGGAAGAAGAAGAAGAAGAAGGAGAAGTAAAAGAGGAAGAGGAAGAAGTGACAAAATAGGGATTTGGGATTAGGGGATTAGGATTAGGGATTAGAGATTAAAGTTTGATGGATTAGGGATCAGACATTAAAGATTAATGGCTTAATGATTAGGGATTAAGAATTAAGGGATTAATTATTAAGGATTAAGGATTAAAGATTAGGAATTTAAGATTAAGTGTTAGAGATTGGAGATGAGAGAATAGGGATTAGGGATAGCGATTAAAGATTAGAAATAAGAGATGTAGGATTTAGGATAGAGATTAGGAATTGGTGATTAGAGATAAAGGGAATAGGGATTAAGGATTAGGGAGAAAGAAGAAGGAGAAGGAGAAGGAGAAGTTTAAGAAAACAAAGAAGGGGGAGGTGAAGAAGTGGAAGAAGAATGTGAAGAAAGAAGAAGAAGAAGAAGAAGTAGTAGAACAAAAAGAGGAAGATGAAGAGGAAGAAGAAGAAGAAGAAGAAGAAGAGGAAGATGAAGTAAGAAGAAGAAGGAGAAGAAGAGGAAAAAGAATAAGAAGAAGAAAAAGAAGGAGAGGAGGAAGGAGAAGAAAAAGAGGAGGAAGAAGATGAAGAAGGAGAAGAAGAAGAAGAACAAGAAGAAAAAGAAGAAGAAGAAGTAGAAGAGGAAGAAGAAAAGAAGAAGGATAAGAAGAAGGAGGAGAAGAAGAAGAAGAAGAAAACACGTTGAGGAGGAAGTAGAAGAAGAAGAAGAAGAAGAAAAAGAACAAGAAGAAAAAGAAGAAGAAGAAGAAAAAGAGAAAAAAGAAGAAGAGCAAGAAGAAGATGAAGTAAAAGATGAAGAAGAAGAAGAAGAGGGGGAAGAAGAAGAAGAAGAAGAAGAAGAAAAAGGAGAAGAAGAAGAAAAAGAAGAAGAAGAAGAGAAAGAAGAAGAGGAAGAGGAATAAATAGAAGAAGAAAAAGAAGTAGTGGAAAATGAGAAAGAAGAGGAGGAAGTAGAAGACAAAGATGAGGAGGAAGAAGAAGAACAAAAAGAAGAAAAGAGGAAAAGGAAGAAGAAGAAGAACGACAAGAAGAAGTAAAAGAGGAAGAGGCAGAAGAGACAAATTAAGGATTTGTGATTAGGGGATTGGGATTAGGGATTAGAGATTAAGGTTTGAAAGGTTAGGGATTAGACATTAAATATTAAAGGATTAATGATTCAGGATTAAGAATTAAGGGATTAATTATTAAGGATTAGGGATTTAAGATTAAGGATTAGAGGTTAGAGAATAAGGATTAGGGGATAGCGATTAAAGATTAGAAATAATAAGAAAAAAGAAGAAGAAGAAGAAGTTGATGAAAAAGAAGAAGAAGAAGAAGAAAAAGGAGGAGGAGAAGAAGAAGAAGAGGAATAAGAATAAGAAGAAGTTGAAGAAGTGGAAAAAGAAGATGAGAAAGAAGAAGGAAAAGAAGAACAAGAGAAGAGGAAGAAGAAGAAGAAGAAGAAGAAGAGAAGAGAACAGAAGAACAACAAGAAGAAGAGGAAGAATAAGAACAAGACAAAGAAGTTCAACAAGAGAGGAAGAAGAAGAAGAAGAAGACGAAGAAGAAGAAGTAGAAGAAAAAGAGGAAGTCAAAGAAGAAGAAGAAGAAGAAGAAGAAGAAGAAGAAGAAGAAGAGCACAAAGAAGAAGAAGAAGAACAAGAAAAATAAAAGAAGAAAAGGATAAAGATGAAGAAGAAGAGCAAGAAGAAGAAGAAGATGAAGAAGCTTAAGAGGGAGAAGAAGAAGAAGAAGTAGAGGAGGAAGAAGAAGAAGAGGCAAAAAATGATAGATGAAAAAAGAAGAAAGAAGAATAAAGAAGAATTAATGAAGAAAGAAGAAAGAAGAAAGAAGAAGAAGAAGAAAAAGATAGAGAAGAAGAAGCAGAAAAAAAATATGGACGAGAAGAATGAGAAGGAGGTGTAGGAGAAGAAGAAGAAGATGATGATGAGAAAGAAGGAGGTGAAGAAGAAGAAGAAGAAGTAGAAGATGATGAAGAAGAGGAAGAAGAAGAAGAATAAGAAGTAAAAAAAGAAGAAGAAGAGGGAGAAGAAGAAGAAGAAGAATAAGAACAAGAAGATGGGGAAAAATAAGAATAGGAAGAGAAGAAGAAGAAGAAAAAGAAAAAGAAGAGAAACAAGAAGAGGAAGCAGTAGCAGTAAAAGAAGAAGAAGAAGAGAAAAATGAGGAAAAAAAAGAAGAAGAGGACGAAGATGAAGAAGAAGAAGAAGAGGAAGATGAGGAAAAAGTGGAAGAAGAATAAGAAGGAGATGAAGAAAAAGAAGAAGTAGAGGAAGAAGAAGAAGAGCAAGATGAGGAATATGAGGAGGAACAAGAAGTAGAAGATGTACAAAATGAAGGAGACGAGGAAAAAGAAGGAAAAGAGGAAAGAGGACTAGAAGGAG
>JAIUJO010000088.1:1442696-1455196 GCA_023846275.1 Vanilla planifolia
GTCAAAGAAGTAGAAGAAAAGAAGATGAAGAAGAAGACGACAAAGAAGAACAAATAGAAGATGAAGAAGTGGAAGAGATGAAGAAGAAGAAGAAGTAGTAGCAGAAGAAGAAGACGATGAAGATAGAAGAAGAAGGAAAAAGAAAGAAAGAGGAAATTAGAAGGAATAAGAAGTAAGATTAAGAACGAAGAAGAAAGAAGAAAGAAGAAAAAAGAAACAAGAAAGCAGAAGAAAGGGAAATGAAAGAAGAAAGAAGATGGAAGAAGGAAGAAGGAAGAAGGAAGGACAAGAAGCAAGAAGGAAGATGGAAGAAGCTAGAAGGAAGAAGGAAGATGGATGGAGGAAGGAATATTGAAGAAGGAAGAAGGAAGAAGAAATAAGAAAGAAGAAAAAAAGAAGAAAGAAGAGAGAAGAAAGAAGTAGAAGAAAAAGTGGAAGAAGGAGAAGAAGGGGAAAGGAAAGGAGGAAGAAGAGAACAAGAAGGAGAAGGAAAAGAGGAAGGAAAAGGAGAAGGAGAAGAAGAAGAAGACGAGAAAGAAGGAGAGGAAGAAGAACAAGAGGAAGAAGGAGAAGAACAAGAAGTAGAAGATGAAGTAGAGAAGAAGAAGAATAATAAGAGGAATAAGGAGAGGTAAAAGAAGAAGAAGAAGAAGAAGACAAAGAAGAAGAAGAATTAGAAGAAGAAGATGAAGAAATGGAAGAATGAGAACAAGAAGAAGGAGGAGAGGAAGAAGAAGAATACGAAGAAGAAGAGAAACATGAGGAAGAAAAAATTGAAGAGGAAGAAGAAGAAGAAGGAGAGGAAGACAAGGAAGAAGAGAAAGAAGAACAAGAAGAGGAGGAAGAAAAAGAATAGCAAGATAAGGTACTAGAGGAGGAGGAATAAAAACAAGAAGTACAAAAAGAAGATAGAAAGGAGGATAAAGAAGGAAAAGAGGAAAAAGCACAAGAAAAAGTATGGGAAGAAGAAGAAGAGGAAGAATAAGAAAAAGGAAGAAAAAGAAGAAGAAGAAGATGAAAATGAAGTAGAAGAAGAAGAAGAAGAAGAAGAAAAAGAAGAGAAGAAGAAGAAGAAGTGGAAGAAGAAGCAGAAGAAGAAGAAGAAGGAGAAGAAGCGAAAGAAGAAGATGAGAAAAAGAAGAAGAAGAAGAAGAAGAAGAAGAAGAATAGGAAGGAGAAGAAGAAGAAGAAGGAGACGAAGAAGAAGATAAAGAAGAAGGACAAGAGGAAGAAGAACAAGAAGGAGAAGAAGAAGAAGAGGAAGAAGGGGATGATGAAGTAGAAGAGCAAGAAGAGAAAAAGGAAGAAGAAGAAGTAGCAGAATAAGAGAAAGAGGAGGAGGAAGAAGAAGAAGAAAAAAAAAGATGAAGAAGAATATGAAGAACAATAAGAAGAAGACAAGGAAGAAGAAGAAGAAGAAGAAGATGAATAGAAAGAAGAAGTAGAAGAAGAAGAGGAAGAAAAAGAAGAAGAAGATAGATTATGGACTAGTCTGTGACAACTTAGGGATTAAGAATTAGGCATTAAGGTTTTGGGATTTGGCGTTAGGGAGGGAGGGATTCAAGATTATGGATTAATGAATAAGGATTAAAGATTAGGGTTTAAGGAATAAGGATTTAAGATTAAGAATTAAGAATTACAAATTATGGATTAGTGATTAGGGTTAGGGATTAGGTATTAGGGATTAGGAATTGGGTTTAAGAATTAGGGGTTCCAGATTAGATTAGGGATTACATATTAGGAGTTATTGATTAATGGATTAAGAATTACTTATTAGGGATTAAGGATTAGGTATTATTGGGGTTTAAGGTTTATGAATTAGGATTTAGAGATTAGAGATTTAGGATTAAGAATTCATAACAAGGATAGGAGATTAGGGATTAGAGATTAAGGATTAGGAATTGGAGATTACATATAAGGTATGAAAGATTAGGCATTAAAGATTAGACATTAGGGATTAAAGATTTGGAATTAGGGTTTAAAGATAAGGGAATAGTTATTAAGGATTATGGATGGTTTAAAGATTAAATATTAAGGATTAGTTGTTCGTGATTAGGGATTTGAAATTGGGGATTAGTGATTAGGGATTAGGGATTAGAGATTAGATAGAGGGATTAGGGATTACAGATTATGGATTACGGATAAAGGAGTGCAAGATTAGGGATTATGGTTTTGGGATAAAGAAGAAGAAATATAAGAAGAAGAAGAATATACAGAAGAAAAAGAAGATTGAGAAGAAGAAGAAGATGAAGAAAAAGAAGAAGGGGATGATGAAAGAAGGAAGAAGAAGAAAGAAATGAGAAGGAAGAAGGAAGATGGAAGAAAGTAGAAGAAAGAAGAAGAAAGAAGAAAGAAGAAAGAAGAAAAAAGAAAAAAGAAAAAAAGAAAAAAAGGTAGAAAGAAGGAAGAAGGAACAAGAAAGAAGTGAGAAGCAAAAAGGAAGAAGGCTGAAGTAAGAAGAAAGAAGGAAGAAGGAAGAAGAAAGAAGGAAGAAGGAAGAAGATATAAGAAAGAAGAAAGCAAAAAGAATAAAGAAGAAAGAAGAAAGAAGATGAAGAAGAAGAAGAAGGAGAAGAAGGAGAAGGAGAAGATGAAGGAGAGGAAGAAGAAGAAGAAGAAGAAGATGAAGATGAAGAAGTAGTAGAAGTAGAAGAAGAAGAAGAAGAAAAAGAAGAAAAGAAAGAAGAAGATGAGGAAAAAGAAGAAGAATAAGAAGAAGAAGTGGTAGAAGAAGAAAAAAAATAAGGAGAAGTGGTGGAGGATGAAGAAGAAGAAGAAGAAGAAGAAGAAGTAGATGAAGAAGGAGGAGGAGAAGGAGAAGAAGAAGAAGAAGAAGAAGATGAAGATGAAGTAGAAGTAGTAGTAAAAGAAGAAGAAAAAGAAGAAGAAAGAGAAGAACTAGAAGAAGAAGATAAGGAAAACAAAGAAGAAGAAGAAGAAGAAGAGGTAGATGGAGAAAAAAGATGAAGAAGCAAAAGAAGAAGAAGAAGAAGAGGAGGTGGGGGAAGAAGAAGAAGAACAACAAGAAAGGAAGAAGAAAAAGAAGAGGAAGATGACACAGAATATGATGAAGAACAAGAAGAGGACAAGGAAGAAGGAAAAGCTGAAGGAAAGGAGTAGGGGAAGAAGAAGAGGAAGAAGAAGAAAGATTATGGAGTAGTGGACGACGACTGAAAGATTAGAAATTAGGGATTGGGTATTAGGCGTTAGGAATGGTACGATTTTGATTTATGGAATAGGGAATAAGGATAAAGAATTAGGGTTTAGGGATTAGGGATTTAGAAATAAGAATTAGGAATTAGGGTTAGGGTTTAGGGACTATAGATTAGATAATAAAGCTTTGGGAAAAAGGAATAGGAATTAGGTATTTGGGATTAGATTAGGGATTTAAGATTAGAGAATCAAAATAAGGGATTAAGGATTAAGTATTATGTATGAGGGATTAAGGATTAAGGTTTTGGGATTATGAATTAGGGATTTGAGGTTAGACATTTAGGATTAGGAATTAAAGACAAAGATGAGAGATTAGAGATTAGGGATTATGGATCAAGGAATAAGGATTAGAGATTAGGAATTAGGTATTAAAGATTAGGAATTAGGAATTTGGGATTAAGGACTAGGGAGAAAGAAGAAGAAGGACATGAGTAAGAAGAAGAAGAAAAAGAAGGCAAAGTAGTAGTAGTAGTAGAAGAAGAAGAAGAAGAGGAAGAGGAAAGGGACGATGAAGAGGAAGAAAGAAGAAGAAGAAAAAGAAGAAGAAGAAGAAGAAGAAGAACAAGAAGAAGAGAAGAAGAAGTAGAAGTAGAAGAAGAAGAAAAAAAAGAAGAAGAAGAATAAGTGAAAGAAGGAGGAGGAGAAGAAGAAGTAGAAGTAGAAGAAATAAAAGAATGAGAAGGAGGAGAAGAAGAGAAAATAGAAGAAAAAGAAATAGAAGAGGAAGAATAATAAGAACAAGAGTGAGAAGAAGAAGAACAAGAAGAAGAAGAAAAAGAAGAAAAATAAAGTAGAAGAGGAAGAGGAAGAAGAACACGAAGAAGAAGAAGAAGAAGACGATGAAGAAGAAGAAAAAGAAGAAGTAGAGGAAGAGAAAAAAGAAGAAGGCGAAGAAGAAGTAGAATGATTTTATAACCATCGTAATAGTAATAATAAGAAGAGAAAGAAGAAGAAGAAGAAGAAGAAGAAGAAGAAAAAGAGGATGAAGAAGTGGAAGAGGAAGACAGAGAGGAAGAGAAGAAGGTAGAAGAAGATGAAGTGCAAGGGAAAGATGAAGAAGAAGAAGAGGAAAAGGATGATGAAGGAGAAGAAGAAGATGAAGAAGTAGAAGAAGAAGATGAAGAAGAAGAAGAAGAAGATGAACAAGAAGATGAAGAAGAAGAAGAAAATGTAGATGACAAAGAAAAAGTAGAAGATGAGAAGGAAGAAGAGGAATAAGAAGAAGAAGGAGAAGGAAAACAAGAAGAAGAAGAAGAGGAGGAGCAAGAAGAAGGAGAAGAAGAAGAAGTAGAGAAGAAGAAGTACAAGACAAAGAAGAAGAAGAAGAAGAAGACGAAGAAGAAGTACAAGAAGATGAAAGAGAAGAAGATGAAGAGGAAATCGAAGAAGAAGAGGAAGAAGAAGAAGACGAAGTCGAAGAAGTAGAAGAAGAGATGAAGAAGTAGAACACGAAGAAGTAGACGAAGAAGAACTAGTAGAAGAAGAAGAAAAAGAACAACATGAAAGTGAAGTAGAAGAGTAAGAAGAAGAAGAAGAAGAGCAGTAAGAAGAATAGGAAGGAGAAGAAGAAGTAGAAGAAAAAAAGAACGAAGAAGAAGAAGAAGAGGAAGAAGAAGAAGAAGAATAAGAGGAAGATGAATAAGAAGGAGACAAAGAAGAAGAAGAAGAGGAAGAAAAGGAAAAAGAGGAAGAAGAGGAGGAAGAAGAAAAAGAAGGCAAAGAATAAGAAGAGGAAGCGGAGGAGGAGGAAGAAGAAGAAGAAGAAGAGGAGGAGGAAAATGAGAAAGAATAGGAAGAAGAACAAGAAGAGGACAAGGTAGTAGAAAATGGAAAAGAGAAAGAACAAGAAGAGAAAGAAGAAGAAGAAGATGAAGAAGAAGACAGATCATAAAGTATTGGGCGACGTCTTAATGATTAGGAATTAGGTGTTAGAGATTTGGGATAACCCGTTAGGGAGGCAGGGATTCAGATTTATCGATTAGGGATTATAGATAAAGTATTAGGGCTTAGGGATTAGGAATTTGGGATAAGAATTAAGAATAAGTCTTAGGGTTTAAAGATTAAGGATTAGGTAATAGGGATTTGGGAAAAAATTAACAATTAGATATTAGGGATTAGATTATGGATTAGGGATTAGAAATAAGGGATTAAAAGATTAAAGATTTAGTATTAAATATTAGGGATTAAGGATTAAGGTTTTGGGATTATCTATTAAGGATTAGAGATTAGAGATTTTGGATTAGGAATTCAAGACAAGGATTAGGGATTAGGGATTATGGATTAAGGATTAGGGATTAAGAATTTGAGATTAGGGATTAGGTATTAAAGATTAGGGATTACGAATTAAGGATTAAGTATTAGGGAGAAAGAAGAAGAAGAAGGATAAGAGCAAGAAGAAGATGAAGAGAAAGAAGGTAAAGTAGTAGTAGTAGTAGAAGAAGAAGAAGAGGAAGAAGAAGGGGAAGACAAAGAGGAAAAAGAAGTTGAAGAAGAAGAAGATAATGATGATGATGATGACGATGAAGAAGGAAATAAGAAGTAGAAAAAGAAGAAGAATAATAATAATAAAAAGAAGAATTAGAAAAAGAAGAAGAAGAAGAAGAAGAAGAAATAGAAGAAGAAGAAGATAAACAAGAAGAAGATGGAGAAGAAGAACAAGAAATAGAAGAAAAAGAAGTAAAAGAGGAAGAAGAATTAGAACAAGAAGGAGAAGAAGAAGATGTAGAAGAAGAAGTCGAAAAAGATTAAAAACAACTAGATGACGAAGAAGAGGGAGAAGAACGGAAAGAAGAAGAAGACAAAGAAGAAGAAGAAGAAGAAGAAGAAGAAGAAGAAGAAAAGGAAAAAGAAGAAGAGAAAAACGATGAAGACATAGAATAATAATAATAATAAGAGGAAGAAGAAGAAGAAGAAGAACCAGAAAAAGAAGAAGAAGAAGGGGAAGTAAAAAAATGAAGAAGAAGAATAAGATGAAGATGAGAAAGAAGAAAAAGAAGAAGTAGAATGATGCAGAAGGAAGAAAGATGAAAGAAGTAAGAAGAAGAAAGAAAGAAGATGTGTGAAGGAAGAAAGAAGAAGGAAGAAGGAAGAAGGAAAAGGAAGAAGGAAGAAGAAAGAAATAAGGAAAAAGTAATAAGGAAGATGGAAGATAGAATAAGCAAGAAGATGAAGAAGAAGAAAAAAAAGAAGGGGAAGAAGAAGAAGAGGAAGAGGAAGAGGAAGAGGAAGAGAATGAGGAAGAGGTAGGAGAAGATGGAGAGGAAGGGGAAGAAGGATAAAAGGAAGAAGAAGAAGAAGAAGAAGAAGAAGCAGAAGAAGAGGAAGATGAAGAAGATGATGATGATGAGGAAGAAGTACAAGAAGAAGATGAAAAAGAAAAAGAAAAAGTAAAAGAAAAGGAAGAAGAAGTAGAAGAGGAATGAGAAGAAGTTGATGAAGAAGAACAAGAAGAAATGGAAAAAGAAGACAAGGAAGAAGAACAAGAAGAAGAAGAAGAGAAGAGGAAGTAGAAGAAGACAAAGAAGAAGAAGAAGAGGAAGTAGAGGAAGAAGAGGAAACCTAAGAAGAAGAAGAAGAAGAAGAAGAAGAAGAGGTGAAGGAAGAAGAAGATGATGAAGTAGAAGAAGCGAGGAAGAAGAAGAAGAAGAAGAAGAACAAGAAGAAAAAGTAGTAGAAGAAGAAGAATGAGAATAAGAAGAAGAGGAAGAAATAAAAAAAGAAGAAGAAGAAAAAGAGGAGGAAGAAGAAGATGAAGAAGAAGAAGAAGAATAAGAAAAGAAAAAAAAAAGAAGAAGAGAAGAAGAAGGAGAAGATGATGAAGAAGAAGAAGTAGTAGAAGAAGAAGAATAAGAATAAGAAGAGGAAGAAGAAGAAGAAGAGGAAGAAGAAGAAGAAGAAGTAGTAGTAGTAGTAGTAGTACAAGAAGAAGAAGAAGAAGAATGGGAAGAGGAAGTAGAAGAAGAAGAAGAAAAAGAAGAAGAGAAGAAGGAGAAGATGAAGAAGAAGAAGATGAAGCAAAAGAAGAAGAAGAAAATGAAGAAGAGGAACAACAAGAAGAAGAAGGGAAAGAAGAAGAAGAAGAAAAAGAAGAAGAAAAAGAAAGAAGAAGAAAGAAGAAAGAAGAAAGAAAAAGAAGGAAGAGAGAAGATAAAAGAACGAAGAAAGAAGTAGGAAGAGGGAAGAAGATGAAGAAGTAGAAGAAGAAGATGATGAAGGAGAGGAAGAGGAAGAGGAGGTAGAAGAAGATAAGGAGAAGGGGAAGAAGAAGAAGAAGTGGATGAAGATGATGAAGAAGAAGATGATGATGATGATTAATGAAGAAGAAGAAGAAGAAAAAGAGGAAGGGGAAGAAGAGGAGGAAGAAGAAAAAGAAGACAAAGAATAAGAAGAGGAAGAGGAGGAGGAGGAGGAGGAAGAAGAAGAAGAAGAAGAGAAAGATGAGGAAGAACAATAGGAAGAGGACAAGGTAGAAGAAAAAGGAAAACAAAAAGAAGAAGAAGAGAAAGAATAAGAAGAAGAATAAGAAGTAGAAGACAAATTATAGAGTAATGGGCGACGTCCTATAGATTAGGAATTAGGTATTAGAATTGTGGATAACGCATTTGGGAGGGAGGGTTCGAATTTATCGATTAGGGATTAAGGATAAAGGATTAGGGTTTAGGGATTTGGGATTAAGAATTAGGAATAAGGCTTAGGGTTTAGATTAGGGATTAGTGATTAGGTGATAGGGATTTGGGGAAAAATTAGGAATTAGGTATTAGGGATTAAATTATGGATTAGGGATTAAAAATGAGGGATTAAAATGTTAAGGATTTGTATTAAGCATTAGGGATTAAGGATTAAGGTTTCGGGATTATTTATTATCGATTTGAGATTTTGGATTCAGAATTCAAGACAAGAATTTGAGAATAGAGATTAGGGATTATGGATTATGGATTAGGGATTAAGAATTAAAGATTAAGGATTAGGAATTAAGGGTTAAGTATTAGGGAGAAAGAAGAAGGAGAAGGATAAGGGCAAGAAGAAGATGAAGAAAAAGAAGGTGAAGTAGTAGTAGTAGAAGAAGAGGAAGAGGAAGAAAAAGGGGAAGATGAAGAGCAAAAAGAAGTAAAAGAAGTAGAAGAAGAAGAAGAAGAAGTACACAAAGAAGAAAAAGAAGAAGAAGAATAAGAAGAATAGGAAAAACAAGATGAGGAAGAAGACTAAGACGTAGAATAAAAATAGTAATAAAAATAATAATAAGAGGAAGAAGAAGAAGAAGAAGAACTCGAAGAAGAAGAAGAAGAGGAAGAAGAAAAAGAAGATAAAGAAGTAAAAAACAAAGAAGATAAATAAGATGAAGATAAGGAAGAAGAAGAAAAAGAAGAAGTAGAAAGGAGAAGAAAGATGAAAGAAGTGAGAAGAAGTAAGAAAGTAGATCGACGAAGGAAGAAAGAAGAAGGAAGAAGGAAGAAATAGGGAAGAAGGAATAAGGAAGATGGAAGATAGAAGAAGGAAGATTATGACGAGGAAAAAGAAGAGCAAGACGAAGAAGAAGAGGAAGAGGAAAAGGACGGGGAAGGGAAAGAGGAAAAGGTAGGAGAGGACGAAGACGAAAGGGAAGAAGAAGGAGAAAAGGAAGAGGAAGAAGAAGGAGATGAGGAAGAAGAGGAAGATGAAGATGAAGAAGATGATGAGGAAGAAGAACAAGAAGAAGATGAAGAAGAAAAAGAAATAGAAGAAGAAGTAGAAGAGGAATGAGAAGAAGTTGATGATGATGAAGAAGAAGAAGTGGAAAAAGAAGACCAGGAAGAATAAGAAGAAGAAGAAGAAGAAAAGAAGAGGAAGTAGAAGAAGATAAAGAAGAAGAAGAAGAAGAAGAAGAACAAGAGAAAGAAGAGGAAATCGAAGAAGAAGAAGAAGAAGAAGATGAAGAAGAAGATGAGGTGGAGGAAGAAGAAGAAGAAGAAGAAGGTGATGATGATGAAGTAGAAGAAGTGAGGAAGAAGAACAAGAAGAAGTTGAAAAAAAAGAAGAAAAAGAAAAAGAAAAAGTAGTAGTAGAAGATGAATGAGAATAAAAAGAATAGAAAGAAATAAAAGAAGAAGAACAAGAAAAGGAGGAGGAAGAAAAAGATGATGAAGAAGAAGAAGAATAAGAAAAGGAAGAATAAGAGGAAGAGAAGAAGAAGGAGAAGAAGAAGAAGCAGAAGAAGAAAAAGAAAAATAAGAAGAGGAAGAAGAAGAAAAAATGAAAGAAGTAGTAGTAGTAGTAGTAGTAGTAGTAGAAGAAGAAGAAGAATGGGAAAAGGATGTAGAAGAAGAAGAAAAAAAAGAAGAAGAGAAGAAGAAGGAGAAGGTGATGAAGAAAAAGAAGATGAAGAAAAAGAAGAAGAAGAAAATGAAGAAGTGGAACAACAAGAAGAAGAGGAAGGATAAGAAGAAGAAGAAGAAGAAGAAGAAAAAGAAAGAAGAAGAAAGAGGAAAGAAAAAAGAAGGAAGAGAGATGATGGAAGAATGAAGAAGGAAGAAGATGATGAAGTAGAAGAAGAAGAAGAAGAAGAAGGAGAGGAAGTGGAAAGGAGTTAGAAGAAGATAAGGGGAAGGGGAAGAAGAAGAAGAAGAGGACGAAGACGATGAAGAAGAAGAAGAAGAAGAAGAAGATGAAGAAGAATTGGAAGAAGAGGTGGAGGAGGAAGAGGAAGAAGAAGAAGAAGAAGAAGAAGAAGAAGAAGAAGAAGAGAAGAAGAAGTAGAAGATGACAAAGAAGATGATGAAGAAAAAGAAGATTATGATGAAGAGGAAACCAAAGAAGAAGAAATCAAAGATGTAGAAGAAGAGAAGAAGAAGAAGAAGTCGAAGAAGAAGAAGAACAAGTAGTAGAAGAAGTAGTAGTAGAAGAAGAAGAAAAAGAAGAAGAAGAAAAAGAGGAAGAAGAAGAAGTAGAGATGGAGAAGGAAGAAGAAGAAGTAGAATAGGAACAAGAAAAAGAAGAAGAAGAAGATGAAGAAGAAGAAGAAGAAGAAGTGTAAGATGAAGAACAGGAAGGAGAAGAAGTAGAAGATGAAGGGGAAGAAGAAGAGGAAGAAGAAGAAGAAGAAGACAAGAAGAAGTGGTGGATGAAGACTAAGAAGGACTGGTAAAAGAAGAAGAAGAGGAAGAAGAAGAAGAGGAGGAAGAAGAGGAGGAGAAAGAAGGAAAAGAACAAGAAGAATAAGAAGAGAAAGAGGTACAGGGAGAAGAGGAAGAGAAAGTAGAAGAAGAGAAAGAGGAAGATGAAAAAGAATAGGAAGATGAAGAAGAAGAGCACAAGGAAGAAGGAAAGGAAGAAGAGAATGAAGGAGAAGAGGAAGAAGAAGAAGAAGATATTTTATAGAGTTGTGGGCTATGTCTTAAATATTAAGAATTAGATATTAGGGATTGTGGATTATGTGTTAGGGAGGGAGGGATTTAGATGTATGGATAAGGGATTAAGGATTAGAGATTAGGGTTTATGAATTAAAGATTTGGGATTAAGAATAAGTAATTAGGGTCAAGGTTTAGGGATTAGGGAATAAGGACTTAAAATATGGTAATAAGGATCAGATTAGTGAATAAGAAGAAGAAGTAGAAGAAGAAGAAGATGAAGAAGAAGATGAAGAAGAAGAAGAGGAAGAATAAGAAGAAGTAGAAGAAGAAGGAGAAGCAGAAGAGGAATAAGTTGAAAAAGATGAAGAAGAAGAAGTAGTAAGAGAAGAAAAAGAGGAAGAAGAGGAATAGGATGGAGAAGAGGAAGAAGAAGGAATTAGGGGTTAAGGATTAGTGATTCGGGTCAAGGTTTATAGATTAGGGATTAGGTAATATGTATTTGGGAATTAGGATTAAGATTTAGGGATTAGGGATTAGATTAGCGATCACAAATTAGGAGTTATTGATTATGGGATTAAGGATTAAATATTAGGGATTAAGGATTAGGGATTTTAGCTTAAGGATTGGGGTATAGGGATTTAGAATTAGGAATTACAGATTAAGAATTAGTTATTAAAGATTAAGGTTTAAGGATTAAGCATTAGGGATTAAGGATTTTTGTTTAGGGTTTAAGGATTAGGGGTTAGGGATTAAGGATTATGGATAAGGAATGGATTAAAGATTAAATATTAAGGATTAGTTAATAAGGATTAAGGATTTGACAATGGGGATTAGCAATTAGAAGATTTGGGATTAGAGATTAAGGAGAGAGGGATTCGGGATTATAGATTAGGTTTTATTAATAAGGGTATACAAGATTAGGGATTGTTATTTCGAGATAAAGAAGAAGAAGGAGAAGAAGAAGAAGATGGAGAAGAAGAAGAAGAAGAAGAAGAAGAAGACTATGATAGAAGAAGAAAAAGAAAGAAAGAAGGAGAAAGAAAGAAGAAGAAATAAGGAAGAAGAAAAAAGAAGAAGAAAGAAGAAGAAAGAAGAAAGAAGAAAGAAGAATAAAGATAGAGAAAAGAAGAAAAAAGAAAGAAAGAAGAAGGAATAAGGAAGAAGAAAGAAGCGAGAAGCAAGATGGAAGAATAAGAAGCTAGAAGGAAGAAGGGACAAAGAGAAGGAATAAGGAAGCAAGAAGGAAGAAGAAAGAAAGAAGAAGGAAGAATATATAAGAAACAAAGAAGAAAGAGGAAGAAGAAGAAGAAGAAGAAGAAGGTGAAGGAAAAGAAGGAAGAGGAGAACGAGAAGGAGGTGTAGGAGAAGGATAAAGAGAAGAAGAAGAAAAGAAAGAAATAGAGAAAGAAAAATAAGAGGAAGATGAGGAAGAAGAAAAAGAAGTAAATGAAGAAGAAGAAGGAGAAGAGAAGAAGATGAAGAATAAAAAGAGGTAAAAGAAGAAAAAGAAGAAGATGAAGATGAAGAAGTGGAAGAAGAAGAACAAGAAGAAGAAGTAGAAGAAGAAGAGGAAGAAGAAGAAGGACAAGAGGAAGAAGAAGTAGAAAAAGAGTAGGAAGAAGAAGAAGAAGAAGAATAAGAAGAAGAAAAGGAAGAAGAAGAAAAAGGAGAAGAAGAAGAAGAAGAAGAAGAAGAAGAAGAAGAAGAAGATAAAGATAAGGAAGAAGAAGAAGAACAAGAAGAAGAAAAGAAGAAAAAGAGGAATAAGAAGAAGAATAAGAAGAAGAAGAAGAAATAGAAGAAGAAGAAGAATATGAAGAAGAAGAAGATTCAAAAGAAGGAGAACAAGAAGAAGAAGAAAAGAAATAGAAGAAGAAGAAAAGAAATAGAAGAAGAAGAACAACAATAAGTAGGAGAAGAAAAAGGAGAAGAAGAAAAATAAGAAAAACAAGTAGAGGAAGA
>JAIUJO010000088.1:1460196-1490196 GCA_023846275.1 Vanilla planifolia
AAGGACAGAAGAAGAAGAAGAAGAAGATGAAGAAGATGAAGATGATGATGAAGAAGAATAAGTAGAAGAAGAAGATGATGAAGAGGAAGAAGAAGTAGAAGAAGTAGTAGAAGAAGAAGAAGAAGAAGAAGGAGAAGAAGAGGAAGAAGAATGTGAGGAAAAAGAAGAGGAAGAAGAAGAAGTAGAAGAAGAAAAAGAAGAGGAAGAAGAAGATGATGATGAAGAAGAAGACAAAAGAGAAGTAGAAGAAGAAGAACAAGAAGAAGAAGAATAAGAAGAAGAAGAAGAAGAGGAAGAAGAAGAACAGGAAGGAGGAGGAGGAGAAGAAGAAGAAGAAGAAGAAGAAGAAGAAGAAGAAGAAGAAGAAGAAGATAAGATGAAGAAGAAGAAAAGGAAGAAGAACAAAAAGAAGAGGAGGAAGAAGAAGAAGAAGAAGATGAAGAAGAAGATGAAGAAGAAGAGAAGAAAGAAGAACAAGAAGTAGAAGTACAAGAAGAAGAAGAAGAAGAAGAAGGGTAAGAAGAAGAAGAAGTGGAAGAAGAAGATGAGGAGGAAGAAGAAGAATAAGAAGTGAAATAGGAGAAAGAAGAAGAAGAAGAAGAGGAAAAGAGGAAGATAAGGAAGAATATTAAGAAGAAAAAGAAGAAGACAATGAAGAAAAGGAAGAAGAAGAGAAAGAAGTAGAAGAGAAAGAAGTAGAAGAGAAAGAAGAAGAAGTAGAGGAATACATATTATGGATTTGTGTGTGACGACTTAGGGATTAAGAATTAGGTTTTAGGGATTGAGGATTTGGCATTTGGGAGGGAGGGATTCAGGATTATAGATTAGGGATTAAGGATTAGATATTAGGGTTTAAGGAATAAGTATTTATGATTAAGAATGAGGAGTTAAGGATTAGGGATTAGGGTTTAGGGATTAAGGAATATGGATTTGGGAATTGGAATTAAGAATTAGGGATTAGGGATTAGATTAAGGAATACAGATTAGAAGTTATTGATAAAGGAATTTTGGATTAATCATTAGGGATTAACGATTTGCATTTAGAGATTAGGGATTGGGAGTTAGAGATTATGATTAGGAATTAGAGATTAGAGATTTAGGATTAGGAATTCAAAACAAGTATTAGAGATTAGGGATTAAGGATTAAATACTATAGAGATTCGGGATTAGGTATTAAAGATTAGGGATTAAGGATTAGGCATTAGTGATTAAAGATTTAGGATTAGGGTTTAAGGTTGAGGGATTAGGGATTAAGAATTCGAAATGGATTAAATATTAAATGTTAGGGATTGGTTATTAGGGATTAAGAATTTGACAATGGGGATTAGCAAAAAGAGATTAAGGATTAGGTATTATAGATTTTGGATTGGAGAATAGGGAGAGAGGGATTACGGACTATAGATTAGGGATTACAGATTAAGGAGTGCTGGATTAGGGATTATGGTTTTGGAATAAAGATTAAGAAGTAGAAGAAGAAGAAGGAGATAATTGAGAAGGAGAAGATGATGGTGATGAAGAAAGGAGCAGAAAAAGAAAGAAAGAAAGAAAGAAAGAGGAAAGAAAGAAAGAAGAAGGAAGTAAGAAGAAAAAAGAAAGAAGAAAGAAGAAAAAAACAAGAAACAAAGAAGGAAGAAGGAAAAAGGAAGAAGAAAGAAGCAAGAAGGAAGAAGGAAGAAGCAAGAAGGAAGAAGGAAGAAGGAAGAAGGAAGGAAGAAGAAAGAAGAAAGAAGAAAGAAGAAAGAAGGAAGAACAAATGAGTAAGAAGAAAGAAAAAAGAAAAAAAGAAGAAAGAAGAAAGAAGAAGCAGAAGAAGAAGGAGAAGGAGAAAGAGAAGGAAAAGGAAGAAGGGGAGAACAAGAAGGAGGTGTAGGAGTAGAAGTTGTAGATGGAGAAGAAGATAAAGAAGAGAAAGAAGAAGAGGAAGAAGAATAAGAGGAAGAAGAAGTAAAAGATGAAGATGAAGAAGAACAAGAAGTAGAAGAAGAAGAAGAATATGAAGAAGAAGTAGAAGATGTAGAAGAAGAAGAAGAAGAAAAAGAAGAGAAAGACGAGGAAGAAGAAGATGAAGAGGGAGAGGAAGATGAGGAAGGAGAGGAAGAAGAACAACAAGAAGATGAGGAGGAAGAAGAAGAAGAAAAAGAAGAGGAAGAAGAAGAAGAGAAAGAAGAAGTAGAAGAACAGCAAGATGAGGAACAAGAGGAGGAAGAAGCAAAAGAGGAAGTACAAAAGTGGAAGGGAAGAAGAAAAAAGAAGGAAAAGAGGAAGAAGAATAACAAGTCGAAGAAGAAGAAGAGGAAAAAGAAGTGGAGCAAGAAGAAGAAGAAGAAGGAGAAAAAGAATAAGAAGAACAAGAAAAAGACGAGGAAGATGAGGAAGAAGTGGAAGTAGAAGAAGGAGATGACGAGGAAGATGAAGAACAGGAGTTGGAAGAAGAAGAAGAAGATGAAAAAAAGGAAGAAGAAGGGGAAGAAGGAGAAGAAGAAGAGGAAGAAGAAGAGGAAGAAGAGGAAAAAGAAGAAAGAAGAAGAAGAAGAAGAAGAAGAATAAAAAAAAATAGGAAAGAAAGAACAAGGAAAGAAGAAGAAAGAAGAAAAATGAAAAAATAAAAAAGAAAGAAGAAAGAAGAAAGAAGGAAAAAGAGAGAATGAAGAAAAAAGAAGGAAGAAGAAAGAAGGAAGAAGGAAGAAGGAAGGAGGAAAGAGGAAGGAAGAAGGAAGACGAAAGGAGAAATAAGAAAGGGGAAAGAAGAAGGAAGATAACGAAGTAGTAGAAGAAGTAGAAGAAGAAGGAGGAGGAGAAGGAGGAGAAGAAAGAAGAAGAAGAAGAAGATGAAGAGGAGGAGGAGGAGGAGGAAGTAGAAGAAGAAGAAGAAGAAGAAGAAGAAGAAGAAGTGAAAGAAAAAGTAGAAGAAGAAGAAGAGGAGGAGGAGTAAGAAGAAGAAGAAGAAGAAGAGGAAGAAGATGAAGAAAAAGAAGAACAAGAAGTTTAAGAAGAAGAAGAACAAGATGAAGAAGAAGAAACAGAAGAAGTAACAGAAGAAGAAGAAGAAGAAGAAGAGGAAAACGAGGAAGAGGAGATAGAAGAAGAGGAAGAAGAAGAAGAAGAGAAGAAGAAGATGAAGAACAGGAAGAAGAACAAGAAGAAGAAGAAGAAGAAGAAAGAGAAAATGAAGGAGAAAGAGAAAAAGAAGAAGAGGAAGAAGAAGGAGAAGAGACAGAAGAACAAGAGTAATAAGAGGAAAAAAATGGAAGGAGAAGAAGAAGAAGAAGAGGAAGAAAAAAGAGGTAGAAGAAGAAGAGAAGGAAGAAGAAGAAAAGGAAGAAGTGGAAGAAGAAGAGGAAGAAGAAGAAGAAGAAGAAGAATAAGAAGAAGATTAAGAAGAAGAAGAAGATTAAGATGAAGAAGAAGAAGAAAAAGAGGAAGAAAAAGAATTACAAGAACAAAAATAAGAAGAAGAAGAAAAAGAAGAAGAAGGAGAAGAAAAGGAAGAAGAAGAAAAAAAGAAGAAGAAGAGAAGTAGTAGTAGTAGTAGAGGAAGAAGAGGAACTAAAAGAAGAAGAAGAAGAAGAAGAAAGGGAAGAAGAAGAGGAAGAAGAAGAAAAAGAAGCAGAATTAAGGAGAGAAAAGGTGAAGAGGATGAAGAAGAAGAAGAAAAAAAAGAAGTAGAAGAACAAGAAAAAGTAAAGGGAAAAGAAGAGGAAAAAGTAGAAGTGGAAAAAGAAGATGAGGAAGAAGAAGAAGAAGAAGAAGAAAGAGAAAAAGAACAAAAGAAGATGAGGAAGAAGGGGAGGAAGAAGAAGAAGAGAAAGAAGAGGAAGAAGAATAGCAAGAAAAAGAAATCAAAGAAAAACAAGAAGAAGAGGAAAAGAAGACGAAGACAAAAGAGTAGAAGAGGTAGTAGTAGTAGAAGAAGAAGAATAAGAAGAAGAAGAAGAAGAAGAAGTAGAAGAAGAAGAAAAAGAAGAGAAAGAAGGAGAAGAGGAAGAAAAGAAAGTAGAGGAAGAAGAAGAAGAAGAAGAATAAGAATAAGAAGAAGAAGATGAAAAAGAAGAAGAGGAATTAGAGATCAAGGATTTAGGATTAGGATTAAGGATTAGGGATTTGGGATTAGGATTAATGATTTAGGTAATATGATTTAAGATTAAAAATTAGGGGTTAATGATTAGAGATTAAGGGATTAGGATTAGGATTGGAGACTAGGATATAGGGTTTCAGGATTAAAGATTAGTGATTAAGGGTTAAGGTTTAGGGATTAGCGATTATGGATTATAGATTAAGGAATAAAGATTAGGGATCAGGTATTAGAGATTATAGTTCAGGAATTAGAGTATTGGGATTAAAGGTTAGGGATAAAAGATTTGGGATTAAGGATTAGAGATTAGAGATGGATTAGGGAGAAGGAAGAAGGAAGAATGAAGATGAAGAACAAGGAAGAAAGAAGGTGGAAGGAAGAAGGAAGAAACAAGAAAGAAGAAGAAGAAGAGGACAAAGAAGAAGAGGAAAAGAAGAGAAAGACAAGGAAGAAGAAGATGAAGAGGGAGAGGAAGATGGCGAAGGAGAGCAAGAAGAAGAACGACAAGATGAGGAGGAAGAAGAAGAAGAAAAAGAAGAGCAAGAAGAAGAAAAGAAAGAAGAAAAAGTAGAAGAACAACAAGATGAGGAACAAGAGGAGGAAGAAGCAAAAGGGGAAGTACAAAATGTGGAAGGGGAAGAAGAAAAAGAAGGAAAAGGGGAAGAAGAATAACAAGTGGAAGAAGAAGAAGAGGAAAAAGAAGTGGAACAAGAAGAAGAAGAAGAGAAAGAAGAAGAAGAAGAAGAAAAAGACGAGGAAGATGAGGAAGAAGTGGAAGTAGAAGAAGAAGATGACGAGGAAGATGAAGAACAGGAGTGGAAGAAGAAGAAGAAGATGAAAAAGAGGAAGAAGTAGGGGAAGAAGAAGAAGAAGAAGAAGAAGAAGAAGAGGAAGAAGAAGAGGAAGAAGAGGAAAAAGAAGAAAGAAGAAGAAGAAGAAGAAGAAGATGAAGAATAAAGAAAAAACAAGAAAGAAAGAACAAGGAAAGAAGAAGAAAGAAGAAAAAAGAAGATGAAAGAAGAAAAATGAAAAAAGGAAAAAGAAAGAAGAAAGAAGAAAGAAGGAAAAAGAAAGAAGGAAGAAAAAAGAAGGAAGAAGAAAGAAGGAAGAAGGATGAAGGAAGAGGAAAGAGGAAGGAAGAAGGAAGATGAAAGGAGAAATAAGAAAGGGGAATGAAGAAGGAAGATAACGAAGTAGAAGAAGAAGAAGAAGAAGAAGGAGGAGGAGGAGGAGGAAGAAGAAGAAGAAGAACAAGAAGAAGAGGAGGAGGAGGAGGAGGAGGAAGAAGAAGAAGAAGAAGAAGTGAAAGAAGAAGAAGTAGAAGAAGAAGAAGAAGGACAAGAGGAAAAGGAGGAGGAGGAGTAAGAAGAAGAAGAAGAAGAAGAAGAGGAAGATGATGAAGAAAAAGAAGAAGAAGTTTAAGAAGAAGAAGAACAAGATGAAGAAGAAGAAAAAGAAGAAGTAACAGAAGAAGAAGAAGAAAAAGAAGAAGAGGAAAACGAGGAAGAGGAGAAAGAAGAAGAAGAGGAAGAAGAAGAGAAGAAGAAGATGAAGAACAGGAAGAAGTATAAGAAGAAGAAGAAGAAGAAAGAGAAAAAGAAGAAGAAAGAGAAAAACAAGAAGAGGAAGACGAAGGAGAAGAGGCAGAAGAACAAGATTAATAAGAGGAAAAAATGGAAGAAGGAGAAGAAGAAGAAGAAGAGGTAGAAGAAGAAGAGAAAGAAGAAGAAGAAAAGGAAGAAGTGGAAGAAGAATAGCAAGAAGAAGAAGAAGAAGAAGAAGAAGAAGAAGAAGATTAAGAAGTAGAAGAAGAAGAAGAAGAAGAAGATTAAAAAGAAGAAGAACAAGAACAAGAAGAAGAAAAAGAATTACAAGAACAAAAATAAGAAGAAGAAAAAAAGAAGAAGAAGGAGAAGAAAAAGAAGAACAAGAAGAAAAAAAAGAAGAAGAGAAGTAGTAGTAGTAGTAGAGGATGAAGAGGAACTAGAAGAAGAAGAAGAAAGGGAAGAAGAAGAAGAAGAAGAAGAAAAAGAAACAGAATTAAGGAGAAAAAAGGTGAAGTGGATGAAGAAGAAGAAGAAAAAAAAGAAGTAGAAGAAGAAGAAAAAGTAAAGGGAAAAGAAGAGGAAAAAGTAGAAGTGAAAAAAGAAGATGAGGAAGAAGAAGAAGAAGAAGAAGAAGAAGAAAGAGAAAAAGAAAAAAAGAAGATGAGGAAAAAGGGGAGGAAGAAGAAGAAGAGAAAGAAGAGGAAGAAGATAGCAAGAAAAAGAAATAAAAGAAAAATAAGAAGAAGAGGAAGAAGAAGAAAAAGAAGAGGAAAAGAAGACGAAGACAAAAAAGAAGAAGAAGAGGTAGTAGTAGTAGAAGAAGAAGAATAGGAAGAAGAAGAAGAAGAAGAAGAAGAAGTAGAGGAAGAAGAAAAAGAAGAGAAAGAAGGAGAAGAGGAAGAAGAGAAAGTAGAGGAAGAAGAAGAAGAAGAAGAATAAGAATAAGAATATGAAGAAGAAGAAGAAAAAGAAGAAGAGAAATTAGAGATCAAGGATTTAGGATTAGGATTAAGGATTATGGATTTCGGATTAGGATTAAAGATTTAGGTAATATGATTTGAGATTAAAAATTAGGTGTTAGTGATTAGAGATTAGGAGATTAGGATTAAGATTGGAGATAATGATATAGGGTTTTAGGATTAGAGATTAGTGATTAAGGGTTAAGGTTTAGGGATTAGCGATTATGGATTATAGATTAAGGAATAAAGATTAGGGATTAGGTATTAGAGATTATAGCTTAGGAATTAGAGTATGGGGATTAAAGGTTAGGGGTTAAAGATTAGGGATTAAGGATTAGAGATTAGAGAAGGATTAGGGATTAAGGATTAGGGATTAGGGAGTAGGAAGAAGGAAGAATGAAGATGAATAATAGGGAAGAAGAAAGAAGAAAGAAGAAGAAGAAGAGGACAAAGAAGAAGAGGAAAAGAAGAAAAGGAAGAAGAAGAATAAAAAATAAAGAAGAAAGGAGGAAGAAGGAAGAGGGAAGAAGGAAGAAGGAAAGAGAAATGAGAAATTAGAAAGTTGAAAGAAGAAAGAAGAAAGAAGAAAGAAGAAGAAGGAGAGGGAAAAGGAGGAGGATGAGAGGAATAAGGAAGAGAAGGAGAAGGAGAAGGAGATGACAAAGGAGATGGAGAAGGAGAAGGAGAAGGAGTAGGGGAAGGAGAAGGAGAAGAAGGAGAAGTCAAAGAATAAGAAGAAGAAGAAGAAGAAGAAGAAATAAAAGAAGAAGAAGAAGAAGATGAAGAGGAAGAGAAGAGGCAAAATAAGAACAAGAAAAGAAGTAGAAGGAGAAGAAGAGGAAGAAGATGAAGGAGAAGAAGGGGAGGAAGAAGATGATAGAGAGGAAGAAGGAGAAGATGAGGAAGAGGAAGATGAGGAAGAAGAGGAAGAAGAAGAACAAGAAGAAAATAATGAAGAAGAAGAAGAAAAAGAAGGAGAAAAAGAGGAATTAATAGTGAAAGAGGAAGAAGATGAAGAGGATTAAGAGATGGATTAGAGATTATAGATTAGAAGTTAGGGATTAAGGATTAGGGATTAATATAAGAGAGATTAAGGATTAGGTATTTGGGATTAAGTATTCAGGATTAATGATTATGGAATAAGGATTAGCAATAAGGGATTACAGTTTTGAGATTAAGAATTAGGGATTAAAAAGTTGGGATTAAGTAATAAGTAAAAGAGATTTGGGATTAAGGATTAAGGATGAAGGGATTAATGCTTATGGATTAGGGATTTAGGATTAAAAGATTAATTTCTGACTATAGATTAGTGATTTAGTATTAGAGATTATAGACTAGGGAATAGGGATTGAAGATTAAGGATAATAGATTAATGATTAGGGACTTGGGATTCAAGAATAAGGATTAGAGATTAGGGATTGGCGATTGGAGATTAAATGATTATAATTAAGATTAAGGTTTAGGGATTAGAGATTAAAGATTAAGGATTAAGAATTGAAAATTAGGAAGGTAGTGATTAGAGATTAGGCATTAGGGGGTAAACGATTAGGGATTAGAGATTAGAGATTAGGGATTAGGCATTACGGATTAGAAATTAGATATTAGGGTTTAGAGATTTGTTATTACGTATTAGGGGGTAGGGATTTTGGAATAAGGTGTAGGGATAAAGATCAGGGACTAGGGATTAGACATTAGGTTTAAGTATTAAGGATTAGGGATCAGGAAATAAAAAGAAGAAGTAGAAGAAGAAGAAGTGGAAGAAGATGAAGAAGAAGAAGAAGGAGTGCAAGAAAAAGAGTAAGAATTAGAAGAGGAAGAAGAAGAAGAAGAAGAAGAAGTGCAAGAACAAGAATCAAAATAAGAAGAGGAAGAAGAAGAAGAAGAAGAAGAAGTAAAATAGGGGATGAAGGAAAAGAAGAAGAAGATGAAAGGGAGGAGGTAAAAGAAGTGGAAAATGTAGAAGAAGAAGAAGAAGAAGTACTAGAAGAAGAAGAAAAGGAATAAAAGAAGAAGAAGAGAAGAAGAAGAAGAAGAAGAAGAGGAAGAAGAGGAAGAAAAAGAGGAGGAAGAAGAAGAGAAAAAAGAGGAAGAACAAAAGCAAGAAGAAGAAATAGAAGAAGACAAAGAAGAAGTAGAAGAGGAAGAAGAAAAAGAAGAAGAAGAAGGAAAGCAAGAAGACGAAGAAGAAGTAGAAGAGGAAGAAGAAGATAACGAAAAGGAAGAAAATGAAGAAGAAGGGTATGAAGAAGAAGAATAAGAAGAAGAAGAAGAGGAAGAAGAAGAAGAAGATGAAGAGGAAGAAAGTTAAGAGGACGAAGAAGAAGAAGAATAGGAAGAGGAGGAAGAAGAAGAAGTAGAAGAATTAGAACAAGTAGAAGAAGAAGAAGAAGAAAATGACGAAAAAAAATAAGAATAAAAAGTCGAAAAAGAAGAAGAAGAAGAAGAAGAAGAAGAAGAAAAAGAAGAAGAAAAAGAAGGAGAAGAGGAAGAAGAAGAAGAAGATGGAGGAGAATAAGAAGTGGAAGAAGAAGAAGTAGAAGAGGGAAAAGAATTGGAAAAAATACAAGAAGTAGAACAAGAGGAAGGGGAAGAAAAGGAAGAAAAAGAAGAAGAAAAAGAAGAAGAGAGGAAGAAAAAGAAGGAGAAGAAGAAGAAGAAGAAGAATAAATGGAGGAGGAAGATGAAAAAAAACAGCAAGAAGAAGAGTAGGAAAAAGAAGTGAAAGAAGAAGATGAAGAAGAAGAAGGAGAAGGAGTAGAAGAAGAAAAAGCAGAAGACAAAGAAGAAGATGAAGAAGGAGAAGAAGAAGAAGAGTTAGAGGAAGAAGAAGAAGAAGAAGAAGAAGGGAAAGATGATGAAGAAGAAGAGGAAGAAGTAGAAGAAGAACAGGAAGAAGATTAGGAAGAAAAAGAAGAATAAGCCGAGTAAGAAGAGGAAGACGAAGTAGAAGAAGAATAAGAAGAAGAAGAAAAAGAGGAAGAGGAAGATGAAGAAGAAGAAGAAAAGGAAGAAGAAGAGGAAGAAGAAGAAGAACTAGTAGTAGAAGAAGAGAAAGAAGATGAAGAGGAAGAAGAAGAAGCAGAATAATGAGACAAAGAAAAGAAGAAGGTGAAGAACTAGAAGAAGAAGAAGATGATTAAGAAGAAGAAGAAGAAGAGGAATAAGAAGAAGATGATGATGATGATGATGAGGAAGATTAAGAAAAAGATAAAGAACAAAAGATGAAGAAGAAGAAGAAGAACAAGAAGAAGACAAGAAGAAGAAGAAGAAGAAGAAGAAGAATAAATAGAGGAAGAAGAAGAAGAGGAAGATGAAAAACAAGAAGTTGAAGGAGAAGAAGAAGGTGAAGAAGAAGAAGAAATTGAAATACAAAAAGAAGAAGAAGGAGAAGAACAAGAAGAATAAGAAGAATAAGAAGAATAAGAAGAATAAGAAGATGAAGAAGAAGTAGAAGAACTTGAAGAAGAAGATGATGAAGAAGAAAATGAAAAAGAAGAAGAAAAAGAAGGCAAAGAAGAAGAAGAAGAAGAAGAAAAAGAAGAAGAAAAAGATTAGTGATTAATAATTACAAATTAAGGATTATAGATTATGGAGTTAGCAATTTAGGATTAGGGTGTAGGGATTAAAGATTAAGGAGTAAGGATTAGGAAATAAGTGATTAGGACTAAGGATTAAGGATTAATGATGAAGTATTATGGGTTGGATTAGAGATGAAGAGATTAATAATTTTAGATTAAAGATTATGGATTAAGAATTAAGTTATTAATTATTCAAGGTTAATGATTAGAGATTAAGGATATAAGATTAGGGATTAGGGAATAGGGATTAAGGATTAGAGATTAAATATTAAGAGTGCAAGATTTAGGATTAGAGATTAAGAATTAAAGATTAGAGATTCAGGGAGTATGATTAAGATTAGGGACTAGGGATTAGAGTTTATGGATTAGGGATTAGTGCTTAATGATTAGAGATTAGGGATTAGAGATTAGGGATTATGGATTATGGATTAAGGATGATGTATTAAAGACAAGAGTTTAGGGAGTAGTGATTAAGGATTAGAGGTTAGGGATTAATGATTAGGGATTAAGGAGAAGAAAGAAGTAAGAAGGAAGAAGAAGAAGAAGAAGAAGGAAGAAAGAAGAAGGAAGAAGGAAGAAGGAAAAAAGAAGAAGAAGAAGAGGGAGAAGAAGTGGAACAATAAAGAAGAAAGAAGACAGATGAAGGAAGAAGGAAGAAGAAAGAAGGAAAGAGATAGGAAGAAGGAAGAAGGAAGAAGAAAGATGAAAGTAGAAAGAAGAAAGTAGAAAAAGGAAAGAAGAATGGAGGAAGAAGAAGAAGAAGAAGAAAAAGGAAGAAGAGGAAGAAGAATAGGAAGAAGAAGAACAAGAAAAGAAGAAGGAGAAGAAGAAGTTGAGGATAAAGAAGATGAGGAGGAAGAGGAAGAAGAAGAAGAAGAAGAAGATGAAAAGGAAGAAGAAGAAGAAGAGGAGGAAGAAGAAGAAGGGGAGGATGAGAAAGAAGAGGAGGAGGAGGAAGAAGAAGAAGAATAAAATCAAGAAGAAGTGGAAAAAGAGGAAGAAGATGAAGAAGAAGAGGATGAAAAGATGGATTATGGACTAGGGGTTAAAGATTAGGGATTAAGAAGGGAGGGATTTGGGTTTAGATGTTACAGATTAAGGATTAGAGATTAAGGAATTGGATTAGTAACAAAGTATTAAGGTTTGGGGATTAAGGGTTAGGGATTAAAGAGTAGGGATTAAGTAAAAGTAATAAGCATTAGAGATTAAGGATTAGAAATTAGGGATGAAGGGATTAATGATTAGGGACTTAAGATTAGGGATTAATTACCAAGGATTACGGATTAAAGATTTAGTATTAGGGATTACGAATTAGGGAATAAGAATTAAGGATAAGGATTAGATATTAGTGATTAAGGATTTGTGATTCAGGATTACGAATTAGATTTTAAGGATTAGAGATTAAATGATTACAATTAGGAATAAGGTTTAAGGATTAGGGATTAGGTATTAGGGATTAGGGATTAAGGATTAAGGATTAGGGATTAATGACAAGAGATTAGGGATTAAGGATAAAGGATTAGGGATTAGGGATTAAATATTTAACATTTGGGATTAGAGATTAGGGATTATGGGTTAAGGATAGATAAGAGATTAGGGATTAGAGATTAAGGATCAAGAATTAAGAATTAGTATTATGGATTAGATAGTAGAGATTAGGGATTTGGAAGGGATGGATCAGGATACTTAGATTTAGGGATGAGAGATTTGCTAGGAATGTACTGAGGAGTAGGGATTAAGGATTACAAAGAAGGAAAAGAAGAAGAAGAAGAAGAATTAAGTAGAAGAAAAAGAAGGTGATAAGGATGAATAAGAAGAAAAAGAAGAAGAAGAAGTAGATGAAGAAGATGAAGGAGACGAAGAAGAACAAGAAGAAGAAGAGGAAAATCAATAAGAAAAATTAGTAGAAGAAGAAGAGGAAGAAGAAGAAGAAGAAGAAGAAGAAGAAGAAAAAGAAAAAGAATAAGAATAAGAAAAGAAGAAGAAGAAGAAGAAGAAGATGATGATAAAGAAGAGGAAGAGAATGAAGAGGAAGAACAAGTATAAGAAGAAGAAGTTAAAGAAGAAAAAGAAGAAGTGGATGACGAATAAGAAGAAGAAGAAAAAGAAGATGAATTCAAAGAATCTGAAGAAGAAGAAGAGGTGGAAGAAGAAGAAGATAAGGAAGAAGAAGAAGAAGAGGAAGAAGAAGAAGAAGAAGATGATGAAGAAGAATAAGAAGATTAAGAAGAAGAAGAAGATGATGATGAAGAAGAAGATGATGATGAAGAAGAATAAGAAGATTAAGAAGAAGAAGAAGAGGAAGTCAAAGAAGAAGAAGAGGAAGAGGAAGAGGAAGAAGAAGAAGAAGAACAAAAAGGAGAAGAGTAAGGCAAAGATGAAAGAGAAGAAGGTGATGAAATAGAAGAGCAGGAAGAAGAAGAAGAAGAAGAAGAAGAGGAAGAAGAAGAGGAAGAAGAAGAGGAAGAGGAATAAGAAGAGGAAGAAGTGATAGATTAAGGATGAGGAATTAGGGTTAGGGATTATGGATTTGGGATTAAGGAAGAAAGGATTAGGGATTAGGGATAAGGGAATATGGAATTAAAATTAAGGAGGGAAGGATTATGGATTAGAGATATGGTATTATAGATTAAGGACTAAAATTAGGGATTTGGGAGTTAAAAAACTAGGGATTAGGGATTAAGGAAGAAATAATAGGAATTAAAGAATAATTAGTAGTGATTTAGGATTAAGGATTAATGATTGAAGATTATATATTATGGATAAGGGATTAAGGATGAGTGACTAATGATTAGGGATTAAGATATAAGAGATTATTTATTAGGCATTTGGGGTTAGAGATTAGGGATTTAGGATTAGGGATTAGAGAGTAAAGATTTGCGATGTAGGATTTAGGATTATTGATTAAGGAATTAAAGTTAAGATTAGAGACTATAGATTAGGGTTTACAGATTATAGACTAGTGGTTAAAGATTAGAGATTAATAAATTGAGATTATAGATTATTTATTGTGGACTATAAATTAGGGATTGGAGATTACGAGTTAGGTATTAGAGATTAGAGTTTAAGGATAATAGATTCAGGATGAGAGGTTAGGGATAAAAGATTAGAGATTAGAGATTTGGGATAGATTAGGGATTAAGGATTAGGGATTATGGATTAGGAATTAGGGATTAAGGATTAAGGAGAAAGAAGAAGGAACAAGGTGGAAGAAAGATGAAGAAGGAAGAAAGAAGAAAGAAGAAGGAAGAAGGAAGAAAAAAGAAGAAGATGAAGATATAGAAGAGGAAAAAGAATAAAAAGAAGAAGTAGAGGAATTAAGGATTAGGGATTAGGGATTAGAGATTTGGGAGTTAGTAATTATGGATTAGGGTTTAGGGATTAGCGATTAAGGATTAGAGATTTAAGATTAGGGAGTAGAAGTTAAGGAATAAGTAATTAGGATTAGGGGTTAAGGATTAATGATTATAGATTATAGATTATTGATTATGGATGAAGGGATTAATCAATAAGGATTAGAGATTAGGGATTAAGAATTAAAATGTTAATTATTAAGGACTAAGGATTAGAGATTAGGGACCTAGGTTTAAGGATTAGGGATGAGGTAATAGAGATTAGTTGTTAAGTATTAGAGATTAAAGATTAAGGTTACAGGATTGAAGATTAGTGATTAGAGACTAAAGTTTAAAAATTAAGGGATTAAGATGAGGATTAAAGACTTGGGATTAAAAAAGGATTTGAGATTAGAGATTAGGTGTTAAGGATTATGGATTAGGGATTAGGGATTAGAGATTATATATTAGGGATTAGATATTAGAGATTAGAATTTAAGAAGTAGAGGATAAAGACTAGAGGTTAGGGATTAAAGATTATAGATTATAGATTATAGATTACAGATTACAGATAGATTTCATATTAAGGATTAAAAATTAAGGAGAACAAAGAAAGTAAAAGGAAGAAGAAGAAGGAAGAAAGAAGAAAAAAGATGGAAGAAGGAAGAAGGAAGATGGAAGAAAGAAGAAGAGGAAAAAGAATAAAGAAGAAAGATGAAAGATGAAGGAAGAAGGAAGAAGGAAGGTGGTAAGAAGAAGGAAGAAGGAAGAAAGAAGAAAGTAGAAAGAAGAAAGAAGAAAGAAGGAACAGGAAGATAAGGAAGAAGAAGAAGAAGAAGAAAAAGAAGAAGTAGAAAAAGAAGAGGAAGAAGAAGAAGAAGAAGAAAAGAAATAAGAAGAAGAAGAAAAAAAGGAAGAAGAGGAAGAGGAGGAAGAAGAAGGAGAAGAAGAAAAAGAAGAGCAACAAGAAGTGCATAACGAAGAAGAAGAGGATGAAGAGATGGATTAGAGATTAGGGGTTAGGGATTAAGGATTAAGGAAGCAGGGATTAAGGATAGGATTTTAGGGATAAGGTTACGAATTAGGATTGGAGATTAGGGAATATGGATTAGCAACTAGGTATTAGGGTTTTAGGATTAATGGTTAGGGATTAAAAAGTAAGGATTAAAGAAATTTAGTTGGGATTACAGATTAAGGTTTAAGAATTAGGGATTACACATGAAGTGATTATTGATTAAGGATTAGGGATTTAGGATTAAGGGATTAATTACAAAAGATTATGTTGTAGGGATTTTGGATTATGGATTACATATTATGGAAAAGGAATTATAAATTATAGATTAAAGATTAGTGATTAGGGATTTGAGATTTAGGGCTAAGGATTAGAGGTTAAATCTTACATTTTAAATGATTATAATTAAGAGAAGGGCTTTGGGGTTAATAATCAAGGATTATTGATTAGGCATTTGAGATTAACGATTAGAGATTAGGGATTAGAGAGTAGAGATTAGGGATTAAGGATTAGGGATTAAAAATTAGGCATTAAGGATTAGGGATTAGAAATTAGGGATTAAAGATTAAGGATTTGGGATTAGAGATGGATTAAGAATAATAAATTAGGGATTAAATATTATGATTTGGGATTTTGGAGGGATGGATTAGAAATTATAGATTTAAGGATGAGAGATTGGGAATGAAGGGATTTAGAAGTAGGGATTAGAGAATAGCGTTTATGGATTATGAAGAAGAAGGAGAAGAGGAAGAAGAAGAAAAAAAGAATAAGAACAAGAAGAAGGCAAATAATAAGAAGAATAAGAAGAAGAAGAATAGGAAGAAGAAGATGAAGAATAAGAGGAAGATGAGGAAAAAGAAGAAGAAGAAGAATAAGAAGAAAATGAGGAAGAGGAAGAAGAAGAAGTAGAAGAAGAAAAAGAAGAAAAGAAAGAAGAAGAAGAAGAAGGAGAAAAGGAAGAAGAAAAAAGGAAGAATAAGGAGAATAGAAAGAAGAAGAAGAAGAAGAAGATGGTGAAGAAGTTGAAAAAGAAGAAGATGAAGAAGAAGAAAAAGAAGTAAAAGAAGATGAAGGAGAAGAAGAAGAAGAAGAAGAAAGATAAGAGTTTGGGTATTTGGGATTAGGGATTAAGGATTAAGGATTAGGGAGTAGGGATTAGGGAATAAGTAATGGGATTAGAGATTAGGGATGAATGGATTAGTGATTGAGAACTAAAAATTAAGGGATTAATTATTAAGGATTAGGGATTGTATATTAAGAATTTAGGATTAAGAATTAGGAATTAAAGAATAAAGATTAAGGATTAGGAATTAGAGATTATATATTATAGATATATGATTCAGGATTAAAGATTAAAGATTAGAGATTAGAGATTAAGGGATTATGATTTGTATTAGAGATGAGGGATTAGAGATTAAAGATTACAAATTAGTGATTAAGGATTATAGATTAAGGATTTAGGATTAGAGATTATGAATAAGATTTATGTATTATAGGTCAGGAATTAAGAATTTCGTATTAGAGATTAGAGTTTAAGGATTAGAGGTTAGGGATTAGAGATTATTAAGGATTGAGGATCTGGATTAGGGATTAAAGATTAGGAATTAGGGATTAAGGATTAGAAATTAGGGATTAAGGATTAGATATTGGAGGATTTGTATTAGCAATTAAATATTAAGTAATGGGGATTAGGGATTACGAAAAAGGGATATGGGATTAGAGATTAAAGAATAAAATTTAAGGATTAAGGATTAGGGATTATGGAGTAAGAGTGGATTAAGGATTAAGGATTATGGGTTATAGATTAGAGATTAAGGATTACGGATTTGGTATTAGTGATTGAAGTTTAACGATTTGAGATTAGAGATTATAGGGTAAACCTTAGATATTGAACGATTATAATTAGGAAAAGGGTTTCGAGATTAAGATTTAGGGATTAATGATTAGGGATTAGGGAACAAGGATTAAAGATTAGAGATTAGAGACAAGAGATTAAGGATTAGGGATTATTGATCAGGGATAAAGGATTTGGAATTAAAAATTATGGATTAATGACAGGGATTTGAGATTGTGAAGAGAGATTGGAAATTAAGGATTAAGGATTAGGGATTAGGGATTAGAGATTAGGGATTAAAGAATAAGGATTAAGGATTAAGGATTTAGGAGGGATGGATTACGAACTATAGATTTAGGAATAAAAGAGTAGGGAGGAAGGGATTTAGGACTAAGGATTAGGGAATAGGGATTAAGGATTACAAAGAAGAAGAAAAAGAAGATGATGAATAAGAAGAAGAACAAGGAGAAAAAGAAGAAGATAAAAAGTAGAAGAAGAAGAAGAAGAAAAGGAGAAAAAGAATAAGAAGAAGAAAAAAAAAGAAGAAGAACAAGAAGAAAAAGAAGAAGAAGAAGATTAGGAAGAAGAGGAAGAAGAAGAACAAGAAGAAAATGAAGAAGAAGAAGAAGAAATAGAAGAAGGAGAGGAGGAGGAAGAAGAAGAAAAAGAAGACAAAGAAGAAGGGGAATTATAAGAAGATGAAGTAGAAGAAGTAGAAAGTGAAGAAGCTGAAGAAGAAGAAGAAGAAGAAGAAGAAAAGTAAAGGAAGATGAAGCGGAAGAAGAAGAAGATGATCAAGAAGAAGAAATAGAAAAAAATAAGAAGAAGAAGAAGAAGAAATAAAAGTGGAAGAAGAAGAAGAAATAAAAGTGGAAGAAGAAGAAGAAATAAAAGTGGAAGAAGAAGAAGAAGGCGAAAAAGAAGCAAAAGAAGAAAAGCAAGTAGAGGAAGAAGAAGAGTAAGAAGAGGAAGAAGAAGAAGAAGAAGAACATGAAGAAAAAGAAGAAGAAGAAGAAGGGAAAAAAGAAGAAGAGGAAGAAGAAAAAGATGTTGAAGAAGAAGAAGAAGAAGATGATGAAGAAGAAGAAAGAGAAGAAGAAGAGGATGAAGAAGGGTAAGAAGAAGAAGAGAAAGAAGAAGAAGAGGAAGGAGAAGAAGAAGAAGAGAAAGAAGAAGTGGAAGATGAGGAAGAAGAGGAAAAAGAAGAGGACAATGATGACGAAGAAGAAGAGGAAGAGGAAAAAGAAGAAGAAAAAGAATAGGAAGCAGAAGAAGAAGAAAAGAAGACTAAGAGGAAGAAGTGATGGATTAGAGTTTAGGGATGAAAGGTTAGGGATTAGAGATTAGGGATCAGGGATTTAGAAATGAAGGATTGAGCATTAAGTGTTATGGAATATGGTTTAAAGATTAAGGAGTGATTAGGGATTAGGGACTTTGGAGTTAGTAATTAACGGTTAGAGTTTAGGGATTAGGGATTAGGGATTAAGGATTAGGAAGTGGGGATTAGGGAATAAGTAATAGATATTAGGGATTAGAGACGAAGAGATTAATGATTAGGGATCATAGATTAAGAATTTAAGGTTAGTAATTAGGGATTAGTGAATAAAGATTAGGGAATAAGGATTATAGATTAGAGATTAGGGTGTGAGATTAAAGATAAGATATTAAATGTTAGAGATTAGGGGATTAGCATTACTATTTAGGATTAGGGATCAGAGATTAAAGATTAGGGATAAGTGATGAAGGATTAAGGAATAGGGATTAGCGATTTTGGATTATTAATAGGGTTTATCAATTATAGATTAGGGATTAAGGATTAGGTATTAGAGATTAGAGTGATTAAGGATTAGGTATTAGAGATTAGAGGTTAAGGATTAGAGGTTATTAAACATTAAGGATTAGGGATTAAGAATTGAAGATTAAGAATTTAGGATTTAGGATTAGAGATTAGGGATTATAGATTAGGAGGTAGGGATTAGCGATTAAAGATTAAGAATTAGGGGCTACGAATTAGGGATTTGGGAATAGGGATTAGAGATTAGAGATTATAGATTAGGGATTAAGGATTAGGGATTATGGAGTAAGGATGGATTAAGGATTGAGGATTATGGACTATAAATTAGAGATAACTGATTTGGGATTAGGTACTAGAGATTAAAGTGTAACGATTTGTGACAAAGGATTACAGATTAAAAATTAGAGATTAGAGATTAGAGAATATGGATGGATTAGAGATTATGGATTAGGGATTAAGGAGAAAGAAGAAGTAAGGGGGAAGAAGGAAGAAGGAAGAATGAAGAAAGAAAATGGAAGAAGGAAAAAAGAAGAAGAAGAAGAGGAAGAATAAAGAAGAAAGAAGAAAGAAAAAAGAAGGAAGAAGGAATGAGGTAGGATGAAGTCAAAAGGAAGAAGGAAGAAGAAAGAAGAAAGTAGAAAGAAGAAAGAAGAAAGAAGAAAGAAGAACGAAGAAAGAGGAAGAAGAAGAAGAAAAAGAAAAAGAAGAGGAAAAGAACAACAAGAAGAAAACAAGGAGAAAAGGAAGAAGAAGAAGAAGATGAGGAGGAGGAAGGCGAAGGACAAGAAGGAGAAGAAGAAGAAGTAGAAAATCAAGAAGAAGAAGAAGGAAATTAAGAAGAAGAAGAAGACGAAGAAAAGAAAGAAGAAAAAGAAGAAGAAGAAGAAGAAGAAGAAGAAGAAAAAGAAGAAGAAACGGAAGAAGATGAAGAAGAAAAAGAAGAGGAAGAAGTAAAAGAAGAAGAATATGAAAAGGAAGAGGAAGATGAAGAAGAGGAGCAAGAAGAATAAGAAGAAGAAGAAGACGAAAATGAGGAAAAAGAACAAGATGAAGAAGAAGAAGAAGAAGAGGAAGAAGAAGTGGAAGAAAAAGAAGAAGAGGATGAAGAAGTGGATTAGCAATTAGATATTAGGGTTTAGAGATTTGGGATTAGATAATAGGGATTAAGGATTAGGGATTAGAGAATATGTATTGGCAACTAGGTATTAAGGTTTAGGGATTAACAATTAGGGAAAAAAGAGTATGGATTAAGGAAAAGTAATATGGATTTGGGATTAAGGATTAAGAACTAGAAATTAAGGATTAGGGTTAAGGAATGAGAGATTGGGGATTAGAGATTAGTGATTGAGGATTAAAGATTATGGATTTAGGATAGATTAGGGATTAAGGACTATAGATTAAGGATTAGGTAGGATGGATTGGGCAATATAGATTTAGAGATGAGAGATTAAGGAGGAAGGGTTTAAGCAGCATGGATTAAGGAATTGGGATTAAGGATTATGAAGAAGAAGGAGGAGAAGAAGGAAATGAAAAAAAGTGGAAAAACAAGGAGAAGAAGAAGAAGAACAAAAAGACGAAGAAAAGTAAGAAAATAAATATGAACAAGAAGAAGGAGAAGAAGAAGAAGAAGAAGAAGAATACGAGGTACATGAAGAACGAGAGGAAGAATAAGTGGAACAAGAAAATAAGGAAGTAGAAGAAGTGAACAAGAAGAAGAAGAAGAAGAGGAAGAAGAAAAAGAAAAAAAAGAAAATCAAAAGGAAGATAAAGAAGAAGAAGAAGAAGAGGAAGAAGAAAGTGAAGAAGAAGAAGAAGAAGTGTAAGAGAAAGAAGAAGAAGAAGAAAGTGAAGTTGTTAAAGAAGAAGAAGATGATGAAGAAGAAGAAGAAGTAGAGGAGGATGAAGAACAAAAATAAGAAGAAGAAGAAGAACCAAAGGAAGTTGAAGAAGAAAATTAAGAAGAACAAGAAGAAGAGAAGAAGAAAAAGTTGATAAAGATGAAGAAGAAGAAAAAAATAGGAAGAAGAAGAAGAAGAAGAACAAGTAGAAGAAGAAATAGAAGAAGAAGAAGAAGAAGTAGAAGAAGAGAAACGAGCAAGCGTTAGGGATGGAGGGATTTAGGGGTAAAGTTTGGGGAATAGGGATAAAGGATTACGAAGAAGAAGGAGAAGAAGATGACGAAGAAGAAGAACAACAAGGAGAAGAAGAAGAAGAAGAAGAAGAAGAAGAAGAAATGGAACAAAAGAATATCAGTAAGAAGAACAAAGAAGAAGAAGAAGAAGAAGAAGAAGAAGAAGAGGAAGATATAGAAGAAGGGGAAGAAGAAGAACAAGAAGAAAATGATGATGAAGAAGAAGAAGAAGAAGAGGAAGATGAAAAAGTAGAAGATGAAGAAGAAAAGGTATGAAGAAAAAGAAGAAGAAGATGAAAGAAAATTGTAAGAAAATTTAGAAGTAGAAGAGGATTGTGAAGAAGTTGAAGAAGAAGAAGATGATGATGAAGAACAAGAAGAAAAAGAAGTAAAGGTAGATGAAGAGGATGAATAAGAAGAAGTAAAAGAAGACAAAGAAGAAGAAGAAGAAGAAGAAGAAGAGGAAGAAATTGAAAAAGTAGAAGAAGAAGGAGAAGAAAAAAAATGAGGAAGAAAAAGAAGAAATAAAAGAGGAAGAAGAAGAAGAAAAAGGAGAAAAAGAAGTAGAAAAGAAGAAGAACAAGTAGAGGAAGAGGAAGAGTAAGAAGAAGTGGAGAAAGAAGTAGAAGAAGAAGAAGAAAAAGAAGAACATGAAGAAAAAGTAGAAGTAGAAGAAGAAGAAGAAAATGAAGACGAGGAAGAATAAAAAATTATATAAGAAGAAGAAGAAGAAGAGGAAGAAGAAGAAGAAGGGGAAGAAGAAGAAGAAGGGGAAGAAGAAGAAAGAGAAGAGAAAGATTAAGAAGAGTAAGAAGAAGAAGAAGAAAAGGAAGAAGAAGAAGAAGAATAAGAAGAAGAAGAAGAAGAGGAAGATGAAGAAGTGATGGATTAGGGATCAGAGGTTAAGGATTAGGGATTAAGGATTAGGGATGAAGAAATGAAGGATTAGGCATTCGGTGTTATAGAATGTGGGTTAAAGATTAAGGAGGGATTAGGGATTTAGGAGTTAGTAATTAAGGATTAGAGTTTATGGGTTATGGATTAGGGATTAGGAAGTAGGGATTAAGGAATAGGCGATAGTGATTAGGGATTATGGATTTGAGATTAAGGGATTAATGATTAGGGATTATAGATTATGAATTTATAATTAGGAATTAGAGAATAAAGATTAGGGATTAGGGATATAAGATTAAGAATTAGAGATTAAAGTTTAGAGATTGGATATTAAAGTTTAAGGATTAAGGATTAGGAATTAGAGATTATGAATAGGGATTTTGGATAATAGATTAGGGATTAAGGATTAGGTATTAAAGATTAGAGTTTAAGGATTAGTGATTAAGGATAATGGGTTATTAAAGATTAGGGATTAGGAATTAAGGATTAAAAATCATAGATATAGGATTAATGATTAGGGATTAGGGATTAGGGGAGAGGAATTAGCGATTAAAGATTAAGGATTAGAGACTAGGGATTACGGATTAGGGATTTGTGATTAGAGATTAGGATTATATTTTAGTGATTAAGGATTAGAGATTATGGACTAAAGATGGATTAGGAATTAGGGATTATGGATTATATAGATTAGAGATAAGGGATTGGGTATTAGAGATTAAAGTTTAAAGATTAGAGATTAGGATTAGAGGTTGAAGATTAAAGATCAGGGATTAAAAAATTTGGATGGATTAGAGATTAAGGATTAGGGATAAAGGAGAAGGAAGAAGCAAGAAGCAAGAAGGAAGAAGAAATAGGAATAAAGAAAAATAGAAGGTAGAAAGAAGAAGAAGAGGAAGAATAAAGAAGAAAGAAGAAAAAGGAACGAGAAAGAAGAAGGAAGGAGATAAGCTGAAGTAAGAAGGCAGAAGGAAGAAGAAAGAAGAAAGAAGAAAGAAGAAAGAAGAACAAAGAAAGAAGAATGAAGGAAGAAGAAGAAGAAGAAAGAGAAGAAGAAGAATAAGAGGAAAAGAAGAACAAATAAAGAAGAAGAACTAGAAAAAGAAGAAGAAGAGAAAGCATATAAGTAGTAGAATAAGAAGAAGAAGCAGAAAATGAAGAAGAAGATGAAGAAGATGAAAAGAAAGAGGAAAAAATGGAAGAAGGAGATGATGATGATGATGAAGAAAAGGAAGAAGAAGAAGATAAGGAAGATGATGACAAAGAAGGAGAAGAAGAAGAGGAAGAGCAAGATGAGGAAGAGGAGCAGGAAGAAGAAGAAGAAACTACGAAAGAAGGAGAGGAAGAAGAAGAAGAATATAAAGAAGACAAAGGGGAAAAAGAAGTGGAAGAAGAAGAAGATGAGGATGAAGAGATGGATTTGTGATTAGGGATTAGGTTTTAGGGATTAAGGATTAGATATTAGCGTTTAAGATTAAATATTAGAGAATATGAGTTAACAACTGGTATTAGGGTTTAGAGATTAAGGATTAGGGATTAAAGAGTATGGATTAAAGAAAAGTAATAATGATTAGGGATTAAGGTTTAAGAATTAAAAAGTAAGTATTAGGGCTTAGGAATGAGAGATAAGAGATTATAGATTAGAGATTAAGGATTAGGGATTATGGATGAAGGGTTGATTAGGGATTAGGGATTAAAGATTAGAGATTAAGGATTAGGGATTAGGGATTAAGGATTAGAGATTAAGGATTAGGGATTAGAGATTAGGGATTTAGGAGGGATGGATTAGGCATATAGATTCTGGGATAAGAGGTTAGGGAGCGAGTGATTAAGGAGTAGGGATTGGAGAATAGAGATTAAGGATTATGAAGAAGAAAGAGAAGAATAAGAAAAAATAGAAGAACATGGAGGAGAAGAAGAAGAAGAGAAAAGGAAGAAAATGAATAAGAACAAGAAGAAGATGAAGATGAAGAAGAAGAAGAAGAAGAAGAGGAACATGAATAAGAAGAGGAAGAATAAGAAGAACAAGAAAATGAGGAAGAAGAAAAAGAGAAGAAGGTGAAGAAGAAGAAGAAAAGAAGAAGAAGAAGAAGAAGAAGAAGAAAGAGAAAATGAAGAGGAAAATGAAGAAGATGAAAAGAAAGGGAAGAAGAAGAAGATGATGATGAAGAAGATGAAGGAGAAGAAGTAGTGGAAGATGAAGAGGAAAAATAATAACAAGAAGAAGAAGCATAGGAAGATGAAGAAGCAAAAGAAGAAGAAGAAAAAGAATAGAAGAAGAAGAGTTGATGAAGAAGAAGAAGAAGAAGAAGAAGTAGAAGAAGAAGAAAGAGAAAATGAAGAAGAAGAAGAAGAAAAAGAAAAGAAAGGAAGAGGAAGAAGATGAAGAAGAAAACGAAGAAGTAGAGGAAGATGAAGGGGAAAAATAATAATTAGAAGAAGAAGCAGAGGAAGATGAAGCAAAAAAAGAAGAAAAAAAATAAGAGAAGAAAAGTTGATGAAGAAGATGAAGCAGAAAAAAAATAATAAGAAGAAGAAGAAGAAAAAGAAGTAAAAGAGGAAGAAGAAGTAGAAGAAGAAGAAGAAGAAGAACACAAAGAAATAGCAGAAGAAGAAGAAGAACAACAACAAGAAGGAGAAGGAGGCAGAGAAGAAGAAGAAGAAGAAGAAGAATAACTAGGAAGAAGAAGAGGAAGGAGAAGAAGAAGAAGAAGAAGAAATGGAAGAAGAAGAAGATGAAAAGGAAGAAGAAGAAGAAGAAAACGAAGAAGAAGAAGAAGAAGAAGAAGAAGAGAAAGAAGAAGAAGAAGAAGAAGAAGTAGAAGAAAAAGAAGAAAAAGAAGAAGTGTAAGATGTGGAAGAAGAGGAAAAAAAGAAGAAAAAGATAAGGAAGAAGAAGAAGAAGAAAAATGTGGAAGTAGAAGAAGAAGAAGTAAGAGAAGAAGGGGAAGAAGTGACAAATATGTGATTTGGGATAAGGAAGTATGGATTAGGGATTAGGGTTTAGAATTTAAGGAATAAAGGATTAAGCATTAACTATCAGGGAATATGGGATAAAGATTAAGGAGAGAGCGATTAGGGATTAAGGATTTAGAAGTAAGAAATTATGGATTAGGGTTTATAGATTAAGTAATAGGGATTGGGAAGTAGGGATTAAGGAATATGTAATTAAGATTATGGATTAATGATTAGAGATTGGGGATTAAGGATTACAGATTAATGATTTAATTGTTAAAAATTAGAGATTAAAGGTTAAGAATTAATTGATTAATTATTAAGGATTAGGGATTAGAGATTATGAATTTAGGATTAGAGATTAGGAATTAGAGTATAGGAATTATGGATTAAGGATTAGACATTGAGTATGTTATATTCAGGATTAGAGATTAAGAATTAGAGATTAAGAGATTAGGATTAGCATTAGAGATTAGGGATTAAGAATTAAAGATTAAGGATTAGTGATTAAAGATTAGAGATTAGGGATTATGGTTTAGAGATTAAAGATTTTAGATTAGGAATTAAGGGTTAGGGATTATGGATTAGGGATAGAGACTAGAGATTAAAGATTAGGGATTAGAGAGTAAGGATTAGGGATAAAGTATTAAGGATTAGGAATTAAAATATTATGGATTAGAGATTGGGGATTAAGGATTAGAGATTAGGGAAGAAAGGATAGAGACTAAGGATTATGGATTAGGGATTAAGGATAGGATTATAGATTCGAGATGAAGGGAGTAATGATTAGAGATTAGAGATTTGGGATTAAGAATTATGGGATTAATTACTAAAGATTAGGGATTAGAGATTAGGAATCCAAGATTAGGGATTAGGGATTAAGGATTAAAGATCAAAGATTTGGGATATAGGATTTAAGATTAGTGAATAGGGATTAAAGATTAAGGGACTAGGGTAAGGATTAGAGACTTGGGATTAGGGTTTAGGGATTAGTGATTAATGATTTGGGATTAAGGATTAGAGATTAGTAATTACGAATTATAGATTAAGGATTTGGGATTAGAGATTAGAGTTTAGTGAGTAGGAAGAAAGAAGAAAGAAGTAGAAGAAGGAAGAAAGAAGAAGTAAGATGCAAGAAGAAAGAAGGAAGAAAGAAGAAGAGGAAGAATACTGAAGAAAGAAGAAATATGAAGGAAGAAGAAAGAAGGAAAAAGGATGGAGGTAGGAAGAAGGAAGAAGAAAGAAGGAAGAAGAAGAAGAAGAAGAAGTAAAAATAGAGGAAGAAGAATAATAAGAGAAAAAGAAGAAAAAGAAGAAGAACAAGAATAGGTAGAAGAAGATAAGGAAGAAGAAGAAGAAGAAGAGGAAGAAGAAGAAGAAGAAGAAGAAAAGGAAGAAGAAGAAGAAAAAGAGGAAGAAGAAGAAGAAGAAGTAGAGGAAGAAGAAGAAGAGGAAGAGGAAGATGAGGAAGAAGAAGTTGAGGAAGAAGAGGAAGAAGAACAAAAGGAAGATGAGGAAGAAGAAGAAGAAGAATAAGAGAAGAAGAAGAAGAAGAAGAAGAAGATGATGAGAAAGATTAAGAATAGGAAGTGGAAGAAGAATAAGAAGAAGAAGAAGAAGGGGAAGATCAAGCAGAAGAAGAAGAGGAAGAAGAAGAAGAAGAAGAAGAAGAAGAAGAAGAAGTTGAGGAAGAAGAGGAAGAAGAACAAAAGGAAGATGAGGAAGAAGGAGGAGAAGAAGAGGCAGAAGAATAAGAGTAAGAAGAAGAAGAGGAAAAAGAAGAAGAGCAAGATGAGGAATAAGAGGAGGAAGCAGAAGTAAAAGTAAAAAAGGAGAAGAGGAAAAAGAGGGAAAAGAGGATAAAGAACAAGAGTAAGTAAGGGAAGAAGAAGAAGAAGAAGATGAAGAAGATGAAGATGATGATGAAGAAGAATAAGAAGAAGAAGAAGATGATGAAGAGGAAGAAGTAGAAGAAGTAGAAGAAGAAGAAGAAGAAGGAGAAGAAGAGGAAGAAGAATGTGAGGAAAAAGAAGAATATGAAGAAGAAGTAGAAGAAGAAAAAGAAGAGGAAGAAGAAGAAGAAGATGAAGAAGAAGACAAAAGAGAAGTAAAAGAAGAACAACAAGAAGAAGAATAAGAAGAAGAAGAAGAAGAGGAAGAAGAAGAACAGGAAGGAGAAGGAGAAGAAGAAGAAGAAGAAGAAGAAGATGATGAAGAAGAAAAGGAATAAGAATAAGAAGAAGAAGAGGAAGAAGAAGAAGAACAAGATGAAGAAGAAGAAGAAGAAGAAGAGAAGGAAGAAGAACAAGAAGGAGAGGTAGAAGAAGAAGAAGGGGAAGAAGAAGAAGAAGTGGAAGAAGAAGAGGAGGAGGAAGAAGAAGAAGAATAAGAAGTGAAAGAGGAGAAAGAAGAAGAAGAAGAAGAAGAAAAAGAGGAAGATGAGGAAGAATTTAAGAAGAAAAAGAAGAAGACAACGAAGAAGAAAAGAAAGAAGAAATAGAAGAATACATATTATAGATTAGTGCGTGACGACTTAGGGATTAAGAATTTGGTTTTAGGGATTGGGGATTAGGCATTAGGGAGGGAGGGATTCAGGATTATAGATTGGGGATTAAGGATTAGATATTAGGATTTAAGGAATAAGTATTTAGGATTAAGAATAAGGAGTTAAAGATTAGGGATTAGGGATTAAGGAATATGGATTTGGAAATTTTTATAAAGAATTAAGGATTAGGGATTAGATTATGGATTACAGATTAGAAGTTATTGATAAAGGAATTTTGGATTAAGCATTAGGGATTAATGATTTGTATTTAGAGATTAGGGATTGGGAGTTAGAGATTATGAATTAGGAATTAGAGATTAGAGATTAGAGATTTAAGATTAGGAATTCAAAACAAGGATTAGAGATTAAGGATTAAGGATTAAGGATTAAATATATAGAGATTCGGGATTTGGTATAAAAGATTAAGGATTAAGGATTAGGCATTAGTGATTAAAGATTTAGGATTAGCGTTTAAGGTTGAGGGATTAGGAATTAAGAATTTAGAATGGATTAAATATTAAATGTTAGGGATTGGTTATTAGGGTTAAGAATTTGACAATGGGGATTAGCAAAAAGAGATTAAGGACTAGGAATTATAGATTTAAGATTAGAGAATAGGGAGGGAGGGATTATTGACTATAGATTAGGGATTACAGATTAAGGAGTGCAGGATTAGGCATTATGGTTTTTATAAAGATTAAGAAGTAGAAGAAGAAGAAGAAGATAATGGAGAAGAAGAAGATGATGGTGATGAAGAAAGAAGCAGAAAAAGAAAGAAAGAAAGAAAGAAAGAGGAAAGAAAGAAAGAAGAAATAAGTATAAAGAAAAAAGAAAGAAGAAAGAAGAAAAAAACAAAAAAGAAAGAAGAAGGATGAAGGAAAAAGGAAGAAGAAAGAAGCAAGAAGGAAGAAGGAAGAAGAAAGAAGGAAGAAGGAAGAAGGAAAGAAGAAGGAAGAAGAAAGAAGAAAGAAGGAAGAAAAAATGAGAAAGGAGAAAGAAAAAAAAAAGAAGAAAGAAGAAAGAAGAAGCAGAAGGAGAAAGAGAAGGAAAAGGAGGAAGAGGAGAACAAGAAGAAGGTGTAGGAGTAGAAGTTAGAATTGGAGAAGAAGACAAAGAAGAGAAAGAAGAGGAAGAAGAATAAGAGGAAGAAGAAGTAAAAGATGAAGATGAAGAAGAAGAAGAAGTAGAAGAAGAAGAATAAGAGGAAGAAGAAGAATAGAAAGAAGAAGAATATAAAGAAGAAGAAGAAGAAGAAGAAGAAGTAGAAGATGAAGAAGAAGAAAAAGAAGAGAAAGATGAGGAAGAAGAAGATGAAGAGGGAGAGGAACATGAGGAAGGAGAGGAAGAAGAACAATAAGAAGATGAGGAAGAAGAAGAAGAAGAGAAAGAAGAAAAAGAAGAAGAAGAACAGCAAGATGAGGAAAAAAAGGAGGAAGAAGCAAAAGATGAAGTACAAAAAGTGGAAGGGGAAGAAGAAAAAGAAGAAAAAGAAGAAGAAGAATAAGAAGTGGAAGAAGAAGAAGAGAAAGAAGAAGTAGAAGAAGAAAAAGAACAAGAAGAAGAAGAAAAAAAATGAGGAAGATGAGGAAGAAGTGGAAGTAGAAGAAAAAGATGACGAGGAAGATGAGGAACAGGAGTTGGAAGAAGGAGAAGAAGATGAAAAAGAGGAAGAAGAAGGGGAAGAAGAAGAAGAAGAACAAGAGGAAGAAGAAGAGAAAGAAGAGAAAAAAGAAGAAAGAAGAAGAAGAAGAAGAAGAAGAATAAAGAAAAAAACAAAATAGAAAGGACAAAGAAAGAAGAAGAAAGAAGAAAAAAGAAGATGAAAGAAGAAAAATGAAAAAAGAAAAAAGAAAGAAGAAAGAAGAAAGAAGGGAAAAGAAAGGAGGAAAAAATAAGGAAGAAGAAAGAAGCAAGAAGGAAGGAGGAAAGAGGAAGGAAGAAGGAAGACGAAAGGAGAAATAAGAAAGGGCAAAGAAGAAGGAAGATAATGAAGTAGAAGTAGAAGAAGAAGGAGGAGGAAGAGAAAGAGGAGGCAGAAGAAGAAGAAGAAGGAGAAGAAGAGGAGGAGGAGGAGGAGGAGGAGGAGGAAGAAGAAGAAGAAGAAGAGGAGGAAGAGGAGGAGGAGTAAGAAGAAGAAGAAGAAGATGAAGAGGAAGAAGACGAAGAAAAAGAAGAAGTTGAAGAAGAAGAAGAAGAAGATGAAGAAGAAGAAAAAGAAGTAACAGAAGAAGTAGAAGAAGAAGAAGATGAAAAGGAAAAAGAGGAAGAGGAGAAAGAAGAAGAGGAAGAAGAAGAAGAGAAGAAGAAGATGAAGAACAGGAAGAAGAAGAAGAAGAAGAAGAAGAAAGAGAAAAAGAAGAGGAGGAAGAAGAAGGAGAAGAGACAAAAGAACAAGAGTAATAAGAGGAAAAATGGAAGGAGAAGAAGAAGTAGAAGAGGAAGAAAAAAGAGGAAGAAGAAGAAGAGAAGGAAGAAGAAGAAAGGGAAGAGGAAGAAGAAGAGGAAGAAGAAGAAGAAGAAGAAGAAGAAGAAGATTAAGAAGAAGAAGAAGAACAAGAACAAGAAGAAGAAAAAGAATTACAAGAACAAAAATAAGAAGAAGAAGAAAAAGAAGAAGAAGAAGGAGAAGAAAAAGAAGAAGAAGAATAAAAAAAGAAGAAGAAGAGAAGTAGTAGTAGTAATAGACGAAGAAGCAGAACTAGAAGAAGAAGAAGAAGAAGAAGAAGAAGAAAGGGAAGAAGAAGAAGAAGAAGAAGAAGAAGAAGAAGCAGAATTAAGGAGAAAAAAGGTGAAGAGGATGAAGAAGAAGAAGAAGAAAAAAAGAAGAAGTAGAAGAAGAAGATGAAGGAGAAGAAGAAGAAGAAGAAAAAGTAAAGGGACAAGAAAAAGGAAAAATTAGAAGTGGAAAAAGAAGATGAGGAAGAAGAAGAAGAAGAAGAAAGAGAAAAAGAACAAAAGAAGATGAGGAAGAAGGTGAGGAAGAAGAAGAAGAGAAAGAAGAGGAAGAAGAATAGCAAGAAAAAGAAATCAAAGAAAAACAAGAAGAGGAGGAGGAAGAAGAAGAAGAAGAGGAAAAGAAGACGAGGACAAAAAAGAAGAAGAGGTAGTAGTAGTAGTAGAAGAAGAATAGGAAGAAGAAGATGATGAGAAGAAGAAGAAGAACTAGGAGAAGAAGAAAAATAAGAGAAAGAAGGAAAAGAGGAAGAAGAGAAAGTAGAGGAAGTATAAGAATAAGAATAAGAAGAAGAAGAAGAAGAAAAAGAAGAGGAATTAGAGATCAAGGATTTAGGATTAGGATTAAGGATTAGGGATTTGGGATTAGGATTAAAGATTTTGATAATATGATTTA
>JAIUJO010000088.1:1495196-1522696 GCA_023846275.1 Vanilla planifolia
AGGATTAGAAATTAGGGATGAAGGGATTAATGATTAGGGACTTAAGATTGAGTATTAATTACCAAGGATTACGGATTAAAGATTTAGGATTAGGGATTACAAATTAGTGAATAAGAATTAGGGATTAAGGATTAGATATTAGTGATTAAGGATTAAAGATTAAATGATTACAATTAGGAATTACTTTTAAGGATTAGGGATTAAGGATTATGGATTAGGGATTAATGACTAGAGATTAGGGATTGAGGATAAAGGATTAGGGATTAGGGATTAAATATTTAACATTAGGGATTAGCGATTAGGGATTATGGGTTAAGGATAGATTAGAGATTAGGGATTAGAGATAAAGGATCAAGAATTAGAGATTATGGATTAGATAATAGAGATTAGGGATTTGGGAGGGATGGATTAGGATACATAGATTTAGGGATGAGAGATTAGCTAGGAAGGTATTAAGGAGTAGGGATTAAGGATTATAAAGAAGAAGGAGAAGAAGAAGAAGAAGAAGAAGAATTAAGTAGAATAAAAAGAAGGTGATAAGGATGAATAAGAAGAAGAAGAAGAAGAAGTAGATGAAGAAGATGAAGGAGACGAAGAAGAACAAGAAGAAGAGGAAAATGAATAAGAAAAATTAGAAGAAGAAGAAGAAGAGGAGGAAGAAGAAGAAGAAGAAGAAGAAGAAGAAGAAAAAGAAAAAGAATAAGAATAAAAAAGAAGAAGAAGAAGATGATGAAGAAGAAGAAGGGAATGAAGAGGACGAACAAGTATAAGAAGAAGAAGTGAAAGAAGAAAAAGAAGAAGAGGATGAAGAATAAGAAGAAGAAGAAAAAAAAAAGAATTCAAAGTATAAGAAGAAGAAGAAGAGAAGGAAGAAGAAGAAGAAGATAAGGAAGAAGAAGAAGAAGAGGAAGAAGAAGAAGATGAAGAAGCAAAAGAAGAAGGAGAAAAAAAAGAAGAGGAAGAAGAGGTAGAAGAAGAAGATGATGAAGAAGAATAAGAAGGTTAAGAGGAAGAAGAAGAAGAAAGAGAAAAGGAAGAAGAAGAAGAAGAAGAAGAGCAAGAAGAAGAAGAGCAAGTCAAAGAAGAAGAAGAGGAAGAGGAAGAGGAGGAAGAAGAAGAAGAGGAAGAAGTGATAGATTAGGGATTAGGAGTTAGGGTTAGGGATTATGGATTAGGGATTTGGGATTGAGTAAGAAAGGATTAGGGATTAGGGATAAGGGAATATGGAATAAAAATTAAGGAGGGAAGGATTACGGATTAGAGATTAGGGATTATAGACTAAGGACTTTAAATTAGGGATTTGGGAGTTAAAAACGAGGGATTAGGGAAGAAATAATAGGAATAAGGAATAATTATTAAGGATTTAGGATTAAGGATTAATGATTAAAGATTATAGATTATGGATATGGGATTAAGGATGAGGGACTAATGATTAGAGATTAGAGGTTAGGGATTAAGATATAAGAGATTAATTATTAGGCATTTGGGGTTAAATATTAGGGATTTAGGATTAGGAATTAGAGAGTAAAGATTTGGGATGTAGGATTTAGGATTAGAGATTAAGGAATTAAGATTAAGATTAGAGACTATAGATAGGGTTTAGAGATTACAGACTAGTAGTTAAAGATTAGAGATTAATGAATAGAGATTATAGATTATGTATTATGGACTGTAAATTAGGGATTGGGGATTAGGAATTAGGTGTTAGAGATTAGAGTTTATGGATTATAGATTAGGGATTAGAGGTTAGGGATAAAAGAATAGAGATTAAAGATTTGGAATAGATTAGGGATTTGAGATTAGGAATTGGGTGTTAGGGATTAAGGATTAAGGATTAAGGATTAAGGAGAAGGAAGAAGGAACAAGGTGAAAGAAAGATGAAGAAGGAAGAAAGAAGAAAGAAGAAGGAAGAAAGAAGAAGAAGATGAAGATAAAGAAGTGGAAAAAGAATAAAAAGAAGTAGAGGAATTAAGGATTAGGGATTAGAGATTTGGGAGTTAGTAATTAGGGATTATGGTTTAAGGATTAGCGATTAAGGATTAGGGATATAAGATTAGGGAGTAGAAGTTAGGGAATAAGTAATTATGATTAGGGATTAATGATTAATGATTAATGATTATAGATTATAGATTAGGGATTATGGATGAAGGGATTAACGAATAGGGATTAGAGATTAGGGATTAAGAATTAAAAGATTAATTATTAAGGACTAAGGATTAGAGATTAGGGACATAAGTTTAAGGATTAAGGATGAGGGAATAGAGATTAGGTTTTAAGTATTAGAGATTAAAGATTAAGGTTACAGGATTCAAGATTAGTGATTAGAGACTAAAGTTTAAACATTAAGGGATTAAGATAAGGATTAAAGACTTTGGATTATAAAAGGATTTGTGATTAGAGATTAGTGACTAAGGATTATTGATTAGGGATTAGAGATTATAGATTTGGGATTAGGTATTAGAGATTAGAATTTAAGAAGTAGAGATTAAGGACTAGAGGTTACGGATTAAAGACTATAGATTATAGATTACAGATAGATTTCATATTTAGGATTAATGATTAAAGAGAACAAAGAAAGTAAAAGGAAGAAGAAGAAGAAGGAAGAAAGAAGATAAAAGATGGAAGAAGGAAGAAAGAAGAAGAGGAAGAAGAATAAAGAAGAAAGATGAAAGATGAAGGAAGAAGGAAGAAGGAAGGTGGTAAGAAGAAGGAAGAAGGAAGAAAGAAGAAGAAAGAAGAAAGAAGAAAGTAGAAAGAAGAAAGAAGAAAGAAGGAACAGGAAGATGAGGAAGAAGAAGAAGAAGAAGAAGAAGAAGAGGTTGAAGAAGAAGAAGAAGAAGTAGAAAAAGAAGAGGAAGAAGAAGAAGAAGAAGAAGAAGAAGAAAAAGAATAAGAAGAAGAAGAAAAAGAGGAAGAAGAAGATGAGGAAGAAGAGGAGGAAGAAGAAGAAGAACAAAATGAGAAAGAAGTAGAAGAAGAAGAGGAAGAGGAGGAAGAAGAAGAAGAAGAAGAAGAAGAAAAGAGCAACAAGAAGTACATGAAGAAGAAGAAGAGGATGAAGAGATTGACTAGAGATTATGGGTTAGGGATTAAGGATTAAGGATGGGATTTTAGGGATAAGGATTACGGATTAGGATTAGAGATTAGGGAATATGGATTACCGACTAGGTATTAGGGTTTGAGGATTAATGGTTAGGGATTAAAGAGTAAGGATTAAAGCTATTTAGTAGGGATTAGAGATTAAGGATTAAGAATTAGGGATTACACATGAAGTGATTATTTATTAAGGATTAGGGATTTAGGATTAAGGGATTAATTACAAAAGATTATGATGTAGGGATTTTTGATTATGGATTACAGATTATGGAAAAGGAATTATGAATTATAAATTAAAGATTAGTGATTAGGGATTTGAGATTTAAGGTTAAGGATTAGAGGTTAAATCTTACATTTTAAATGATTATAATTAAGAGAAGGGTTTTAGGGTTAATACTCAAGGATTATTGATTAGGCATTGGAGATTAAGGATTAGAGATTAGGGATTAAAAATTAGGCATTAGGGATTAGGAATTAGAAATTACGAATGAGAGATTATGGATTAAAGATTAGGGATTAGGGATTAGAGATGGATTAAGAATAATAAATTAGGGATAAAGGATTATGGATTTGGGATTTTAGAGGGATGGATTAGAAATTATAGATTTAAGGATGAGAGATTGGGAATGAAGGGATTTAGAAGTAGGGATTAGAGAATAGGGTTTATGGATTATGAAGAAGGAGAAGAAGAAGAAGAAGAAAAAGAATAAGAACAAGAAGAAGACAAAGAAGAAGAAGAATAAGAAGAAGAATAAGAGGAAGATGAGGAAAAAGAAGAAGAATAAGAAGAAAATTAGGAAGAAGAAGAAGAAGAAGAAGAAAAACAAAAAGAAAAGGAAGAAGAAGAAGAAGAAGAAGGAGAAAAGGAAGAAGAAGAAAAGAAGAATAAGGAGAATTGAAAGAAGAAGAGGAAGAAGGTGAAGAAGTTGAAGAAGAAGAAGATGAATAAGAAGAAGCAAAAGAAGTAAAGGAAGATGAAAGTGAAGAAGAGAAGAAGATGATGATGATGAAGAAGAAGAAAGATAAGAGTTTGGGTATTTGGGATTAGGGATTAAGGATTAAGGACTAAGGAGTAGGGATTAAGGAATAAGTAATGGGATTAGAGATTAGGGATGAATGGATTAGTGATTAAGGACTAAAAATTAAGGGATTAATTATTAAGGATTAGGGATTGTATATTAAGAATTTAGGATTAAGAATTAGGAATTAGAGAATAAAGATTAAGGATTAGGAATTAGAGATTAGATATTAGAGATATATGATTCAGGATTAAAGATTAAAGATTAGAGATTAGAGATTAAGGGATTATGATTTGTATTTTAGATGAGGGATTAGAGATTAAAGATTAGAAATTAGTGACTAAGGATTATAGATTAAGAATTTAGGATTAGAGATTATGAATAAGATTTATGTATTATAGGTTAGGGATTAAGAATTAGGTATTAAAGATTAGAGTTTAAGGATTAGAGATTAGGGATTAGAGGTTATTAAGTATTGAGGATCTGGATTAGGGATTAAAGATTAGGAATTAGGGATTAAGGATTACAAATTAGGGGTTAAGGATTAGATATTAGAGGATTTGTATTAGCAATTAAATATTAAGTAATGAGGATTAGAGATTACGAAAAAGGGATATGGGATTAGAGAATAAAGATTAAAGATTTTAGATTACAGATTAAGGATTAGGGATTATGGAGTAAGAATGGATTAAGGATTAAAGATTATGGGTTATAGATTAGACATTAAGGATTAAGGATTTGGTATTAGTGATTGAAGTTTAACGATTTGAGATTAGGGATTATATGGTAAACCTTAGATATTGAACGATTATAATTAGGAAAAGGGTTTAGGGATTAAGAATAAGGGATTAATGATTAGGGATTAGGGAATAAGGATTAAAGATTAGAGATTAGAGACAAGGGATTAAGGATTAGGGATTACAAATCAGGGATAAAGGATTTGGAATTAAAAATTATGGATTAATGATATTGATTAGAGATTGGGATGAGAGATTAGAAATTAAGGATTAGGGATTAGGGATTAGAGATTAGGGATTAAAGAATAAGGATTAAGGTTTAGGGATTTGGGAGGGATGGATTACGAACTATAGATTTAGGAATAAAAGAGTAGGGAGGAAGGGATTTAGGACTAAGAATTAGAGAATAGGGATTAAGGATAACGAAGAAGAAGAAGAAGATGATGATGAATAAGAAGAAGAACAAGGAGAAAAAGAAGAAGAAGATAAAAAGTAGAAAAAGAAGAAGAAGAAAAGGAGAAAAAAAATAAGAAGAAGACAAAAAAAGAAGAAGAACAAGAAGAAAAAGAAGAAGAAGAAGATTAGGAAGAAGAGGAAGAAGAAGAACAAGAAGAAAATGAAGAAGAAGCAGAAATAGAAGAAGGAGAGGAGGAGAAAGAAGAAGGAGAAAAAGAAGAAGAAAAAGAAGACGAAGAAGAAGAGGAATTGTAAGAAGATGAAGTAGAAGAAGTAGATAGTGAAGAAGTTGAAGAAGGAAAAGAAGAAGAAGAAGAAGAAAGGTAAAGGAAGATGAAGCAAAAGAAGAAGAAGAGGAAGAAGAAGATGATGGAAAAGAAGAAATAGAAGAAGAATAAGAAGAAGAAGAAGATGGGGAAGAAGAAAGAGAAGGGGAAGAAGAAGAAGAAGAAATAAAAGTGGAAGATGTAGAAGAAGACAAAAAAGAAGCAGAAGAAGAAAAGCAAGTAGAGCAAGAAGAAGAGTAAGAAGAGGAAGAAGAAGAAGAAGAAGAAGAACATGAAGAAAAAGAAGAAGAAGAAGAAGGGAAAAAAGAAGAAGAGGAAGAAGAAAAAGATGTTGAAGAAGAAGAAGATGATGATGAAGAAGAAGAAAAAGAAGAAGAAGAGGATGAAGAAGGGTAAGAAGAAGAAGTGGAAGAAGAAGAAGAGGAAGGAGAAGAAGAAGATGAAGAAAAAGAAGAAGTGGAAGATGAGGAAGAAGAGGACGATGATGACGAAGAAGAAGAGGAAGAGGAAAAAGAAGAAAAAGAATAGGAAGCAGAAGAAGAAGAAAAGAAGACTAAGAGGAAGAAGTTATGGATTAGGGTTTAGGGATCAGAGGTTAGGGATTAGAGATTAGGGATCAGGGATTTAGAAATGAAGGATTCGGCATTAAGTGTTATGGAATATGGTTTAAATATTAAGGAGGGATTAGGGACTTTGGAGTTAGCAATTAACGGTTAGGGTTTAGGGATTAGGGATTAAGGATTAGGAAGTGGGGATTAGGGAATAAGTAATAGATATTAGGGATTAGAGATGAAGAGATTAATGATTAGGGATTATGGATTAAGAATGTAGGATTAGGAATTAGGGATTAGTGAATAATGATTAGGGAATAAGGATTATAGATTAGAGATTAAGGATGTGAGATTAAAGATTGTAGATTAAAGTTCATATATTAGACGTTAGAGATTAGGGGATTAGCATTACTATTCAGGATTAGGGATCAGAGATTAAAGATTCGAGATAAATGATGAAGGATTAAGGAATATGGATTAGCAATTATGGATTAGGGATTTTGGATTATAGATTAAGGATTAAGGATTAGGTATTAAAGATTAGAGTTTAAGGATTAGTGATTAAGGATTAGGGGTTATTAAAGATTAGCGATTAGGGATTAAGAATTAAGGATTAGAAATCAAAGATTTAGGATTAATGATTAGGGATTACGGGAGAGGAATTAGCGATTAAAGATTAAGGATTAGGGACTAGGGATTACGGATTAGGGATTTGTGATTAGAGATTAGGATTTTATTTTAGTGATTAAGGATTAGAGATTATGGACTAATGATGGATTAGGGATTAGGGATTAAGGATTATGGATTATATATTAGATATAAGGGATTGGGTATTAGAGATTAAAGTTTAAATATTAGAGATTAGGATTAGAGGTTGAAGATTAAAGATCAGGGATTAAAAAATTTGGATGGATTAGAGATTAAGGATTAGGGATAAAGGAGAAAGAAGAAGCAATAAGCAAGAAGGAAGAAGAAGGAGGAATAAAGAAAAAAAGAAGGTAGAAAGAAGAAGAAGAAGAGGGAGAAGAAGAGGAAGAATAAAGAAGAAAGAAGAAAAAGAAAGGAAGAAAGAAGAAGGAAGGAGGTAAGCTAAAGTAAGAAGGAAGAAGGAAGAAGAGAGAAGAAAGAAGAAAGAAGAAAGAAGAACAAAGAAAAAAGAACGAAGGAAGAAGAAGAACAAGAAGAAGAAGAGGAAGAAGAAGAGGAAAAGAAGAACAAATAAAGAAGAAGAACTAGAAAAAGAAGAAGAAGACGAAGAAGAAGCAGAAAATGAAGAAGAAGAAGGAGATGATGAAAAGAAAGAAGAAGAAAATGAAGAAGAAGGGGATGATGATGATGATGAAGAAAAGGAAGAAGAAGAAGAAGAAAAGGAAGACGATGATAAAGAAGGAGAACAAGAAGAGGAAGAGGAAGATGAGGAAGAGGAGCAGGAAGAAGTAGAAGAAGAAGAAACTATGGAAGAAAGAGAAGAAGAAGAAGAAGTATATAAAGAAGGCGAAGAGGAAAAAGAAGTGGAAGAAGAAGAAGAAGAGGATGAAGAGATGGATTTGTGATTAGGGATTAGATATTAGCATTTAAGGATTAAGGATTAGAGAATATGAGTTAACAATAGGTATTATGGTTTAGGGATTAAGGATTAAAGATTAAAGAGTATGGATTAAGCAAAAGTAATAATGATTAGGGTTTAAGGTTTAAGAATTAAAAATTAAGTATTAGGGATTAGGAATGAGAGATAAGAGATTATAGATTAGAGATTAAAGATTAGGGATTATGGATGAAGGGTTGATTAGGGATTAGGGATTAGAGATTAGAGATTAAGGATTAGGGAATAGGGATTAAGGATTAAGGATTAGAGATTAGGAATTAGGGATTTAGGAGGGATGGATTAGGCATTATAGAGTCTGGGATAAGAGGTTAGGGAGCATGTGATTAAGGAGTAGGGATTGGAGAATAGGGATTAAGGATTAAGAAGAAGAAAGAGAAGAACAAGAAAAAATAGAACATGGAGGAGAAGGAAAAGAAGAAGAAGAAGAAAAGGAAGCAAATGAATAAGAACAAGAAGAAGATGAAGACGAAGAAGTAGAAGAAGAAGAAGAGGAACAAGAATAAGAAGAGGAAGAATAAGACGAACAAGAAAATGAGGAAGAAGAAAAAGAGAAGAAGGTGAAGAAGAAGAAAAAGAATAAGAAGAAGAAAGAGAAAATGATAAGGAAAATGAAGAAGAAGAAAAGAAAGGGAAGAACAAGAAGATGAAGAAGAAGAAGAAAGAGAAGAAGTAGAGGAAGATGAAGAGGAAAAATAATAACAAGAAGAAGAAGTAGAGAAAGATGAAGAAGCAAAAGAAGAAGAAAAAAAAGAATAGAAGAACAAAAGTTGAAGAAGAAGAAGAAGAAAAAAGAAGAAGAAGAAGAAGAAGAAGAAGCAGAAGAAAAGAAAGAGAAAATGAAGAGGAAGAAGAAGAAAAAGAAAAGAAAGAGAAGAGGAAGAAGATGAAGAAGATGAAGGGGAAAAATAATAATAAGAAGAAGAAGCAGAGGAAGATGAAGAAGCAAAAAAAGAAGAAAAAGAATAAAAGAAGAAAATTTGATGAAGAAGAAGAAGAAAAAAATAATAAGAAGAAGAAGAAGAAAAAGAAGTAGAAGAAGAAGAAGAAGAAGAAGAAGAAGAAGAAGAACATGAAGAAGAAATAGCAGAAGAAGAAGAAGAAGAAGAAGAAGAACAAGAAGGAGGAGGAGAAGTAGAAGAAGAAGAAAAACAAGGAAGAAGAAGAGGAAGGAGAAGAAGAAGAAGAAGAAGAAAAAGATGAAGAAGAAGATGAAAAGGAAGAAGAAGAAGAAAACGAAGAAGAAGAAGAAGAAGAAGAAGAGAAAGAAGAAGAAGAAGAAGAAGAAGAAGAATTAGAAGAATAAGAAGAAAAAGAAGAAGTGTAAGATGTGGAAGAAGAGGAAAAAAAGAAGAAGAGGAAGAAGAAGAAGAAAAATAAGGAAGTGGAAGAAGAAGTAGGAGAAGAAGAGGAAGAAGTGATAGATAAGTGATTGGGGATAAGGAATTATGGATTAGGGATTATGGTTTAGAATTTAAGGAATAAAGGATTAAGCATTAACTTTCAGGGAATATGGGATAAAGATTAAGAAGAGAGGGATTAGGGATTAATGATTTGGAAGTAAGCAATTATGGATTAGGGTTTATAGATTAATTATTAGGTATTGGGAAGTAGGGATTAAGGAATATGTAATAAAGATTAGGGATTAATGATTAGAGATTTGGGATTAAGGATTACAGATGAATGGTTTAATTGTTAAGAGTGAGAGATTAAAGGTTAAGAATTCACTGATTAATTATTAAGGATTAGGGATTAGAGATTATGAATTTAGGATTAGAGTTTAGGAATTAGAGTATAGAAATTATGGATTAAGGATTAGACATTGAGTATGTAAGATTCAGGATTAGAGATTAAGAGTTAGAGATTAAGAGATTAGGGTTAGTATTAGAGATTTGGGAGTAAGAATTAAAGACTAGGGATTAGTGATTAAAGATTAGAGATTAGGGATTATGGTTTAGAGATTAAGGATTTTGGATTAGGGATTAAGGGTTAGGGATTATGGATTAGGGATAGAGACTAGAGATTAGAGATTTGGGATTAGAGATTAATGATAAGGGATAAAGTATTAAGGATTAGGAATTAAAAATTATAGATTAGAGATTGGGGATTAGGGATTAGGGATTAGAGATTAGGGAAGGGAGGATAGAGACTAAGGATTATGGATGAGGGATTAAGGATGGATTATAGATTTGGGATGAAAAGAGTAATGATTAGAGATTAGAGATTTGGGATTAAGAATTATGGGATTAATTACTAGAGATTAGGGATTAGAGATTAGGGTTCCAAGATTAGGGATTAGGGATTAAAGATTCAAGATGAAAGATTTGGGATATAAGATTTAAGATTAGTGAATAGGGGATAAAGATTAAGGTACTAGGGTAAGGATTAGAGACTTGGGATTACGGTTTAGGGATTAGTGATTAATGATCTGGGGTTAAGGATTAGAGATTAGTAATTAAGGATTAAAGATTAAGGATTAGAGTTTAAGGAGTAGGAAGAAAGAAGAAAGAAGAAGAAGAAGGAAGAAAGAAGAAGGAAGATGCAAGAAGAAAGAAGGAAGAAATAAGAAAAGGAAGAATAATGAAGAAAGAAGAAATATGAAGGAAGAAGAAAGAAGGAAGAAGGATGGAGGTAGGAAGAAGGAAGAAGAAAGAAGAAAGAAGAAAGTAGAAAGAAGAATGAAGAAAGAAAGAAACAAGAAGAAGAAGAAGAAGTAAAAATAGAGGAAGAAGAATAACAAGAGAAGATGAAGAAAGAGAAGAAGAACAAGAATAGGTAGAAGAAGATAAGGAAGAAGAAGAAGAAGAAGAAGAGGAAGAAGAAGAAGAAGAAGAAAAGTAAGAAGAAGGAGAAGAAGAGGAAGAAGAAGAAGAGGAAGAAGAAGAAGAGGAAGAGGACGATGAGGAAGAAGAGGAAGAGAAAGAAGAAGAAGAAGAAAATAAGAAAGATGATGAATAAGAAGAAGAAGAAGAGGAAGAAGAAGAAGAAGAAGAGGAAGAAGAAGTGGAAGAAAAAGAAGAAGAAGAGGATGAAGAGATGGATTAAGGATTAGGGATTAGGGGTTCGATATTAAGGATTAATGAAGGAGGGATTAGTGATTAGATGTTAAGGATTGAGGATTACATATTAGGGAATATGGATTTCCAATAGGGTATTGAGGTTTGACGATTAAGAGTTAGGGATTAAAGAGAAGGGGTTAAGGAAAAGTAATAAGGATTTAGGATTAAGGATTAAGAATTAGGGACTGGAGATGAAAGAATTAACGATTTGAGATTAGGGATTTAGTATTATGGGATTAATTACAATGGATTATGATATAGTGATTTAGGATTAGGGATTACAGATTAGAGAATAAAAATTAAGGATTAAGGATTAATGATTAGTGGTTAGGAAATCAAGACTTAGGACTAAAGCTTAAAGCTTACATATTAAATGATTATAATTTGGAATAATGTTCAGGGATTAGGAATTAAGGGTTAATGATTAGCGATTGGGGATTAAGGATTGGGGATTATGGATGAGAGATTAGGGATTAAGGATAAAAAATTAAAGATTAGGGATTAGAATTGGAGATTTGGGATGAGATATTAGAGATTAAGAATTAGGGATTAGCAATTGGAGATTCGGGATTGTGGATTAGGAATTAGAGATTTGGAATGGATGGATTAGGAATTATAGATTTAGGGATAAGAGATTGGGGTGGGATGGATTTAGGTGTAGGGATTAGGGAATGGGGATTAAGGATTACAAAAAAAGGAGAAGAAGAAGTTGATGATGAAGAAAAAGAAGAACAAGGAGAAGAAAAAGAAAAGAAGAAGGAGAAGAAGAAGAGAAAGAAGAAGGAGAAGAAGAAGAAAAGGATAAAAGAATAAGAACAAGAAGAAGCCAAAGAAGAAGAAGAAGAAGAAGAAGAAGAGGAGGAGGAAGATGACGATGAAGGGGAAGAAAAAGAACAAGAAGAAAAAGAGGAAGAAGAACAAGAAGAAGAAAAATAAGAATAAGAGGAAGAAGTAGAAGAAGAAAAGGAAGAAGAAAAAGAAGAAGAAGAAGGAGAATTGTAAAAAGAGGAAGAAGGAGAAGAAGTAGGTGAAGGTGAAGGAGAAGAAGATGATGATGAAGAAGAAGAAAAAAGTAAAGGAAGATAAAGAGGAAAAAGAAGAAGAAGAAGAAGAAGAAGAAGAAGGAGAAATAGAGGAAGAAGATGAAGAAGAGGTAGAAGAAGAAATATTAGAAGAAGAAGAAGAAGAAGAAGAAGAAGAAAAAGAAAAAAAATGAGAAGAAAAGGAGAAGAGAAAGAAGAAGAATAAGAAATTGAAAAGGAAGAAGAAGAAGAAATAGGAGAGGAAGAAGAAGAAGAAGAAGAAGAAGAAGATGAAGATGATGAAGAAAAATCAGAAGAAGAAGAAGAGGAAGAAGAAGAAGTAGAAGAAAAAGAAGAAGAAAAGAGGAAGATGGAGAAGGGGAAGATGAAGAAGATGAAAACGATGAAGAAGAGTAAGAAGATGAAGAAGAGGAAGAAGAAGAAGTGAAAGATGAGAAAGAGGAGGAAGAAGAAGATGACGAAGATTAGGAAGAAGAATAAGAAGAGGAAGAAGAAGAAAAAGAAGAGAGAAGAAGAAGCAGAAGAAGTAAAAGAAGAAGAGGAAGAATTGATGGGTTAGGATTAGGGATTAGAGGTTAAGAATTAGGGATTAAAGATTAAGGATTAAGAAATGAAGGATTAAGCATTAGGTGTTAAGGAAAATGGGTTAAAGATTATGGAAAGAGTGATTAGGGATAAGGGATTTAGGAGTTAAGGATTAGTGTTTAGGGATTAGGGATTAAGGAATAAGTAATGGGGATTACGAATTAGGGATTAGGGATGAAGGGATTAATGATTAAGGATTAAAAATTAAGGGATTAATTATTAAGGATAAAGGATTATAGATTAAGAATTTAGGATTAGAAATTAGAGATTAAAGAATAAGGATTAGGGATTAGATATTAGAGAAAAGGGAAGTAGGCTTAAAGATTAGACATTAAAGACTAGAAATTATAGATTAAGGGATTTGGATTCGCATTAGAGTTTAGGGATTAGAGATTAAAGATTAGGGATTAGTGATTAAGGATTAGGAATTAGGTATTAGAGATTATGAATAGGATTTTTGGATTATAGATTTGGGATTAAGGATTAGGTATTAGAGATTAGAGTTTAAGGATCAGAGATTAGGGATTAGAGGTTATTAAAGATTTAGGATTAGAAATTAGGGATTATGGATTAAGAATTAGGGATTAAGGATTAAGATTAAGGATTAGGGGTTAGGGATTAGGTGATAGAGATGACAAATTAAAGATTAAAGGTTTGGGATTAAGGATTATGAAATAGAGATTTGGAATTAGAGATTAGTGATTATAGCTTAGGGATTAAGGATTAGGGATTACAGATTAAGGATAGATTAAGGATTATATATTAGATATTAAGGATTATGAATTATAAATTTTAGATTAAAAATTAGGGATTAGGTATTAGGGAGTAGAATTTAAAGATTAGAGATTTGGGATTAGAGATTAGAGATTAAAGATTAAGGACTAGAGAATAGGGATGGATTATAGATTAAGGAATAGGGATCAAGGAGAAGGAAGAAGGAAGAAAGAAAGAAGAAAAAGAAGAGGGAGAAGAAGAGGAAGAATCAGGAAGAAAGAAGAACGAAGAAGGAAGGAGGTAGGGTGAAGTAAGAAGGAAGAAGAAAGAAGAACAAAGGAAGAAGAAGAAGAAGAAGAAGAAGAAGAAAAAGAAGTAGAAGAGGAATATGATGAGGAAGAAGAATAACAAGAAAAGAAGAAGAATAGAAAGAAGATGAGGAGGAAGAAGAAGAAAACATAGAAGAAGAAGAAGAACAAGAATAAGAAAAGGAAGAAAAAGAAGAAAAAAAAGAAGAAGAAGAAGAAGAGGTAGATGAAGAAGAAGAAAAAGAGGGAAGGGAAGATTAGGAAGAGGAAGAAGAAGAAGAAGAAGAAGAAAATGAGGAAGAAGAAGAAGAATAGGAAGAAAAAGAAGAAGATGAAGAAGAAGTGGATGAAGAGATGGATTAGGTATTAAGGATTAGAGTATAGGGAATAAGAAGGAGGATTATGGAATAGATATTTGGGATTAATGATTAGGGATTAGAGAATATGGATTAGCAACTATTTATTTAGGTTTTGGGATTAAAGAGTATGTATTAAGGAAAAATAATAAGTATTAGGAATTAAGGATTAAGGATTAAGGTGAAGGATTAAGGAAGAAGGAAGAAGAAGAAAAAGGAAGAAAGAAAAAGGAAGAAGGAAAAAGAAAGAAAGAAGAAAAAGAAGAGGGAGAAGAAGAGGAAGAATAAAGCAGAAACAAGAAAGAAGAACAAGAAGGAAGGAGGTAGGGTGAACTAGGAAGTAAAAAGGAAGAGGAAAGAAGAACAATGGAAGAAGCAGATTCAAAAGAAGAAGAAGAAGAAGAAGAGGAAAATGATGAGCAAGAAGAAGAACAGGAAAAGAAGAAGAATAGAAAGAAGATGAGGAAGAAGAAAACGTAGAAGAAGAAGAACAAGAAGAATAATAGGAAGAAGAAGAAGAAGAAAAAGAAGAAGAAGAGGAAGAGGAAGATGAAGAAGAACAAGAAGAGGAAAGGAAGATGAGGAAGAAGAGGAAGAAGAAGAAGAAGAATAAGAAAATGAGGAAGAAGAAGAAGAAGAATAGGAAGAAAAAGAAGAAGAAGAGGAAGAAAAATTAGAACAAGAAGAAGAAGAGGATGAAAAGATGGATTAGGGATTAAGGATTAGAGTTTAGGGATTAAGAATTAAGGAAGTGGGATTAGGGATTAATGATTAGGGATTAGAGAATATGGATTAGGAACTAGGTATTCAGGTTTAGGGATTAAGGATGAGAGATTAAAGAGTATGGATTAAGAAAAAATAATAAGCATTAGGAATTAAGGTTTAAGAATTATAGATTAAGGATTAAGTATTAGGGATTTGGAATTAGAGATTATGGATTAAAGTTTAGAGACTAAGGGTTGGGGATTATTCATTAAGGATGGATTAGGGGTTATGGGTTAGGGATTAGCGATTAGAGATAAGGGATTTGGAGGGATGGATATGGCAATATTGATTTAGGGATGAGAGATTAAGGAGGGAATGATTATGCACCAGGGATTAGGGACTAAGGATTAAGGGTTATGAAGGAGAAAAAGAAGACATTTAAGAAAAAGAAGTAAAAGAACAAGGAGAAGAAGAAGAAGAAGAAGAAAAGGAAGAAAATGAATAAGAACAAGAAGTAGATGAGGAAGAAGAAGAAGAAAAAGAAGAAGTAGAGGAACATAAGGAAGAAGATGGAGAAGATGAACAACAAGAAAATGAGGAAGAAGAAGAAGAGAAGAACAAGAAGAAGAAAAAGAAAAAGAAAATGAAGAGGAAGAAGAAGAAGAAGAAAAAGAAGAGGTAGAAGAAGAAGAAAAAAAAAGAAGAAGAAGAATGATAAGAAAGAGAAGGGGAAGAAGAAGGCAAAGAAGTTGAAGAAGAAGAAGATGAAGAAGAAGAAGTAGAGGAAGATGAAGAGGAAAAATAAGAAGAAGAAGAAGAAGAAGAAGAGGAAGATGAAGAAGAAAAACAAGTAAAACAAGAAGAAGAGAAGAAGAAAAAGTTGAAGAAGAAGAAGAAAAGAAGAAGAAGAAGAAGAAGAAATAAAAGTAGTAGAAGAAGAAGATGATGAAGAAGAAGTCAAAGAATAAGAAGTAGAAGAAGAAGAAGAAGAAGAAGTGAAAGAAGAAGAAGAAGAAGAAGAAGAAGAAGTAGAAGTAGAAGAAGAAGAAGAAGAAGGAGGAGGAGAAGAAGAAGAAAGAGAAGAAGAAGAGGAAGATGAAGAAGAAGAAGAAGGAGAAGAAGAAGAATAGAAGAGCAAGAAGACGAAGAACTAGAAGGAAAAGAATAATAAGAAAAAGAAGAAGAAGAAGAACAATTAAAGGAAGAAGAAGAGAAAGATGAAGAGGAAGAGAAAGAAGAAGAAGAAGAAGAAGAAGAAGAAGAAGATAAAGAAGAAGAAGAAGAAGAGGAAGAAAAAAAGAGGAAGAAGAGGAAGTCAAAGATGAGGAAGAAGAAGAAGAAGAGAAGAAGAAGAAAAAGAAAAGAGGAGGAAGAAGAAGAACTAGAAGAAGAAGAAGAGATGGATAAGAGATTAGGGATCAGGTGTTAGGGATTAGGGATTATGGTTTATAGATTAAGGAATAAAGGGTTAGGCATTCAGTATTAGGGAACACGAGATAAAGATTAAGGATGGAAGGATTAGAGGATTAATGATTATTGATTTTGGAGTTAACAGTTAGGGATTCATGTTTATAGATTAGGGATTAAGGATTAGAGAGTAGGAATTAGGGAATAAGGATTAGGAATTAAGGATTAGGGATTAGAGATTAAGGATTAAAGATTACAGATGAAGAATTTAATGATTAAGGAGTAGAGATTGAGGATTGAGTTAAAGGATTCATTATTATGGATTAGGGATAAGAGATTAAGAATCTAGGATTTGGGCTTAAGAATTAAAGAATAGGGATTACAGATTAAGGATTAGAGATTAGAGATTAAGGATGTAAGATTCAGGATTAGAGACTAAGAATTAGAGATTATGGGATTAGGATTAGTAATAAAGATTAAGGAGCAGGGATTAACGATTAAAGATTAGGAATTAGAGGTTAGAGATTAGGGATTAAAGATTTGGGATTAAAAATTAAGGATTAGAGATTAAGGATTAGGGATTAGTTATTAGGGAAGAGAGATAATAGATTATAGATTATAAACTAGGGATTATGGATGGATTAGGGATTAAGAATTAGATATTAAGGATTAGAGATTAAAAATTAGGGATTGGGGATTAGAGAGTTGGGTGGGATGGATCAAGAATTATAGAACTAAGAATAAGAGATTAGAGAGGGAGGGATTAAGGAGTAAGGATGAAGGAATAAGGATTAAGGATTACGAAGAACAAGGAGAAGAGGAGGAAGATAAAGAAGAAGAAGAAAAAGAACAAGGGGTGGAAGAAGAAGAAGAAGATCAAGAAGATGAAGAAGGAAAGAAGAAAAGGAAGATGAGGAAGAAGAGGAAGAAGAAGAACAAGAAGAAAATAAGGAAGAAGAAGAAGAAGAAGAAGAAGAAAAAAAGAAGAAGTAAAAGCAAACGAAGGAGAAGAAGTAGAAGGAGAGGTGTAAGAAGAAAAAGAAGAAGAAGACGAAGAAGGTGAAGAAGGTGAAGAAGAAGAAGAAGAAAAAGAAGTAAAGGAAGATGAAGGGGAAGAAGAAGAAAAAGAAGAAGAACAAGAAGAAGAAGAAGAAAAAGAAGAGAATAATAAGAAGAAGAAAGAAATAGAAGGAGTAGAAGAAGAAAAGAAGCAGAAGAAAAAGAAGTAGAAATGACAGAAGAAGACGAAGAAGAAGAAGGGGAAAAAGAAGAAGATAATGATAATGATGAAGAAGGAGAAGAACAAGTAGAGGATGTAGAAGAGAAAGAAGTAGAAGAAGAAGAAAAAGAAGAGGAAAAAGAAGAAGAAGAAGAAGAAGAGGATGAAGAAGAGTAAGAAGAAGAAGAAGAAGAAGAAAAGGAGGAAGAAGAAGAAGAAAAAGAAGTTGAAGATGAGGAAGAAGAAGAAGAAAAAGAAGAGGAAGAAGAGGAGGATGAAGATGAGAATTAAAAAGAAGAAGAGGAAGAAGAAGAGATAAAGGAAGATGAGGAAGAAGAAGAAGAAGAAGTAGAAGTAGAAGAAGAGGAAGAAATGACATATTAAGGTTAAGGATCAGGGGTTAGGGGTTAGAGATAGGGATTAAGTGTTGAAGGAATACGCATTAAGTGTTAAGGAATATTGTTTAAAGATTAAGGAGGTAGGGATTAATGATTAGGGATTTTGAATTTAGTAATTAGGGATTAGAGATTAGGGTTTAAAGAGTAGGGATTAGGGAATAAGAAATAGTGAGATATGATTAGATATTAGAGTTTAAGGATTAGGGATTAGGGATGAAGGGATTAGTGAATAAGGATTAGAGATTAAGATTTAAAATTTAAGAGATTAAGGATTAGGTGTGGGGGATTAAGGATTAGGGATTAGGGGGTATGCATTAGGGAACAAAGGTTGAAGATTAGGGTTGGAGAGTTTAGTTATTAGGGTTCTGAGTGTTAGCATTTAGGGATTAAAGTTTAAGAATTAAGGAGTAGGGATTAGGGAATAAGTAATAAAGATTTGATATTAGAAATTAGGGATTAAAGATTAAGGATTAATAATTACGAATGAAGGGATGAATCAATAAGGATTAGAGATTAATGATTAAAATTTAAGTGAATAATTATTAAGGATTATGGATTAGAAATTAGAGATTTAAGATTAAATATTAGAGATTAAGGAATAGAGATAAGGGATTAGAGATTAAAGATTAGGGATGCAGGATTAAGAATTAGACAATATAGTTTGTGGATTAGAGATTAAAGGATTAAGATCAGCAATAGAGATTAAATATTAAGATATTAAGAATTAAAGGTTAGTGATTAAGGATTAAGAATTAAGTATTTGGAATTACAGATCAGGTATAAGGTTTATGGATTATAGATTATGGATTATGGATAAAGTATTAAAGATTAGAGTTTAGGGATTAGCGATTAGGGATTAGAGGTTACGGACTAAAGATTAAGGGTTGAAAATTAGGGATGGATTATTCATTAGGGATTAAGGATTTGTGATTAAAGATTAGATATTAGGGGTTAGGGAGAAGGAAGAAGGAGAAGGAGAAGAGTAAGAAGAAGAAGACAAAGACGAAGAAGGTGAAGAAGTAGAAGAAGAAGAAAAAGAAGATCAAGAAGAAGAAGATGATGAGGAAGATAAAGAAGAAGAAGAAGAAGAAGAAGAAAATGAATAAGAAGAGCAGAAGAAGAGAAGAAGAAGAAGAAGAAGAAATAGAGCAGGAAGAAGTAGAAGAATAAGAAGGAGAAGAAGAAGAAGAAGAAGAAGAAGAAGAAGAAAAAGAAGAAGAAGAAGAAGAAGAAGAAGAAGAGGAAAAAAGAAGAAGAGGAAAATGAAGAAAAAGGAGAAGAAGGAGAGGTAGAAGAAGAAGAAGAAGAAGAATAAGAGGAAAAATAAGAAGAGGAAGATGAAGATGATTAAAAGAAGAAGAAGAAGAAGAAGTGGATGAAGAGGAGGAAAAAGAAGAAGAAGAAGAAAAAGAAGAGGAACAAGAAGAAGTAGAAGAAGAAGAAGAAGAAAAGGAAAAGAAGAAGAAGAAGAAGAAGAAGAAGAGGAAGAGTACTAGGAAGAAGAAGAAGACAAAGATGAGGAAGAAGAAGAAGAAGAAGAAGAGGAAGAACAAGAAGAAGAAGAGGAAGAAGAGATGGATTAGGGATTATGGATCAGGGGTTAGAGGCTAGGTACTCTAGATTTAGGACTAAAGGTTTAGGGATTATGCATCATGAAATAGGGATTAAAGATTAAGGAAGGAGGGATTAGTGATTAAGGATTTGAGTGTTAACAATTAGATATTAGGATATATATGTATTAAAAATTAGGGATTAGGGAGTAGAGATTCAGGAATAAGTAATATTGATTTGGGATTTGGTGTTTAGTATCAAGGATTAGGAATTAGGCATTAAGGATGAAGGGATTAATGATTAGAGATTAGAGATTAGTGATTAAGAATTAAGGGATTTATTATTAAGTATTATGCATTAAAGATTCAGGATTTAGGATTAGTGATTAGGTATGGAAGAATAGGGTTTAGGGATTAGAAATTAGAGATTAGAGATATAGGATTCAGTATTAGAGATTGGGGATTTGGGATTTTAGATTAGAGGATTACTATTTGAATTATCGATTAAAGATTAATGATTAAGGATTAGTGATTAATGATTAAGGATTAGGGACTAAGGATTAGGGATTATAGATTAGGAATTGTGAATTATAGATTAAGGATTTGGTATAGAGCTCAGGGGTTAGAGATTAGGGATTGAGGATAGTGAATACATAAAAGATTGGAGATTTGGGAAGGATTAGGGATTAAGGATTAGGGATTAGGGAGAAGGAAGGAAGAAGATGGAAAGGAAAAAGAAGAATAAGAAGAAAACAAAGAGAAAGAACAAGAGGAAGAATAAAGATGAAGAAAGAAGAAAGAAGGAAGAAAGGGAAAGCAATAATGAAGGAAGAAGAAAGGAAAAAGAAGAAAGAAGAAAGAAGAAAGAAAGAAGAAGGATGAAGAAGAAGAAGGAGAAATAAAATAAGAAAGAAGAGGAGGAAAAAGAGGAGAAGGGGAATGAGAAAGAGAAGGAGATGGAGAAGGAGATGGAGAAGGAGAAGGAGAAGGAGTAGGAGAAGGAATAGGAAAATGAGAAGCAAAAGGAGGAGGAGAAGAAAGACAAAGAGAAAGAGAAGGAGAAGAAGAGTTAAGAGAAGAAGAAGAAGAAGAAGAAGAAGAAGAGGAAGAAGGAATTGAAGAAGAAGTGGAACTAGAAGAAGAAGAAGTGGATGAACAAAAGGAATAAAAAGAACAAAAGAAGGAGGAGAAGAAGAAGAGGAGGAACTAGAAGAAAAAGAAGAAGTGGATGAAGAAGAGGAATAAAAAGAACAAAAAAAAAGAAGGGGAAGAAGAAGAAGAAGAAGAAGAGAAAGAGTAAGAAGAGGGGGAGGAGGAAAAAGAAGATGAAGAGGAAGATGATGAAGAAGAAGAAGAAGAAGAACAAAAAAAATAAGGGGAAGAGGAAGAAGAAAAAGAAGAAGAGGAAGAAAAAAGTGGAGGAAGATGATGAAGAAGAAGAAGAAGAAGAAGAGGACGAATAAAAAGAAGAAGAAGAGGAAGAAGAGGAAGAAAAAGAGGAAGAATAAGAAAAAAAGTTTGATTAGGGAATTGGAATTATGGGTTAGGGATTAAAGACTAGAGATTAGGGAATGAAGGATTAGGGATTAGGAATTAGGGAATACGGATTAAAGATTAGGAAGGGATGGATTAAGGATTACCCTAATCCCTTCCTCCTTAATCCCTAATCACTAGTAACCCCTGATACCTAATCCATCACTTCATCCTCCTCTTCTTATTCTACTGCTTTTTGCTCGTCTTGTCCTTCTTCATCCTCTTCTTGATCATCTACCTCATTTTCTTCTTCTTCATTTTCTTCCCCATCTTCTTCATTTTCCTCTTCCTCTTCTTCTTCTTATTTCTCATCTTCTTCTTCTTCTCCATCTTCTTTCTTCTTCTGTCTTTACATCTTCTTCTTCTTCTTCTTCTTCTTCTTCTACTTCTTCCTCTTCTTCTTCTTCCTCTTCTTCTTCTTCTTCTTCTTCTTCTTCTTCTCCTTCTCCTTATTCTTCTTTTTCTTCTTCTTCCTTCTTTGTTCATTCTTATTTCTTCTTTCTTCTATTTTCTTTCTTCTTTCTTCTTCCTACTTCCTTCCTCCTTCCTTCTTCCATCTTCCTTCTTTTTTCCACTTGCCTTCTTCCTATCTTCTTTCTTCTTCTTTCTTCTTTTTCTTCTTCCTCTTTTTCTTCTTCTTCCTCCTCTTCTTCTTCTTCTTTCTCCCTTCTTCATTTGTCCTTCTTCCTTGCCCCTTATCCTTAATCCTTAATTCTTAATCCTTAATCCATAATCACTAATCCATCATTAATCTCCAACCCTTAATCTTTAATTCCTTTCTAATCTTTAATACTTAATACCTAATCCCTAATCCTTAATCTGTAATCCCTAATCCCTAATCTCTAATCCATAATTCTTAATTCTTAATCATAAATGTCTAATTCTTAATCCCTAATCTCTAATCTTAAAACTAATCCATTAATCTCAAATCCCTAATCTCTAATATCAAATCCTACATCCCTAATCACTAATCTCTAATTTTTAAGCCTAATCTGTATTTGTTGATCCTTATTCACAAATCTTGAATTCTAAATCCCCGATCCTTAATAATTAATCCCTTAATTCTTAATCTCTAATCATTAATCCCTAGTCTTTAATTGCTAATCCTTAATCTCGAATCCCTTGTCGTTAATCTCTAATCTCTTTTCCATGATTCATAATCCCTAATCCTAAATCCCTAATCTTTAATAGTTAATTCCTTACACCTTAATCCAAAATTTATAATCTTTAGTCATTAATCCGTTCGTCCTTAATATCTAATCCTTAATCCCTATTCCTATTAATTATTCCATAATCCCTACTCTCTAATGCTTAATCCTTAACACTTAAGCTCTAATCCTCAATAGCTAATCCATAATTCATTATCCTTAATCCCCAATCTGTATTGCTTAATACCTAATCCCTCTCTCTTATCTCAAATCCCTAATCCCTAATCCCTAATACCTAATCTCTAATCCCTATTCCATCCCTCCCTAATTTGTAATCCGTATTCCCCAATCTAGATTCCTTAATCTATATCCTTTTAATTCGTAATCCCTAATCCATCTCGTCTTTTCATTCCTCTTATTTTTCTTTCTCTTCTTCTTCCTCTTCTTCTTTTTCTTCCTCCTCCCCTTCTTATTCTTCTTCTATATTTTCTTCTTCTTTCTCTTCTTCTTCATTTTCTTCCTCAACTTTCTCTTCTTCTTCTTCTTCTTCTTACGTCTTTCTTTTCTTCTTCTTCTTCCTCCTCTTCCTCTTCTTCTTCTTCCTCTACTTTTTCTTTTTCTTCTCTTTCTCCTTCTTTTCTTGTTCTTCTTGTTCCTCTTTTTCTTTTTCTTCTCCTCCTCCTCCTCCTCCTTCTTCTATTTCCTATTCTTCTTCTTCTTCTTTAGTTTCTCTTTTTTCTACTCCTTCTCCTTCTCTTTCTTTTTCTCCTTCTCCTTCTCCTTCTCCATCTCCTTCTCCTACTGCTCCTCCTTCTCTTTCTCGTTCTCCATCTCCTTCTCCTTCTCTTTCTCCTTCCCCTCCTCCTTTTCCTCCATCTCCTCATCCTCCTTCTCCTTCTCTTTCTCCGTGTTCTTCTTCTTCTCCTTCTCCTTCTCTTTCTTGTTCTCCATCTCCTTCTCCTTCTCTTTCTCCTTCCCCTCCTTTTCCTCCTTCTCCTCATCCTCCTCCTTCTCTTTCTCCTTGTTCTTCTTCTTCTAACTCTTCTTCTTTTCCCTTTTTTCTTCTTTCTTCTTTCTTCTTCGTTCTTCCTTCCTACTTCTTCAATCTTCCTTCTTCCTTCCTCCTTCCTCCTTCTTTCTTCCTTCTTTCTTCTTCCTTCTTTATTCTTCCTCTTCTTCTTTCTTTTCTTTTTCTTCTTCTTCTTTTTGCTCCTCCTCTTCTTCTTTTGTCTTTCTTCTTTCTTCCTTCTTCCTTCTTCCATCTCCCGACTCCCTTATTGCTAATCCTTAATACCTAATTGCAAATCCATCCCTAATCTTTAATTCTTGATCTTTAATCTCGTACCTCTAATCCTTAATCTCTAACACCTAAACTTTAATCCATTATACTTAATCCTTAACAGTAATCTTTAATCCCCTTATCCATAATCCCTAATCTCCAATTCTTAAACCTTAATCCTCAATCTTTAATCATAAATTCTTAATCCTTATTCTCTAATCCCTAATCTCTAACATTAATCTTAATCAATTAATCTCTAATCTCTAAACTCTAATATCTAATCCTAAATCATACATTCGTAATCACTAATCTCTAATCCTTAATCCGTAGTCCCTATACCCTCATCCCTAATCCCTTATCCTCAGACCCTAACCTCTAATCATTAATCTCCTAATCAATCGCCTCTTCTGCTTCTTTTTCTTCTTCTTGATCTTCTTCTTCCTCTTCCTCCTCTTCTTCTACTTCCTCCTTATTTTTCCTTCTTCTTCTTCTTCCTTATCTTCTTCCACTTCTTCATTACCTTCTTCTTCTTCTTCTTCCTTCTCTTCTTCCACTTCTTCCTTATCTACTTCTTCATCTTCTTCCTCTTCTTCTTCTTCTTCTACTTCTTCTACTTTCTTCTACTTCTTTTTCTTCTTCCTATTCTTCATTTTTTACTTCTTCTTCTTCTTCTTCTTCTTTGACTACCACTTCTTCTTCTTCCTCCTCTTCTTCTTCTTCTTCTTTATCTTCTTCATCCTTTTCTTCCTTTTCTTCTTCTCCTTCTTCTTCTATTCTTATTCTTCTTATTCCTCTTCTTCTCATTTTCTTCTTCTTCTTCTTCTTCTTCTTTCTTCTATTTCTTCTTTTTCTTTTCTTCTTCTTCTTCGTCTTCTCCATCTCTTTCTTCTTCTCCTTCACCTTCTATTTATCTTTCTCCTTCTCCTTCTTCTTCTTCTACTCTTTCTCCTTCTCCTTCTCCTTCACCATATTCTTCTTAATCTCCTCCTCTTTCTCGTTGTCCACCACCTACTTCTCCTTCTCCTTCTCCTTCTCCTCATCTTTCTCCTTATCCACCTTGTCCTTCTCCTTTTCCTTCCACTTCCTTTTTATCTTCTTCTTCTTTTTCCATCTTTCTTCCTTCTTCTTTCTTCTTTCATCTTTCTTCTCTCTTCTTCCTTCTTCCTTCATCCTTCCTTCCATCTTCCTTACTTCTTCCTTCCTCCTTTATTATTCTTATTCTTCTTCTTTTTCCTCCTCTTCTTCTTCTTCTTCCTCTTCTTCTTCCCCCACTTCTTCTTTCTTCCTTTTTCTTTCTTCTTTCTTTCTTCTCCCTTCTTCCTTTTCCCTAATCCCTAATGCCTAATCTTTAATGCTTAATCATTTATCTATCATTAATCTCGAATCCTTAATCTTTAATCTCTAATCTCTAATTCAAAAATACTAATCCTTAATACTGAATCCCTATCCCTAATCCCTTATTTTTAATACCTAATCCCTTATTTTTAATACCTAATCTATGATCTCTAATCCCTATAGTTTAATCAGTAATCTCAAATCTCTAAACCCAAATCCTTAATTGATAACTCCCAAATCTCTAATCCCTAATCCTTTCCTCAATCTTTAATCTATATTGCAAGATACCTAATCCCTAATCCTGCATTCCTAAATCACTAATGCCTAACCCTTGAACCCTAATCCTTAATTCCCCACTTCTTCGTCTTCTTTATCTACTTCTGCTAACTCTTCCTCTTCTACTTTTTTTTGCTTGTTTGTCTTCTTCTTCTTCCATTTCTTCCTCATCTTCCTCATCTTTCTTTCTTCTTCTTTTTCTTCCACATTTACTTCTTCTTCTCTTCTTCTTCTTCTTCCTCTTCTTCTTCTCCTTCTTCTTCTTCTTCCTCTTCTTCATCTTCTTCTAATTCTTGTTCTTCTTCTTGTACTACATCTTCTTCTTTTTTCTCTTCTTCTTCTTCTTTATTTTCTTCTTGCTCTTCTTCTTCTTCTTCTTCTCCTTCCCCTTCTTCTTCCTCATCTTCTTCTTCCTCTTCTTCTTCCTCTACTTGTTTTTCTTCTTCCACTTCCTTTTTCTTCTTCTTATTCTCCTTCATCTTCTTCTTCTTGTTCCTTTTCCATTTCTCCTTCTTTTACAACTTATACTTCTTCTCCTTCTTTTTCTCCTTCTTCTTCTTCTTCTATTTCTTCCTCTTCTTCTTCTTCTTCTTCATCTTCTTCTTGTTCTTCTGCTCTTCTTCTTCTTCTTCTTCTTCTTCTTCTTCTTCTTCTTTCTCTTATTCTTCTTCTTCTTCTTCTTCTTCTTCGTCTTCTTCTTCTATTTCTCTTCTTCTTCTTCTTCTTCTTCTTCTTCTTTTTCTTCTTCTCCTTCTCCTTCTTCTTCAATTTATTCTCCTTTTCCTTCTCCTTCTTCTTCTCCTCTCATTCTTCTTCTTCTCCTTCTTCTTCTTCTTTTACTACTACTTCTTTTTCATCTTCTTCTCCCTCTTCTTCTTCTTCTTATTCTTCTTGTTCTTCTTGTTCTTCTAGTTATACTACATCTTCTTCTTCATCCACTTCTTTTTTTCCTCTACTTCTTCTTCTTTACTTTCTACTTTTTTTTCATCTTCTTCTTCCTCCTCTTCTTCTTCTTCCTCTTCTTCTTCCTCTAGTTGTTTTCCTTCTTCTCCTTCTTCCTCTTTCATTTCTTCTAATTCTTTTTCTTTTTCTTCTTCTTCTCTTCTCCTCTCTTCTTCTTCTTCTTCTTCTATTTCTTACTCTTCTTCTTCTTCTTCTTCGTCATCTTCATCTTGTTCTTCTTTTTCTTCTGCTCTTCTTTATGTTCTTCTTCTTCTTCTTCGTTATCATCTTCCTCATCTTCTTCTTCGTCTTCTTCTTCTTCTTCTTCTTTCTATTCATCCACCTCTTCTTCTTCTTATTCCTCTTGTTTTATTTCTTCACCTTCTACTTCTTTTATTTCTTCACCTTCTTTTTCTTCTTCTTCTTCCTGCTCTTCTTCTTCTCATTCTTCTTCTTCTTCTTCTTCTCCTTCTTCTTCTTCTTCTTCTTCTTCTTCTTCTTCTTCTTCCTCTTATTCTTCTTCTTCATTTTCTTCCTCTTCTTCTATTTCTTCTTCTTCTTCTTTTGCTTCATCTTTTTCTCCTTCTCCTTCTTCTTCATCTTCTTCTCCTTCTTTTTCTTCTTCTTCTCATCTCCTTCTTCTTCTACTTCTTTTTGTTCTTCTTCTTCTTTGTCTTCTTCTTCTTCTTCTTCCTCCTCTTCTTCTTTGCCTTTGTTTTTCTTCATCTTCTTCTTCTTCTACTTCTTCTTCTCCTTGTTCTTATTATTCTTCTTCTTCTTCACCATCTTCTTCTTCGTAATCCTTAATCCCTATCTTCTAATCCCTACTCCTCAATCCCTCCCTACCTTATCTGTAATTCATAATCGCTAATCTATAATCCTTGATTAATCCCTCCCTAATCCTTAATCCCTAATCCCTAATCTGTAATCCTTAATCCCAAATCCGTAATTCCTAATCCATCCATAATCCTCAATTCCTAACAGTTAATCCATAATCTCAAATCCGTAAACCTTAACCCCTAATCTATATTTCGTAAACCTTAATCTCTAATCTTATATGCCTAATCCTAATCCCTAATCCATTATCTTTAATCCCTAACCCTAATCCTTAAGCCTAATCATTGTCACTTAATCTCTAATCCCTAATCCTTAATCCTTAATCCTTAATCTCTAATCAATAATCTTGAATCTCGAATCCCTTATAACAAATCCTTAATTCTTAATGTTTAATCTCTATTCCGTAATCAGTAATCCTAAATCCTAAATCCCTAATCCCCAATCCTTAGCAATTAATCTCTTAATCCTTAATCACTAAACCTTAATCATAAATCCCTTCATCCCAAATCCTTAACCCTACTCTCTAATCCATATAACTTATTCCTCATTCCTTACTCCCTACTTCCTAATCTCTAATCCCTAATTGATAATCCCTAATCTTTAATCCATAATTAAGAATGCCTTATCTTTAATCCTTAACATTAAATAAAAAATATATCCCTCCATTATCTCTAATCCCTAATTTCTAACCTCTAATCCATAATCCCTTATCAATCCCTTCTTCCTCAACCTTTTCTTCCTCCACTTCTTCTATCCTTCTTCTTCTTCTTCCACTTATACTTCTTCCTCATCTTCGTCTTCTTCTTTCTCATCTTGAACATCTTCTCTTCTTCTTCTTTCTGTTATTCTTCTTCTTCTTCTTCTTCCTCTTCTTCTACTTCTTTTTCTTTTCTTCTTCTTCTTCTTCTTTCTCTTCTTCTTCTACTTCAACTTCTCCTTTTTTTTCTTCTTCTTCACCTTCTCCTCTTCTTTCTCTTCTTCTCCTTTTCTTCTTCTTCTTCACATTCTCCTTCTTCTTTCTCTTCTTCTCTTCTTCTTCTTCTTCTTCTTCTTCTTC
>JAIUJO010000088.1:1525196-1560196 GCA_023846275.1 Vanilla planifolia
CTAATACTTAATTCTTAATCTTTTAATGATGATTCTTAATTCATAAGCTCTAATCTTTAATCTTTAATCCCTAATCCCTAATCCCTAATCTATAAAACTTAATTCGTAATCCCTTAATTTATTATTCTGAATCCCTAATCCCTAATCCTTAATCATTAAACCTTATGCCCTAATCCTTAATTCCTAATCCTTACTCCAAAATCCTAATCTCTTAATCTCTAATACCTAAACCTTCACCTTAATCTTATCTAGAATCCCTAATCACTAATCCTCAATCCCGAATCCATAGTCTTCAATCCCTCCTTCCCAAATGCCTAAAAATAATCCCTAAGACTTAATTCCTAATCCTTAAGTCATCACTCACTAATCCATAATCTGTTTTCTTCTTTCTCTTCTTCTTCTTCTTCTTCTTCTTCATCTTCTCCATCCTCTTCATCTACTTCTTTTTCTACTACTACTTCTTCCTCTTCGTCTTCTTCTCCTCCTTCTTTCTCTTCTTCTTCTTCGCCTTCTTCTTCTTCTCCTTCTTCTTCTTCTTCTTCTTCTTCTACTTCTTTATTCTTCATTGTTTCTTCTTCGTTATTTTTTTGCCATCTTCTTTCTTCATTCTTCCTTCTTCTTCTTCTTCCTTCTTCTTTCTTCTTCTTCTCCTTTTCTTTTTCTTCTTCCTCTTCTTATTCTTCCCCTTCTTCTTCTCTTCATGGTCTTCCTCTTCTTCCATTTCTTCTTCTTCTTTTACTTCCTCTCCTTTTTCTTAATATTCTTCGTCTTCTCTTCTTCTTCTTCTTCTTCTTCTTCGTCTTTTTTTCTTCTTCTTATTCTTCTTCCTCTTCCTGTTCTTATTCTTCTTCTTTCTCTTCTACTTTTTCTTCTTCCTCCTCTTCCTCTTCTTCTTCTTCTTCTTCTTTTCTCCTCTTCTTCTAGTTATTCTTGGTCTTCTTCATTTGCTTCTTCTTCTTCATCTTCATGTTCTTCTTCTTCTACTTTTTCCGACCCCTGTTCTTTTTTTCTACTTCTTCTTCTTCTACTACTTCTTCCACTTCTTATTCTTCTTCTTCTTCTTCTTCTTTGACTTCTTCTTCTTCTTCTTATCCTTCTCCTACCTCTTCTTCTTCTTCTACTTCTCCTTCTACTTCGTCTTCTTCTTCTTCCTCCTCTCTTCTTTTACTTCTTTGTCTTCTTCTTCTTCTCCTTCTATTTTCTCTTCTTTTTCTCCTTTTTCTTCTTCTTCACCTTTCACTTCTTCTTCCTCTTCCACTTTGTCTTCTTCTTCTTCTTCTTCTTCTTCTTCTTCTACTTCTTCTTCTTCTTCTTCTTCTTATTCCTCTTCTTCTTATTTTGTTTCTTCTTCTTCTTCTTATTCCTCTTCTTCTTTTTCTTCTTCTTCTTCTTCTTCCTTATCATCTTCTTCTATTTCTTTATCTTCTTCCTCTTCTTCTTTATCTTCTTCTACCATTTCTTCTTCTTGTTCTCGTTCCTCTTCGTCTTCATCTAAATCTTCCTCTACTTCTTCTTCTTGCTCTTCCACGTCTTCGTCTTCTTCTTTTTCTTCTTCTTCTTCATCATCTTCTTCCTTCTTCCTTCTTCCTTCTTCCATCTTATTCCTTCTTACTTTTTATTTCTTCCTTATTTCTTCTTCCTTCTCCTTTTCCCTATTCCTTCTTCCTTCTTGTTTCTTCCTCCTTCCATCTTCTTTCTTCAATCTTCTTTTCTCTTTCTTCTTTCTTCTTTCTTCTACTTTCTACTTCTTCTTCTTCCTCTTTTTCCAATTCTTCTTCTTCTTCCCATTTCTTCTTCCCATTTTTATTCTTCTTCATCTTCTTTTTCTTTGTCTTCCTATTCTACTTCTTGTTCTTTTACTTCTCCTTCGTCATTTTCTTCATTTTCTTCTTCCTCTTCTTCTTTCTTCTTTCTTCTTTCTTGTTTCTACTTTCTTCTTTCTTCTTTCTTCTTCTTTCTTCCTTTTCCTTCTTCTAACCTCCTTTCTTCCTCCTTTCTTCTTTCTTTCTTCTTTATTCTCCTCTTCTTCTTCCTCTTCTTCTTCTTCATCTTTCCTTCTTTCCTTCTTTCTTCTTTCTTCTTCTTCTTACTACTTCCTTCTTCCTTCTTCCTTCTCCCTAATCCTTAATTCTTAAACACTAATACATCATGAGTCTCTAATCCTAAAATTTTAATCCCTAACCTATAATCCTTAATCTCTAATTTCTACTCTAATCTCTATACCTTATCTTTGATCCCTAATCCCTAATTATTAATCTCTAGTTTATAATCCGTAATTCCTAATCTCTAATGCCTAAATCCTAATCCTTAATCACAAACTCCTAATCCTTAATCTTTAATCGTTAATGCTAATCAAGATCCCTTAACCACTAATCCCAAATCTTTAATCTTTAATCCCTAATCCCAAATCCAACTTACCTAATCTCTAATCTCTAATTCTTAAATCTATTTCTTAATTCTCAATCTAAAATCCCTAATCCTTAGTAATAAATCCCTTAATCTAAAATCCCTAATCTATAACTAATCCTTAATCTCTAATCCCAATTCCCTTTTACTTTCTCCCAAATCTCTACTCCCTAATACATAATCCCTAATCCATAAAACCTTATCCCTAATTGCTAACTCCTAAATCCTTAATCCCTACTCCCTAATCTCTCCCTCCCCATACTTTAATCATGATTTCTTTATAAACAATCCCAAATCCATCATTCCTTATTCCCTAAATTCTAATCCCTAACCCTTTACCCCTGATCCCTAATTGCTTATCCATCTCTTCTTCCTCTTCCTCTCCTACTTCTTCTTTATCTTCTTCCTCTTCTTCTTCTTCTTCTTCCACTTCTTCTTTCTCATCTTCACCTTCTTCTTCTTCTTCTTCCTCACCTTCTTTTTTTTTCTTCTTCTTCTTCTTCTTCCTCATCATCTTCTTCTTCATCTTCATTTTCTTCTTCTTCTTCTTTTTCCCCTTCTTCTTCTTCTTCTTCATCTTCTTCTTCTTCTTCTTCTTTTTCCTCTTCTTGTTTTTCTTCTTCTTTTTCCTCTTCTTGTTTTTCTTCTTCTTCTTCCTCTACTTGTTTTTCTTCTTCTCTCTTCTTCTTCTTCTTCTTCTTCTCCTTCTCCTTCTTCTTTTTCTTCCTCTTCCTCTACTTCTTCTTCTCTTTCTTCTTCTTCTCCTCCTCCTTCTATTTCTTCTTCTTCTTGTTCTTGTTCTTCTTCTTCTTCTTCTTCTGCTTCTGCTTCTTCTTCTTCCACTTCTTTTTATTCTTCTCTTCTTCTTGTTCCTCCTCTTCCTCATTCTCTTCTTCTTCTTTTTCGTCTTCTTCTTCTTCTTCGTCTTCTTCCTGTTCTTCTTCCTCTTCTTCCTCATCTATCTCTACTTATTCTTCTTCTTAATCTTCTTCTTCTTCCTCCTCTTTCTCTTCTTCTTCTTCTTCTTCCTCTTCTTCTTCTTCTTCTTCCTCTTCTTCTTCTTCTTCTTCTTCTTCTTATTCTTCTTCTTCATCTTCTTCTTCTACTACTACTTCTAGTTCTTCTTCTTCTTCCTCTTCTTCTTCTTCTTCTTCTACTTCTACTTCTTCTTCCTCCTCTTTTTCCTATTGTTCTTCTTCCTCGTCTTCTTTCACTTCTTCATCTTCTTGTTCTCGTTCTCCTTCTCCTTCTCTTACACCTCCTCGTTCTCCTTTTCCTCTGTTTCCTTCTCCTTCTCCTTCTGCTGCTTCTTCTTCCTTCTTTCTTCTTCTTTCTTTCTTCTTTTTTATTTCTTCTTCCTTCTTCCTTCTTTCTTCTTTCCTGCTTTCTTCTTCCTTCTTCCTTTTTCCTTCTTGCTTCTTCCTTCTTCAATCTTCCTTCTTGCTTCGTTCTTCTTCCTTCTTTCTTCTTCTTTCATCTTTCCCTTTCTTTTTTCTTCTTTCTTCTTTCTCTTTCTTTTTTCTTCTTTCTTCTTCCTTTTTCTTCTTTCTTCTTATTCCTTCTTATTTCTTCTTCTTTCTTTCTTCTTATTTCTTTCATTCTTCTTGTTTTTTTCTTCATCATCTTTGACATCTTCTTCGACTTCTTCTTGTTCTTCCTTTTCTTCTCCTTCTTCTTTATCCCAAAACCATAATCCCTAATCCCACTCTCCCTAATCACTAATCTATAATGTATAATCCCTCTCTCCATAATCCCAAATCTTAGTATCTAATCCTTAATCCTTAATGTCAATCCCTAATAACTAATTTGTAATATTTAAACTTTAATCCAACCATTATCCTTAATTCATAATCCCTATTCCTTAGACTCTAATTCTTAATCCCTAATATTTAGTCCTTAATCTTTAATACATAAACCCTAATCTCTAATTCCTAAACCCTAATCACTGATCTTTAATCCTTAATCCCTAATCCCTAATCCCTAATCTCTAATCCCTTATCCTAAATTCCTAATCCAAAATCACTAACCTTTAAACCTTAATTCATAAACCCTAAACTCTAATCCTCCATCTTTAATCTATAATCCCTAATACTTAATCCTTAATCCTTTAATCGATAATTCTTAATCCCTAATTCTTAACCTTTAATCCTTAATCTCAAATACTTAATCCATAATCAATTATCCCTACTCCTTAATGTTTAATCCTTAATCCCCAATCCTTAATTCCTAATCCCTACTTTAAAATCCTTATTTCTTAATCACTAATCCCTAAACCATAACCCAAACTTTTTCAGAATCCCTAATCATTAACCCCTAATCTTTAATCCCTAATCCATAGTCCCGAATCCATCCTTCCCAAATGCCTAATCCCCAATCCTTAATACCTAATTCTTAATCCTTAAGTAATCACCCACAAAACCATAATCTGTCTTCTTCTTTCTCTTCTTCTTTTTCTTCTTCTTCATCTTTTTCTTCCTCTTCATCTACTTCTTCTTCTTCTACATCTTCTTCTTCTTCATCTTCTTCTTCTTCTTCTTCTACTTCTTCTTCCTCTTCGTCTTCTTCTTCTACTACTTTTTCTTCTTCTTCTTCTTCTCTTCTTCTTCTTCTTCTTCTACTTCTTTTTCAACTTCTTTGCCTTCTTCTACTTCTTCTTCTTCATCATAGCTTTCTTCATCTTCTTTTCTTCTACTTCTATGACTTCTTCTTCTTTTTAATCGGTTTCCACTTCTCCTTCTTCATCTTCTTCTTCTTCTTCTTCTTCTTATATTCTTCTTCTTCTTCGACAATTCTTCTTTTTCTTCCTCTTCATCTTCCTCCACCTCCTCTTCTTCCACTTCTACTTCTTCTACTTCTTCATTCCTTCTTCCTTCTTCCTTATTCATTCATCTATCTTCTTTCTTCCTTCATCTTCCTTCTTCTTTTTTCTTCTTCTTGCTTCTTCTTCTTCTTATTCTTCTTTTTCATCTTCCTCTTCTTCTTCTTCTCTTCTTCCATTCTTCCTCTTCTTCTTGGTTTTCTTCTTCTTCCATTTCTTCTTCTTCTTTTTCTTCCTCTTCTTCTTCTTCATCTTCTTCTTCTTCTCTTTTTCTTCTTCTTCTTCTTCTTCTTCTACTTCTTCTTCTTCATCTTCTTCTTCTTCCTTTTCTTCTTCTTATTCTTCTTCTTCTTCTACCTCTTCCTCTTCTTCTTCTTCTTCTCTTCTTTTCTTCTTATTCTTTCTCTTCTTATTCTTGTTCTTCTTCTTTTGCTTCTTCTTCTTTTTCTTCTTCTTTTACTTCATTTGTAAGTCTTCTTCTTCTTCTTCTTCTTCTTCTTCTACTTCTTCTACTACTTCTACTTCTTGTTCTTCTTATTCTCCTTCTTCTTTTTCTTTTACTTCTTCTTCTTCATCTTATTCTTCTTCTTCCACTCTTCTTCTACTTCTTCACCTTTTTTATCTTCTTATTCTTCTTCTACTTCCTTTTCTTCTTCTTCTCCTTTTGTTTCTTCTTCTTCTCCTCCTTCTTCTTCTTCTTCTTCTTGTCCTTCTACTTCTTCTTCTTCTTCTTCGTCCTCTTTGTCTTCTTCTTGTTCTTGTTCTCATCTTCTTCATCTCCTTCATCTTATTCGTTTTCTTACTCTTTTTCTTCTTCTTCTTCTTCTTCTTCTTTATTTTCTTCTTCTTCTTCCTTATCATCTTATTCTTTTTCTTTATCTTCTTCTTCTTCTTCCTCTACATTTTATTTTACCTCTTAATCTTCCTCTTCCTCTTCCTCTTACACTTCTTTGGCTTCTTATCCTTCTTGCTTCTTCCTACTTCCATCTTCCATATTCCTTCTTCCTTCTTATAACTTTCTTATTCCTTCTTCCTTCTTCCTTTTCCTTACTCCTTCCTTCTTTCTTTTTCTTATTTCTTTTTTTTTCTAGTTTGTTCCTCACTCCATCTTCTTTCTTCCTTCCTCTTTGCTCTTTCTTCTTTCTTCTACTTTCTACTTCTTCTTCTTCTTCCCTAATCCATTATCATTAATCCTTAATCCTCAATCTTTAATGCTAATCTTGATCTCCTACTCTCTAATTTCTAGTCCCTAACCTATAATCCATAATCTTTCATCCATTATCCTTCCCCTTCTTCTCCTTCTTCTACTTTTTCTTCATCTTCTTCATCTTCTTCTTCTTCTTCTTCTTCTTCTTCCACTTGTTCTTCTTCTTCTTCTTCTTCTTTACGATTTTTCTTTTTCTTCCTCTTCTTCTTTTGCTCTTCTTTTTCATCTTCTTTTACTTCTCCTTCTTTTTCTTCTTCTTCTTTTTCTTGTTCGTCTTCTTCTTACTCTTCATCTTCCTCTACTATTTTTCTTCTTTTTCTTCTTCTTCCTTTTCCTATTCCTCCTCCTCTTCTTCTTCTTCTCCTCCTTCTTGTTCTTATTCTTGTTCCTTTTTTTATTTCTTTTTCTTCTTCTTTTTCTCATTATTGTTCTCCTCCTTTTTTATTTACTTCTTTTTCTTCTTCTATTTTTTCTTCTTCTTTTTCTTCTTCCTCTTCTTCTCCTTCATCTCTTTCTTTTTCTTATTCTCTTCTTCTTGTTCTTCTTTTTCTTGTACTTCTTCATTTTCCTCCACTTCTTCTACTTCTTCTTCTTCATCTTCCACTTCTTCATCTTCTTTTACTTCTTCAGCTTCTTCTTCTTCTTCTTCTTCTTCTTCTTCTTACTCTTCTCCTTCTTCTTCCTTCTCTCTAATACCTAATAATTAATCTCTAATCCTTTAATCTCTAGCACTTAATCATTAATCTCTAACCTAGAATCTTGTATTCTTAATCTCTTATCTTTAGTCCTTAATCTCTTATCCCTATTACCTAATCCCTATTCCCTAATCCCAAATCCTTAATCATAAATTCCAGATCTCTAAAGCCTAATACTTGACTAATCCCTTAATTTTATATCCCTAATTTCTAATCCCTAATCATTAATCCCTTCATCGTTAATCCTTAATCCTTTATCCTTAACCCATAATCCCTAATCACTAACCCTAAATCCATAATCCCTAATCCATCAATTCTTCCTCTTTTTCCTCTACTTCTTCCTCTTCATCTTCTTCTTCTTCTTCATTTTCATCTTCTTCTTGTTCTTCTTCTTCCTATTCTTCTACTTCTTCTTCTTCTTCTTCTTCCACTCCTAATTCTTTTTCTCTTTTCCATCTTTTTCCTCGTCTCCTTCTTCTTTGTGTACTTCTTCTTCTTCTTGTTCCTCCACTTATTCCTCATCTTGCTCTTCTTCTTCTTCCTCTTCTTCTTCTTTTTCTTCATCATCTCCTTCTTACTATTCTTCTGCTTTTTCCTCATCTTCCTCTCCTTCTTCTTCTTCTTCTTCCTCTTCCTCTTTTTCTTCCTCGTCTTTCTCTTCTTCTAATTGTTCTTCTTCTACTACTTCCTTTTCTCCTTTCTCTTCTTCTTCTTCTTCTTCTGCTTCTTCTTCCCCTTCTTCTTCATCTTCTTCTTGTACTTGTCCTTTTTCATCTTCCTATTCTTATTTTTCCCCATCTTCTTATTCTTATTATTCTTCTTCTTCTTTTATAACTTCTTATTCTTCTTCTTCCTCTAATTCTTCATATTCTACTTCTTCTTCTTCCTCCTCTTGTTCTGCTTCTCCTCCTTTCTCATTCTTCTTTTCTTTCTTCTTCTCCTTCTACTACACCTTCTCATTCTTCTTTTCCATATTTTTCTTCTACTTCTTCGTCTCTTTCTTCTTCTTCTTCTTCTTCTTCTTTCTTCTTTCTTCTTTCTTCATTTTTTCTTCTTCATTCTTCTTTCTTCTTCTATCTTTTTCTACCTCTTCTTCTTCTTCCTCCTCTACTTCTTCTTCTTCTTCCTCCTCTACTTCTTCTTCTTCTTCTTGCTCCTCTTGTTCTTCTTTTTGCTCTTCTTCTTCTACATCTTCATTCTTTTCTTCTTCTGTTTTTCTTCTTCTTCTTCTTCCACGATCACTTCTTCTTCTTATTCTTCTTCTTCTTCATGTTCATCTTCATCATTGTCATCTTCTTCTTCCTCTTTTTCTTCTTGTTCTTCTTACTCTTCTTCTTCTTCATGTTCATCTTCATCATCATCATCTTCTTTTTCTTCTTCTTCTTCCACTTCTTATTCTTCTTCTTCTTCTTTTACTTCTACTTCTTCTTCTTCTTCTTCTTCTTATTCTTCCTCTTCTCTTCTTCTTGTTCCTCCTCTTCCTATTCTTCTTCTCCTTCTTCTGCTTCTTCTTCTTCTTCTTCTCCTTCTTCTTCTTCTTCCTCCTCCTTTTCTTTTTCTTCTTCTTCTTCTTCTTCTTCTTCTTCTTCTACTTCTTCTTTTTCTTCTTATTCTCCTTCTTCTTCTTCTTCTTCTTCATCTTCTTCTACATCATCTTCTTCTTCTTCTTCTTCTTCTTCTTCTTCATGTTCTTCTTCTTCTTCTTCTTCTTGTTTGACTTCCTCTTTTTCTTCTACTTCTTCTTCTTCCACTTCTTCTTCTTCTTCTTCTTCCTCTCTTGTTCAACTTCTTCGTCTTGTTCTTATTCTTCCTCATCTTCTTCGTCAAGTTCTTCTTTTTCTTCCTCTTCTGTTCTTTTCTCTTCTTCTTCTTCTTCTTCATCTTCTTTCCTCTTCCTCTTCTCTTGTTCTTCTTTTCCCTCTTCTTCTTCCTTGTCGTCTTTTTCCACTTATTCAACTTCTTCTTCTTATTCTTATTCCTCTTCTTCTTGTTCTCCTCCTTTTTCTTCTTCTACTTCTTCTTTTTCATCAACTTCTTCTTCTTCTTCTTCGTCTTCTTCATAATCTTCTTCATCTTCTCCTTCTTCTTCTCTTTCCTATTCGTCTTCTTCTACTTCTTCTTCCTCAACTTCTTCTTCTTCTTCTTCTTCTTCTTCCTCCTCTTCTTCTTCTTCATTGTCTCCATCTTCATCCTTCTACCTTCTTCGAACTTCCTTATTCCTTCGTCCTTCTTATTTCTATTTTCTTCCTTCTTCCGTCTTCCTTTTATTCTTCCATCTTCCTTCTTCTTTCTTCATTCATCCATCTTATTTCTTCCATCTTATTTCCTCTCTCTTCTTTCCTCTTTCTTTTTCTTTCCACTTGGATTTTTTCCACTTCTTGCTCAACTTCCCCTTCTTCTCCATCTTCCTCTTCTGCATCCACATCTTTTTTTTCTTCTTGTTCTTCTTCTTCCTCTTCTTCTTCTTCTTCTTCTTCTTCCTCTTCTTTTTCTTTTTCTTCTACTTCTTCTGCTTCTTCTTCTTCTTGCTCTTCTTCTTTTACCTCTTCTTCTTTTTCTTCTTCTTCTTCTTCTTCTACTTGTTCCTAATCCTCTTCCTCTTCTTCTTCCTCGACTTGTTTTTCTTCTTTTTCTTCTTATTCTTCTTCCACTTCTATTTCTTTTTCTTCTTCTTCTCCATCTTCTTCTACTTCATCTTCTTCTTATTCTACTTATTATTATTATTATTATTATTGTTATTATTATTATTGTTGTTGTTATTCTTTTTCTTCTTCTCTTCTTTTTATTCTTGTTCTTCTTCTTCTTCATCTTCTTCTTCTTCTTCTTCTTTTTCCTCTTCATCTTCCCCTTCTTCTTCTTCTTTCTTCATATTCTTCTTCCACCTCTTCACCTCCCCCTTCTTCTTCATTGTCTTACTCTTCTCCTTCTCCTTCTTCTTTCTCCTTAATCCTTAATCGCTATTCCCTTTATCTCTAATCACCAATTCCTAATCTTTATCCTAAATCCTACATCTCTTATTTCTAATCTTTAATTGTTATCCCTAATCACTATTCTCTAATCTCTAATCCTTAATCTTAAATCCCTAATCATTAATGACTAATCCTTAATAATTAATCCCTTAATTCTTAATCCCTAATCATTAATCCTTTAATCTTTAATTTCTAATCCCTAATCCTTAAAACCTTAATCCCTAATCCCAAATCCCAATCCACCAATCCCAAATCCCTAAGTTGTCTCTTCTTCCTCTTCCTTTTTTACTTCTCCTTGTTCTTCTTCTTCTTCTTACTTTTCCTCTTTTCTTCTTCTTCGTTTTGTTTTTCTTCTTCCCTATCATTGTCTTCTACTTCTTCCTCTTCTTCCTCATTTTCCCCTTCTTCTTTTTCTTATACTACTTATTCCTCTTCTTCTTCTTCTTTCTCTTCTTCTTCTTCCTTTTCTTCTTCTTCTTCCCCCTCTTTTTTTGCTTCTTCTTCTTCTTCTTCTTCTTCTTCTACATCATCTTCTTCTTGCTCTTCTTCTTTTTCCTCTTTTTCTTCTTATTCTTTTTCTTCTTGTTCTTTTTCTTCTTCTTCTTCCTCCTCCTCTACTTGTTTTTCTTCTTCTTCTTTTTCTTCTCCTTCTTCTTATCCTTCTTCGTTTCTTCTTCCTCTTCTACTTCTTCTTCTTCCTTGTGTTCTTGTTCTTCTACTTCTTCTTCTTCTTCATCGTCTTCTTCCTCCTCTTTTTCTTATTCTTCCTCTTCTTCGTCTTTTTCTTCTTCTTATTCTTCTTCCTCTTCTTCTCCTTCTTCTACTTCTTCTTCCTCTACATTGTATTTCTTCTTCTTCTACATCTTCTTCATCTTCTTCTTCCTCTACTTCTTCTTCTTCTTCTTCTCCTTTTTCCTCTTCTTCTTCTCCTTCTTCATCATTTTCTTCTTCTCTTCTTCTTATTCTTCTTCATCTTCCTCTTCTTCTCCTTCAATTGATTCACTTTCTAATTCTTCTTCTTCTTACTCTTCTCCTTCTTGTTCTTCTTATTCTTCTTCTTCTTCTTGTTCCTCTTCTTCTTCCTTCTTCATTATTTTCTTCTTCTTGTTCTACTTCTTCATCTTCTTCTATTACCTCTACTTCTTCTTCTTCTTTCTCATTTTCTACTTCTTCATCATCTTCTTCCTCTTCTTTGTCATCTTCCACTTCTTGTTCTTGTTCTTCTTCTTCTACTTATTCTTTTTCTTTCTTTTCTTCATCATCATCTTCTTCTTCATCATCTTCTTCTTCTTCTTCTCCTTGTTCTTCTTCTTTTTTCGTCTTCTTCATCTTCTCCTTCTACTTCAAATTGTTAATCTTTATTCCCTAATCAATATCCTTAATCCCTCCCTCCTTAATCTCTTATCTCTAAATCTATAATGCCTAAACCATTCCTTACGAATCCCTAATCTATCCTAAATCTATAATCCCTAATCCATAATCCATAATATGTAATCCCTAATCCTTAAACCTAAATCCCTAACCCTTAATTCTCAATCCCTAATCCATAACCCATAATTCTTAATCCCTAATCCCTCATCCTTAATTGTTAATCCTTAATCCATAATCTCTAATCTTTAATACTAAATCTCAAATCCTTAAACTTTATTCCTTAATACCTTATCCCTAAGTCCTGATCTATAATCCATATTCGTCATCCCAAATCTCTGATGCTAATCATATTCCTTTAATCTCTAATCCCTAATCTCTAATCTATAATCTTAAATCAAAATACTTAATCTCTAATCTCTAACCTATAAACCCTAATCCCTATTCTCAAATCCCTAACCATTAATCCTAAATTCCTAATTTTCTTCTCCTTCATCTTCTTCTTCCTCTACCATTTCTTCTTCTTCTTCTTTTTCTTCTTCTCCTTCTTCGTCTTCTTCTACTACTTCTTGTTCAATTTCTTCTTCTTCTTCTACTACTTCTTCTTCTTCTTCCTCTTCTTCTTCTTCTTCATCTTTTTCTTCTTATCTTCTTCTTTTTCTTCCTTTTCTTGTTCATCCTCATCTTCTACTTCTTCTTTTTCCTCTTCATCTTTCTCTACTTCTTCTTCTTCTTCAACTTAATCATCCACTTCTTCTTTTTCTTCTTCTTCTTCTTCTTCTTACTCTTCTCCTTCTTCATCTTCTTCTTCTTTTCCTTCTTCCTCTTCCTCCTCTTCTTTTTCTTCTTCCTCTTCTTATTCTTCTTCTTCTTCTTCTTCTTCTTATTCCTTATCTTCTCTTCTTTTTCTATTACTTCTTCTTCTTTGTCTTCTTCTTGTTCTTATTCTTTTTCATCCTTTTCTTCTTTTTGTTCTTCTTTTTCTTCTTCTTCTTCCTATTCTCCTTGTTCTTCTTCTTCTTCGTCTTCATCTCCTATTTCTTCTCCTTCTTCTTCATAACCTATAATCCCTATTTCCTAATCTTTACTCCTTATTCCCAAATCCCTAATCCTTAACCCCTCATACCTAATCCATCTCTTCATCCTCTTATTCTTCTATTACTATTCCTTCTTCCTCTTCTCCTCTTCTTTTTCTTCTTCTTCTTCATCATTTTCTTCTTCTTCTTCTTCCTCTTATTCCCTTTACTCTTGTTCTTCTTTTTACTCCTCTTTTTCTTTTCCTTCTACTTCTTATTCCTTTTCTTCTTCTTCTTCTTCTTCTTTGTCTTCTTCTTCTCCTTCTTCTTCTCCTTCTTCTTTTCCTTCTTCTTCATCAAATTCTTCTTCTTCTTCTTCTTCCTCTTCTTCTTCTTCCACATCTTCTTCTAATTCTTCTTCTTTTCTTATTCTTCTTCTTTTTCTTCTTCCTCCTCTTCTTCTTCTTCCTCTCTTATTCTTCTTCTTCTTCTTCTCCTTCTCTCTCTTCGTCTTCTTATTCTTCTTCTCCCTCTTCTTCTTCATCTTCTTCTTGCTCTTCACCTTCTTCTCTTTCTTCTCCTTCTTATTGTTCTCCTTCTTCTTCTTCTTCTTCTTCTCCTCCTCCTCCTCCTTGTTCTTTTTGCTCTTCCTCTTCTTCTTCTCCTTCTTCCTCTTCCTCAACATCTTCTTCTTCTTTTTCTTCTTATTATTCTTCTTCTTCTTCTTCTTCTTGTTCTTCTTTTACCCTTTCTTTCTCTTCTTCCTCTTCCTCTTCTTCTTCTACTTCTTCTTCTTCTACATCTTCATCTTCTTCTTTTTCTTCTTGTACTTCTTCTTCCTCTTCTTCTTCTTCTTCATCATTGTCTTCTTTGTCTTTCTCTTCTTACACTTCTTCTTTCTCTTCTTCTTCCTCTTCTTTATTTTCTTGTTCTTGCTCATCTACTTCTTATACTTCTTCTTCTTCTTCTTCTTCTCTTTCTTTTTCTTCTTCTTCTTGTTCCTTTTCCTCTACTTCTTCTTCGTCGTTTTCTTTTTCCTCTTTTTTCCCTCTTCTTCTCTAACATCTTCTTCTTCTCTCTCATCTTCTTCTTTAACTTCTTCGTCTTTGTCGTCTTCTCCTTCTTCTTTTTCTTATTTTTCTTCTTCACCTCCTTCTTTTTCCTTTTTTTATTTTTATTCTTCTTATTTTTCTGTTATTTCTTCATCTTCTACTTCTTTTTTTTCTTCTTCTACCACTTCTTCTTCCTCTTCTTCTTTTCTGATCCCCAATCCATCCCTAATCCTTAATATTTAATCCCTGATCTCTAATTCTTAATCTTATCCGTAATCCTTAAACCCTAATCGATAATCCCTAATCTCTAATCCCTAATTCCTAATCTCTAGTTTTTTTATCTCTAAAGCTTAATCCAAATCCCTCCTTTCCTAAGCTCTAGTTCCTAATCCCTTATCCTTAATTTTAAATCCTTAAACCCTTATCCTAATTATAACCATTTAATCTCAGATCATTAATCTGTAATCTCTAAACACTAATCACTAATCCTTATTAATCCAAAATCGCTATTCCTTAATCCCTAATCCTAAATTCCTAATCCATAATCTTTAGTAATTAACCTTTTAATCCTAAATCTCTAATCCCTAATCATTAATCACTTTATCCATAATCTCTCCTTCCAAATCCTTATTCCTTAATCCTATTTTACTTATTCCTTAATCCTAACTCTTTAATCCCTAATCCTTAATCCCTAAACCCTAATACCTAATTGCTAATCCACAATCCCTAGTCCCTGATCATTAATCCCAAAAAGATAATCCCTAATATCTAATCCCTAATCCCTTCCTCCTTAATCCCTAATCACTAATAACACCTAATATCTAATCCATCACTTCATCCTCCTCTACTTATTCTGTTGATTTTTGCTTATCTTCTCCTTCTTCTTCATCCACTTCTTCTTCATCATCTACCTCATTTCTTCTTCATTTTCTTCCCCATCTTCCTCATTTTCCTCTTCCTCTTCTTCTTCCTCTGCTTCTTCTTCTTCTTCTCCATCTTCTTTCTTCTTCTATCTTTACTTCTTCTTCTTCTTCTACTACTTCTACTTCTTCCTCTTCTTCTTCTTCCTCTTCTTCTTCTTCTTCTTCTTTTACTTCTCCTTCTCCTTATTCTTCTTCTTCTTCTTCTTCTTCCTTCTTTGTTCATTCTTATTTCTTCTTTCTTCTTTATTCTTCCTACTTCCTTCCTCCTTCCTTCTTCCATCTTGCATCTTCTTTCCTCCTGTCTTCTTCCTATCTTCTTTCTTCTTCTTTCTTCTTTTTCTTCTTCCTCTTTCTTGTTCCTCCTTTTCTTCTTCTTCCTCCTCTTTTTCTTCTTCTTTCTCCCTTCTTCATTTGTCCTTCTTCTTTGTCCCTTATCCTTAATCCTTAATCTATAATCTGTAATCCCTAATCCCTAATCTATAATCCATAATTCCTAATCTTTAATCACAAATCTCTAATCCTTAATCCCTAATATCTAATGTTAATACCAATCTATTAATCTCAAATCCCTAACCTCTAATATCAAATCCTAAATCAAACATCCCTAATCATTAATCTCTAATTTTTAACCCTAATCTGTATTCGTTGATCCTTAATCACAAATCTTGAATTCCAAATCCCCGATCCTTAATAATTAATCACTTAGTTCTTAATCTCTAATCATTAATCCGTAGTCTTTAATTGCTAATCCTTAATCTAGAATCCCTTGTCATTAATCTCTAATATCTATTCCCTTATCCTTAATCCCTAATCCTAAATCACCAATCTTTAATAGTTAATTCCTTCAACCTTAATCCAAAATTTATAATCTTTAGTCATTAATCCCTTCATCCTTAATATCTAATCCTTAATCCGTATTCCTATTAATTATTCCATAATCCCTACTCTCTAACGCTTAATCCTTAACACTTAAGCCCTAATCCCCAATTGTTAATCCATAATTCATTATCCTTAATCCTTAATCCATATTGCTTAATACCTAATCCCTCTCTCTAATCCCAAATCCCTAATCCTTAATCCCTAATACCTAATCTCTAATCCCTAATCCATCCCTCCCTAATCTGTAATCCGTATTCCCCAATCTAGATTCCTTAATCTATCCCCTTTTAATTTGTAATCCCTAATCCATCTCGTCTTTCTGTTCCACTTATTTTTCTTTTTCTTGTTCATCCTCTTCTTCTTTTTCTTCCTCCTCCCCTTCTTATTCTTCTTCCATATTTTCTTCTTCTTGCTCTTCTTCCTTTCTTCCTCAACTTTCTCTTCTTCTTACATCTTTCTTTTCTTCTTCTTCTTCCTCCTCTTCCTCTTCTTCTTCTTCTACTTTTTCTTTTTCTTCTCTTTCTCCATCTTTTCTTGTTCTTCTTTTTCTTTTTCATCTCCTCCTCCTCCTTCTATTTACTATTCTTCTTCTTCTTCTTTAGTTTTTCTTTTTTCTACTCCTTCTCCTTCTCTTTCTCTTTCTCCTTCTCTTTTTCCTTCTCCATCTCCTTCTCCTACTGCTCCTCCTCTTTCTCGTTCTCCATCTCCTTCTCCTTCTCTTTCTCCTTCCCCTCCTCCTTTTCCTCCTTCTCGTCATCCTCCTTCTCCTTCTCTTTCTCCTTGTTCTTCTTCTCCTCCTTCTCCTTCTCTTTCTCATTCTCCATCTCCTTCTCATTCTCTTTCTCCTTCTCCTTTTCCTCCTTCTCCTCATCCTCCTCCTTCTCTTTCTCCTTGTTGTTCTTCTTCTTCTAACTCTTCTTCTTTTCCCTTTTTTCTTCTTTCTTCTTTCTTCTTCGTTCTTCCGTCCTACTTCCTTCTCCGATCTTCCTCCTTCCTCCTTCTTTCTTCCTTCTTTCTTCTTCCTTCTTCTTTATTGTTCCTCTTCTTCTTTCTTTTCTTTTTCTTCTTATTTTTGCTCCTCCTCTTCTTCTTTTGTCTTTCTTCTTTCTTCCTTCTTTCTTCTTCCTTCTCCCAACTCCCTAATTGCTAATCCTTAATCCCTAATAGTAAATCCATCCTTAATCTCTAATTCTTGATCTTTATTCCCTTACCTCCAATCCTTAATTTCAAATGCCTAAACTTTAATCCATTATACATAATCCTTAATCACTAATCTCTCATCCCTTATCCATAATCCCTAATCTCCAATTCTTAAACCTTAATCCTTAATCTTTAATCATAAATTCTTAATCCTTATTCTTTAATCCCTAATCTCTAATACTAATCTTAATCAATTAATCTCTAATCTCTAAACTCTAATATCTAATCCTAAATCATCCATTCGTAATCACTAATCTCTAATCCTTAATCCATAATCCCTATACCCTATACCCTCATCCCTAATCCCTGATCCTCAGTGCTTAACCTCTAATCATTAATCTCTAATCCATCGCCTCTTCTGCTTCTTTTTCTTCTTCTCCATCTTCTTCTTCCTCTTCCTCCTCTTCTTCTTCTTCCTCCTTTTTTTCTTCTTCTTCTTCCTTCTCTTCTTCCACTTCTTCCTTGCCTTCTTCTTCTTCAACTTCTTCATCTTCTTCTTTCTTCTCTTCTTCCACTTCTTCTTTGCCTACTTCTTCCTCTTCTTCCTCTTCTTCTTCTTCTTCTTCTTCTTCTTATTCTTCATTTTTTTACTTCTTCTTCTTCTTCTTTGACTGCCTCTTCTTCTTCTTCTTCTTCTTCTTCTTCTTTATCTTCTTCATCCTCTTCTTCCTTTTCTTCTTCAACTTCTTCTTCTATTCTTATTCTTCTTATTCCTCTTCTTCTTCCTTTTCTTCTTCTTCTTCTTCTTCTTCTATTTCTTCTTTTTCTTTTCTTCTTCTTCTTCTTCTTCTTCTCCATCTCTTTCTTCTTCCACTCCACCTTCTGTTTGTCTTTCTCCTTCTCCTTCTTCTTATTCTACTCCTTTTTCTCCTTCTCCATCTCAATCACCATATTGTTCTTAATCTCCTCCTCTTTCTCGTTGTCCACCACTTACTTCTCCTTCTCCTTCTCCTTCTCCTCATCTTTCTCCTTATCCACCTTGTCCTTCTCCTTTTCATTCCTCTTTCTTTTTATCTTCTTCTTTTTTACATCTTTCATCTTTCTTCTTTCTTCTTTCTTCTTTCTTCTTCCTTCTTTCTTCATCCTTCCTTCCATCTTCCTTCTTCCTTCCTCCTTTATTCTTCTTATTCTTCTTCCTCTTCTTCTTCCCCCACTTCTTCTTTCTTCCTTCTTCTTTCTTCTTTCTTCTTTCTTTCTTCTCCCTTATTCCTTCTCCCTTCTTCCTTTTCCTTAATCCATAATGCCTAATCTTTAATGCTTTATCATTTATCTATCATTAATCTCGAATCCTTAATCTTTAATCTCTAATCTCTAATTTTAAAACACTAATCCTCAATACTGAATCCCTAATCCCTTATTCTTAATAACTAATCTATGATCTCTAATCCCTACAGTTTAATTCCTAAACCCAAATCTCTAAACCCAAATCTCTAATTGATAACTCCCAAATCCCTAATCCCTAACCCTTTCCTCAATCTTTAATCTATATTGCAAGATACCTAATCCCTAATCCTTCATTCCAAAATCACTAGTTCCTAACCCTTGAACCCTAATCCTTAATTCGCCACTTCTTCCTCTTCTTTATCTACTTCTTCTAACTCTTCCTCTTCTTTTTTTGCTTGTTTGTCTTCTTCTTCTTCCACTTCTTCCTCATCTTCCTCATCTTCCTTTTCTTCTTCTTCTTCTTCCACATTTTTTTTTTCTTCTTCATCTTCTTCTTCCTCTTCTTCTTCTTCTTCTTCTTCCTCTTCTTCATCTTCTTCTAATTCTAGTTCTTCTTCTTCTACTACATCTTCTTCTTTTTTCTCTTCTTCTTCTTCTTTATTTTCTTCTCGCTCTTCTTCTTCTTCTTCTCCTTCCTCTCCTTCTTCCTCTTCTTCCTCTTTTTCTTCCTCTACTTGTTTTTCTTCTTCCTCTTCCTTTTCTTCTTCTTATTCTTCTTCATCTTCTTCTTCTTGTTCCTTTTCCATTTCTCCTTCTTTTACTACTTATTCTTCTTCTCCTTCTTTTTCTCCTTCTTCTTCTTTTATTTCTTCCTCTTCTTCTTCTTCTTCTTCATCTTCTTCTTTTTCTTCTGCTCTTCTTCTTCTTCGTCTTCTTCTTCCTGCTCCTCCTCTTCTTATTCTTCTTCTTCTTCTTCTTCATCTTCCTCTTCTTCTTCTTGTCCTTCTTCTTCTATTTCTTCACCTTCTTCTTCTTCTTCTTTCTCTTATTCTTATTCTTCTTCTTCTTCTTTGACTTCTTCTTCTTTTTCTCTTCTTCTTATTCTTCTTCTTCTTCTTCTTCTTTTCATCTTCTCCTTCTCCTTCTTCTTCATCTTCTTCTCCTTTTTCTTCTCCTTCTTTTTCTACTCCCATTCTTCTTCTTCTCCTTCTTCTTCTTTTACTACAACTTCTTTGTCATCTTTTTCTCCCTCTTCTTCTTCTTCTTATTCTTCTTGTTCTTCTTGTTTTTCTGGTTATACTACATCTTCTTCTTCTTCCACTTCTTTTTTTCCTCTACTTATTCTTCTTCTTTACTTTCTACTTTTTTTCATCTTCTTCTTCCTCCTCCTCTTCTTCCTCTTGTTCTTCCTCTAGTTGTTTTCCTTCTTCTCCTTCTTCCTCTTCCATTTCTTCTTTTTCTTTTTCTTTTTCTACTTCTTCTTCTTCTTCTTCTTCTTCTTTTCTTCTTCTTCTTTTATCTCTTACTCTTCTTCTTCTTCTTCTTCTTCTTCTTCATCTTGTTCTTCTTTTTCTTCTTCTCTTCTTTATGTTCTTCTTCTTTTTCATCATCTTCCTCTTCTTCCTCTTCGTCTTCTTCTTCTTCTTCTTCCTATTCGTCTACCTCTTCTTCTTCTCATTCTTCTTGTTTTATTTCTTCACCTTGTATTTCTTTTATTTCTTCACTTTCTTTTTCTTCTTCTTCTTCTTCCTACTCTTCCTCTTCTCCTTCTTCTTCTTCTTCTTCTTCTTCTTCCTCTTATTCTTCTTCTTCATTTTCTTCCTCTTCTTCTATTTCTTCTTCTTCTTCTTTTTCTTCTTCTTCTTCTTCTCCTTCTTCTTCTTCGTCTTCTTCTCCTTCTCTTTTTCTTCTTCTTCTTCTTCTCATCTCCTTCTTCTTTTACTTGTTTTTCTTCTTCTTCTTCTTTGTCTTCTTCTTCTTCTTCTTCTTCTTCTTATTTGCCTTCTTCTTTTTCTTGTTCTTCTTCTTCTTCTTCTTCTTCTTGTCCTTGTTCTTATTATTCTTCTTCTTCTTCTTCATAATCCTTAATCCCTATCTTCTAATCCCTACTCCCCAATCCCTCCCTACCTTATCTGTAATTCATAATTGCTAATCTGTAATCCTTGACCAATCCCTCCCTAATCCCTAATCCTTAATACCCAATCCCTAATCTGTAACCCTTAATCTCGAGTCCCTAATGCCTAATCCATCCATAATCCTCAATCCCTAACCATTAATCCATCATCTCAAATCCCTAAACCTTAATCCCTAATCTATATTCTGTAATCCTTAATCTCTAATCTCATATGCCTAATCCTAATCCATAATCCATTATCTTTAATCCCTAACCCTAATCCCTAAGCCTAATCATTGTCACTTAATCTCTAATCCCTAATCCTTAATCCTTAATCTTTAATCAATAATCTTGAATCTCGAATCCCTTATAACAAATTCCTAATTCTTAATCTTTAGTCTCTATTCCGTAATCTATAATCATAAATCCTAAATCCCTAATCTCCAATCCTTAGCAATTAATCTCTCAATCCTTAATCCCTAAACCTTAATCATAAATCCCTTCACCCTAAATCCTTAACCCTAATCCCTAATCCATATTGCTTGTTCCTCATTCCTTACCCCTTACTTCCTAATCTCTAATCTTTAATCTCTAATCCCTAATAGATAATCTCTAATCTTTACTCCATAATTAAAAATCCCTTATCTTTAATCGTTAACATTAAATTAAAAATCCATCCCTCCATAATCTCTAATCCCTAATCTTTAACCTCTAATCCATAATCCCTTGTCATTCTCTTCTTCCTCTACCTCTTCTTCCTCCACTTCTTCCTATCCTTCTTCTTCTTCTTCCTCTTCTTCCACTTATACTTCTTTTTCTTCCTCATCTTCTTCTTCTTCTTCCTCATCTACCTCATCTTACTCTTCCTCATCTTCTTCTTCTTCTTCTTCTTCTTCCTGTTATTCTTCTTCATCTTCTTCTTAATCTTCTTCTACTTCTTTTTCTTTTCTTCTTCTTCTTCTACTTTAACTTCTACTTTTTCTTCTTCTTCTTCACCTTCTCCTTCTTCTTTCTCTTCTTCTCTTCTCCTTCTTCTTCTTCTTCTTCTTTTTCTTGTTCTTCTTCGTCGTCTTCTTCTTTTTTTTGTTCCACTTCTTCTTCCTCATCCACCTTCTCTTCTTCTTCTTCTTCTTCTTCTTCTAGTTCATCTTCTTCTTCTTCTTCTTCCACTTTTTTCTCTTCTTCTTCTTCCTACTTTTCTTGTTCTTCTTCTACTATATCTTTTGCTTCTTCCTCTTCTTCTTTTTCCAAATCTTCTTCTACTTTTTTATTTTCTTCTTGTTCTTCTTGTTCTTCTTCTTCTTCCTTTTCTTCTTCCTCTTCTACTTCCTCTATTTTTCCTCTTCTTCTTCTTCTTCTTCTTCTTATTCTCCTTCTTCTTCTTCTTCTTCTTATTCTTCTTTTTCTTCATCTTTTTCCTTTTCTTTTGCTCTTCCTTTGTTCTTCTTCTTCTTCTTCATCATCATCTTCCTCTTCTTCTACTTCTTCTTTTTCCTCTTCATATTTCTCTTCTACTTCTTCTTCTTTTTCTTCTTCTTCTTCTTTTATTTCTTCACCTTCTTCTTCTTCTTCTTCTTCATACTCTTCGCCTTCTCCTTCTTCTTCTTCTTCTTCTTCCTCCTCTTCTTCTTTTTCTTCCTCTTATTCTTCTTCATCTTCTTCTTCCTCTTCTTTTTCTTTTGCCTCTTCTTCTTCTCGTCGTCCTCCTCCTTCTTCTTCCACTCCTTCTTCTTCTTCTTCGTCTTCTTTTTCTTATTCTTCTTCATTTTGTTCTTATTATTCTTCTTTTTTTTCATTTTCTTCATCTTCACCATTTTCTTCTTCGTAATGCTTAATCCTTATTCTCTAATCCCTACTCCTTAATCACTCCCTACCTAATCTCTAATCCATAATCACTAATGTAAAATTCCTAATCCCTAATCTTTAATCCCTAATTTTTAATCCTTAATCAAAAACACTTAATCCCTGAACCCTAATCCATCCATAATCCCTAATTCCTAATCCCAAATCTCTAAACCTTAATCTCTAATGCCTGATGGCTAATCCTTAATTTGTAATCCATAATCCCTAATCTCTGATCCCTTATCCCTAATCCTTAATCCTTTATCTTTAACCATTAATCCATAATCTGTAATCCTTAATCCCTAATCCTTATCACTTAATCTCTAATCCCTAATCCTTAATCTCTAATCCATAATCTTAAATCTCTAATACCTTATAACTACTCTCTAATCCTCAATCCCTACAATCCCTAATCTTTATTCCCTAATCTATAATCCTAAATCCTAAATCCCAAATCCTTAGTAATTAATCTATTAATCTTTAGCCCCTATAACTTAATCCCTAATTTTTAATCATTAACTCCTTCATCCTTAATCATTATCCTAATCTTTAATACCTAATTCTTAATCCCTAATCTATATTACTTATTCCTTAATCCACACTTTCTCATCTTATTCTTCTTCTTCTTCTTCTTCCATTTCTTCTTATTCTTCTTCATCTTGGTCTTATTCTCCTTCCCCTTCTTCTTTTTCTTCTTCTTCTTCATCATCATCATCACCATCTTCTTCTCCTTCCTCTTCATCCACTTCTTCCTTCTCTTCTTCTTTTCTACTAATTCTTCTTCCTCTTCTTCTTCCTCTTTTGCCTCTTCTTTTTCTTCTTCTTCTTCTTCTATTTCTTCTTCTTCTTCTTCTTCTTCTTCTTCTTCATATTCTTATTCTTCTTATTATTCTACTTCTCCATCTTCTTCTACTTCTCCCTATCTTTCAACTTCTCCTTCTCCTTCACCATCTCCTTCTCCTTTTCCATCTCCCTTTCTTGCTCTTTCTCTTTCTCATTCTCCATATCCTTCTCTTTCCCCTCCTCCTTCTCCTGTCCCTTCTTCTTCTTCTTTTTCTTCCTCCTCCTCTACTTCTCTCTTCTTTATTCTTCCTCTTCTTCTTCTTCTTCTTCTTCTTCTTCTTCTTCTTCTTCCTCCTCCTCCTCCTCCTCCTCTACTTCTTTCTTCTTTATTCTTTCACTTCTTCTTCTTCTTCTTCTTCTTCTTCTTCCTCCTCCTCCTCCTCCTCCTCTACTTCTTTCTTCTTTATTATTATTCTTCTTCTTCTTCTTCTTCTTCCTCCTCCTCTACTTCTTTCTTCTTTATTCTTCCACTTCTTCGTCTTCTTCTTCTTCTTCTTCCTCCTCCTCCTCCTCTACTTCTTTCTTCTTTATTCTTCCTCTTCTTCTTCTTCTTCTTCTTCTTCTTTAATACATCCCTAAATCTTTATTCTTAAATATTAATCCTTAAACTCTAACTCCTAATCACTAATGCCTAATCTTTAGTCCTTAAACTTTAATACATAATCCTTAATCTCTAATTCTTAATACTTAATCACTAATCTTTAATACCTAATCCCTAATCTCTAATCCCTTATCCTGAATTCTTAATCTAAAATTGCTAATCTCTAACACCTTAATTCATAATCCTTAAATCCTAATCCTAAATCCATAATTCCTAATCCCTAATACTTAATTCTTAATCTTTTAATCATAATTCATAATTCCTAAGCTCTAATCTTTAATCATTAATCTGTAATCCCTAATCTGTAATACTTAATCTGTAATCCTTTAATTTATTATTCTGAATCCCTAATTCCTAATCCTTAATCATTAAACCTTATACCCTAATCCTTAATTCCTAATCATTACTCTTAAATCCTAATTTCTTAATCTCTAATCCCTAAACCTTCACCTTAATCTTATCTAGAATCCTTAATCACTAATCCTCAATCCCTAATCCATAGTCCTAAATCCCTCCTTCCCAATTGCCTAATCAATAATCCCTAAGACCTAATTCCTAATCCTTAAGTCATCACTCACTAATCTATAATCTTTCTTCTTCTTTCTCTTCTTCTTCTTCTTCTTCTTCTTCATCTTCTCCTTCCTCTTCATCTACATCTTCTTTTTCTACTACTACTTCTTCCCCTTCGTCTTCTTCTCCTCCTTCTTTCTCTTCTTCCTCTTCGCCTTCTTCTACTCCTTCTTTTTCCTTTACTTCTTTATTCTTCCGTGTTTCTTCTTCATTATTTTTTTGCCATCTTCATTCTTCCTTCTTCCTTCTTCTTCTTCTTTCTTCTTCTTCTCCTTTTCTTTTTCTTCTTCCTCTTCTTATTCTTCCCCTTCTTCTTCTTCTTCTTCTTCTTCTTCTTCTTCTTCTTCTAAGTCTTCCTCTTCTTCCATTTCTTCTTCTTCTTTTACTTCCCCTTCTTTTTCTTCATCTTCTTCGTCTTCTCTTCTTCTTCTTCTTCTTCTTCTTCGTCTTTTTTCTTCTTCTTCTTCTTCTTCCTCTTCCTGTTCTTATTCTTCTACTTCTTCTTCTGCTTTTTCTTCTTCCTCCTCTTTCCCTTCTTCTTCTTCTTCTTCTTCTTTTCTTCTCTTCTTCTTGTTCTTCTTCTTGTTATTCTTGTTCTTCTTCATTTGGTTCTTCTTCTTCTTCTTCATGTTCTTCTTCTTCTACTTTTTCCAGCCCCTCTTCTTTTTTTTCTACTTCTTCTTCTTCTTCTACTTCTTGCACTTCTTATTCTTCTTCTTCTTCTTCTTTCACTTCTTCTTTTTCTTATCCTTCTTCTACCTCTTCTTCTTCTTCTACTTCTCCTTCTACTTCGTCTTCTTCTTCTTCCTCCTCTCTTCTTTTACTTCTTTGTCTTCTTCTTCTTCCTTTTCCTCTTCTTCTTCTTCTCCTTCTATTTTCTCTTCTTCTTCTCCCTTTTCTTCGTCTTCTCCTTTCACTACTTCTTCCTCTCCCACTTTGCTTCTTCTTCTTCTTCTTCTTCTTTTTCTTTTTCTTCTTTCAGTTCTTCTTCTTCTTCTTCTTCTTCTTATTCCTCTTCTTCTTCTTTTGTTTCTTCTTCTTCTTCTACTTATTCCTCTTCTTCTTTTTCTTCTTCTTCATCATCATCATCATCTTCTTCTTCTACTTTTTCCTTATCATCTTCTTCTTTTTCTTTATCTTCTTCCTCTTCTTCTTGATCTTCTTCTTCCATTTCTTCTTCTTGTTCTCGTTCCTCTTCGTCTTCATCTAACTCTTCCTCTACTTCTTCTTCTTGCTCTTCCATTTCTTCGTCTTCTTCTTTTTCTTCTTCTTCTTCATTATCTTCTTCCTTCTTCCTTCTTCCTTCTTCCATCTTCCTTATTCCTTCTTACTTTTTATTTCTTCCTTATTTCTTCTTCCTTCTCCTTTCCCTTATTCCTTCTTCCTTCTTGTATCTTCCTCCTTCCATCTTCTTTCTTCAATCTTCTATTCTCTTTCTTCTTTCTTCTTTCTTCTACTTTCTACTTCTTCTTCCTCTTTTTCCAATTCTTCTTCTTCTTCTTCCCATTTCTTCTTCCCATTTTTATTCTTCTTCATCTTCTTTTTCTTTGTCTTCCTATTCTACTTCTTTCTTCTTTCTTCTTTCTTCTACTTTCTACTTCTTCTTTCTCTTTTTCCAATTCTTCTTCTTCTTCTTCCCATTTCTTCTTCCCATTTTTATTCTTCATCTTCTTTTTCTTTGTCTTCCTATTCTACTTCTTGTTCTTTTACTTCTCCTTCGTCATTTTCTTCATTTTCTTCTTCCTCTTCTTCTTTCTTCTTTCTTCTTTCTTCTTTCTACTTTCTTCTTTCTTCTTCTTTCTTCCTTTTCCTTCTTGTAACCTCCTTTCTTCCTCCTTCCTTCTTTCTTTCTTCTTTATTCTCCTCTTCTTCTTCCTCTTCCTCTTCTTCTTCTTTCCTTCTTTCCTCTTCCTTCTTCTTTCTTCTTTCTTCTTCTTCTTACTACTTCCTTCTTCTTTCTTCCTTCTCCCTAATCCTTAATTCTTAAACACTAATACATCATAAGTCTCTAATTCCTAAACTTTAATCCCTAACTTCTAATCCTTAATCGCTAATTTCTACTCTAGTCTCTAATACCTTATCTTTGACCCCTAATCCTTAATTATTAATCTCTAATCTATAATCCATAATTCCTAATCTCCAATGCCTAAACCCTAATCGTTAATCACTAACTCCTAATCCTTAATCGCTAATCTGTAATGCTAATATGGATCCCTTAACCACTAATCCCTAATCTGTAATCCCTAATCAAAATCCAACTTCCCTAATCTCTAATCTCTAATTCTTAAATCTATTTCCTAATTCTCAATCTAAAATCCCTAATCCTTAGTAATAAATATCTTAATTCTTAACTCTCAATCTTTATTCTATAACTATTAATCCCTCCATCCTAATCCATAATCTTTAATCCTTAATCCCTAATCCAAATTCCCTTTTACTATCTCCCAAATCTCTACTCCCTAATACATAAACCATAATCCATAAACCCTAGTCCTTAATTGCTAACTCTTAAATCCTTAATCCCTACTCCCTAATCTCTCCCTTCCCATTCTTTAATCACGATTTCTTTACAAACAATCCCAAATCCATCATTCCTTATTCCCTAAACTCTAATCCCTAACCCTTTACCCCTGATCCCTAATTGCTTATCCATTTCTTCTTGCTCTTCTTTTTCTACTTCTTCTTTAACTTCTTCCTCTTCTTCTTCTTCTTCCTCTTCTTCTTCCTCATCTTCACCTTCTTCTTCTTCTTCTTCCTCACCTTCTTTGTTCTTGTTCTTCTTCTTCTTCTTCTTCCTCATCATCTTCTTCTTCATCTTCCTTTTCTTCTTCTTCTTCTTTTCCCCTTCTCCTTCTTCTTCTTCGTCTTCTTCTTTTTCCTCTTCTTGTTTTTCTTCTTCTTCTTCCTCTACTTGTTTTTCTTCTTTCTCTCTTCTTCTTCTTCTTCTTCTTCCATCTTGTTCTTGTTCTTCTTCATCTTATATTTCTTTTTCTTCTTCTTCTTCTTCTTCTCCTTCTCCTTCTTTTTCTTCCTCTTCTTCAACTTCTTCTCCTTCTTCTTCTTCTTCTTCTCCTTCTATTTCTTCTTCTTCTTCTTCTTCTTCTTTTTTTGCTTCTTCTTCTTCCACTTCTTTTTTTCTTCTCTTCTTCTTGTTCTTGTTCTTCTTCTTCTTCATCCTCCTCTTCCTCTTCTTCGTCTTCTTCTTCTTTTTCATCTTCATCATTATCATCTTCTTCTAAATCTTCTTCCACTTCTTCTTCTTCTAGTTCTTCACCTTCATTTTCTTCTTCTTCTTCTCTTACTCTTCTCCCTCTCCTTCTACATTCTCCTTTTTTTCCTAATCTCTAATTCTTAATCCCTTTATCTCTAATCCCTAACCTATAATCTATAATCTTGAATCCGATATCCCTAATCTTGAATCTTTAATCCCTAATTCCTGATCTTTATTCTTAAATCCCTATTCCTTAATCCCTAATCCTTAATCCTAAATCCCTAATCTCAAAATCCTAATCCTTAATAATAAATGCCTTAGTTCTTAATCCTTGTTCACCAAACTTTAATAAGTAAGCTCTTCTTCTTTAATCCTTAATACAATATTTTTAGTCCCTAGCCCTTAACCTTTGATCCCTAATCCCCAATCCATCTCTTCTTCCTCTTCTTTTTTCGTCACTTCTCCCTTATCTTTTCCTTCTTCTCCATCCTTTTCATCCTCATCTTCCTCTCCCTCTTCTTCTTCTTTCTCCTCACCTTCTTCTTCTTCTTACTCTTCTTCTTCCTCTTCTTCTTCTTCTTCTTCTTCTTCTTTCGCCACTTCATCTTCTTCTTCTTCTACGTCTTCTTCTTCTTCCTCTTCTTCTTTTCACTCTTCTTCTTCTTCTTCTTCTTCTCCCTCTACTTCATCCTCTTCTTCTTCCTCTTCTTCTTCCTAAAATTGATTTTCTTCTTTTTCTTCTTCTTATTATTATTATTATTATTATTATTATTCTCCTTCTTCTTATTCTTTTTCCTTCTCTATTTCTTTTTCATATTCTTCTTCTTTAACTTCTTCATCTTCTTCTTTTTCTTCTTCTTCTTCTTCTTCATCTATTTCTTCTTCTTCATCATCTTCATCTTCTTTTTCCTATTCTCTTCTTCTTATTCTTGTTCTTGTTTTTCTTCTTCATCTTCCACTTCTTCTTCTTCTTCTTCTTCTACTTCTACTTCTTTTTCTACTTCATCATCATCATCTTCTTCTTCTTCTTCTTCTTGCACTTCTCTTTCACCTTCTTTCTTCTCCCTAATCTGTAATCCATAATCCTTAATCCCTTAATCTCTAATCCCTAATCTCTAATCTAGAATCTTACGTCCCTAATCTCTAATCTTTATTCCTCAATACACAATCTGTATTCTTACATCTCTAAACTTAATCCTAAATTCTTAATCTCAAAACCCTAATTCTTAATAATTAATTCAATAATGCTTAATCCCTAATCTCTATTCCCTAGTCAATAATCCTTTCATCCTTAATCCCTTCTCTTTAATACCTAACCCCTTATCCCTAGTCCTTAATCCCTAATCTCTAAACTCTAATCCTATTTATTTATTCCTTAACCTTTACTCCCTAATCCTTAATCACTAATTGCTAACTCCAAAATCTTTAATTCCAAATCCTTAATCCCTCTCTCTATAATCATTAAACGATATTCCCTTATACCTAACCCCTAATCCATCATTTCTTAATCCCTCATCCCTAAACTCTAATCCAAATCCCTAATTCATCTATTCTTCCTCTTCATCTTCTACTACTTCTTTTTCTTCCTCTTCTTCTTCTTCTTTCTCTTCTTCTTCATCTTCTTCCTCATCATTGTATTCCACTTCTTCTGCTTCTTACTTATCTTCCACTTCTTCCTTTCCTTTTCTTCTTCTTCTTCTTCTTCTTCTTCCTCCTCATACTCCTCTTCTTCCTCTTCTTCTACGTCTTCATCTTCTTCCTCTTCTTTTCCCTCTTCTTCATCTTCTTCTTCTTGTCTATATTCTTCATATTCTTCTTCTTCTTCTTCTTCTTACTTTACTCCTCCTCCTTCTTCTGCTTCTTCATATTCTTCCACTTTTCCTACTTCTTATTCTTCATCTTCTTTAACTTCTTCTTCTTGTTCTTTTTCCTATTTTTCCTCTTGTTCTTCTTCCTCTCCTTCTTTCTCATCTTTTTCTTATTCTTCTCCTTCTCCTTCTCCTTCTCCTTCTCCATCTCCATCTCCTTCTCCTTCTCCTTCTTCTACACCTCCGTCTCGCTCTACTCTTCCTCCATCTCCTTCTCCTCCTCCTCCTCCTTCTTCTTTCTTCTTTCTTCTTTTTTCTTTCTTCTTTTTTTCTTCTTTTTAATTTCTTCTTCCTTCTTCCATCTTTCTTCTTTTTGATTTCTTCTTCCTTCTTCCATCTTTCTTCTTTCTACTTTCTTCTTTCTTCTTTCTTTTTTCCTTTTTCTTGTTTCTTCTTCCTTCTCATTTCAGCTTCTTTCTTCTTTCTTTCTTTCTTTCTTTCTTCGTCTATTTTCTTCATCATCATCTTCTTCTTCTTCTTCTCTTTATTCTTCTTCATCTCCTCCTTCTTGTTTATCCCAAAGCCGTAATCCCTAATCTCTCATCTGTAATCTTTAATCCCTCCCTTTATAATCCCTAATCCCTAATCACTAATACTTAATCCCCAAAGTCAAATCCCTAATCCATAATAACTAGTCCCTAATATTTAATCTTTAATCCATTCCTATTCCTTTATTTTTAAACCCAAATCGTAAATCCTTATTGCCTAATAATTGATCACTAAACTTTAATACCTAATTCCTATTCTCCAATTCGTGCTCACTTATCCTTAATCTCAAATATCAATCCCTAATCTTGAATTCAAAATAAAAAATCTCTAATCCTTAATTCATAATCCCTAAACCCTAATCCTTAATCCTTAATTCTTAATCCCTTAATCCCTAATCTTTAATTAAAAATCCTTAATCCTTAAACCCTAATCCCTAATTCCTAATACATTTTCCCAAATCGTTATTCCCTACTCCCTAATCCCTAAACCTTAACCCTAATTACTAAGGTTTTTTCCTTAATCTCTTTGTCTTCTTCTTTTTGATTTACTTCTTGCTTTTTTCCTATTCTTCCACATCTTCCTCTTCTTCTTCTTCCTCCTCTTCTACTTCCTTCTCTCTCTTCTTATCATTCTTCTTCTTTTTCTTCTTCTTCTTCCTCCTCCTCTTCCTCTTCTTGTTCTTCTTTTTCCCTTTCTTCTTCTTCTTCTTCTTCCTCTTCTTTTTCTTCTTTTTCTTCTCCTACTTATTCTTCTTCCTCTTCTTCTTCTTCTTCCTCCACTTCTTCTTCATCATCTTCTTCTTCTTCTACTTCTTCTTCTTTGTGTTTTTCTTCTTCTCCTTCTTCTTCTTCTTCTTCTTCTTCTTCTTTTCTCCACTCCTTTGCCTTCTTCTTCTTATTCTTCTTATTTAGTTACCTCGTCCTCCTCCTCCTTGCTCTTCTTCATCTACTTCTTGCTCTTCTTCTCTTCTTCTTCTTCTTTTTCTTCTTCTTCTTCTAATTCATCTTCTTCATCATCTTTGTCTTCTTTTTCTTCTTCATCTTGTTCTTCTCCTACTTCTTCTTCTTCCCCTTCCTCTTTGTCTTCTTCTACCTCTTCCTCTTCCTCTTCTTTGACTTCTTCTTCTTCTTCTTCTACTCCTTCTACTTCTTCATCTTCTCCCTTCTTCCTTCTTCCTCCTTCCTTGTTCCTTGTTCCTTCTTCCTTCGTACTTCTTCCTTCATACTTCTTCCTTCTTTTTTCTATGTTCTTCCATCTTCTTTCTTCTTTTTCTTTCTTTTTCTTTCTTCTTCTTCTTCTCCTTCTCCATCCCCTTCTTCTTCTTTTTTCTTCTTCTTTGCCTTTCTTCTTCTACTTCTTCTTCCTCATCTTCTTTTTCTTCTTCTTCTTCTTCATCATCATCATCTTCTCCTTCTTCTCTTATTCTTCTAATTCTTCTTCTTCCTTTTCCCCTTCTTCTTCTTCGTCTCCTCCTCCTTGTTCTTCCTCTACTTCTTCTTCTTCCTCCTCTACTTATTCTTCTTCTTCATCTGCTTCTTTTGCTTCTTCTTCTTCTCATTTTTCTTATTCTTATTCTTTTTCTTCTTCTTCTTCTTCTTCTTCTTCTTCATCTTGTTCTTGGTCTTCCTCTACTTATTCTTTTTCTCCTTCTACTTTTTCTTCTTCTTCTTCTTCTTCTTTTTCTTCTTCCTCTTCTTCTTTTTTTTCTTTTACTTCTTTTTGCTTTTTTTCTTCTACTTCTTTTTCTGTTTCCTCTTCTTCTTCTTCTTCTACTTCTTCTTTTTATTCTTATTTCTTTTCTTCTTCTTCTTCTTCCTATCTTCTTCTTCATGATCACCTTCTTATTCTTTGTTGCCTTCTTCTTCCACCTTTTGTTCTTTTTCTCCTTCTTTTTCTTGTTTTTCTTCTTCTTCTACTTCTTCTTCTTCTTCTTCTTCTCCTACTTGTATTTCTTCTTCTTCTTCTTTATCATCTTCATCATCTTCTTCTTCCACTTCTTCTTCTTATTTTTTTTCCCTTCTGCTTGTTCTTCCTCTTCCTTTTCTTCTTCTTTAATTTCTACCACTTCTTCTTCTTCTTCTTCTTCTTCTTCTTCTTCTTCTTCCTCCTCCTCCTCTTCTCCCTCTTCTTCTTATTCTTCTTCTTATTATTATTTTTCTTCATCTTCTTCTTCTCCTTCTTCTTCTTCTACTACTTCTTCTTCTTCCTCTTCTTCTTCTTCTTCTACGCTTCTTCTTATTCTTCCTCTTCCTCTTCTTTTCCTTCTTCTACTTCTTCATCTTCTTCTTCTTTTTCTTCCTCTTTTCTTCTAATTCTTTGCCTTCTTTTTATTCTTCTTCTTCTTTCTATTCTTCTTCTTCTTCTTCTGTTTGTTCTTCTTCTTCTTCTTCTTCCTCTTCTTCTTTGTCTTCTTCTTCTTAATCTTCTCATCTTCTTCTTCTTCCTTATCTTCTTCTTCCTCTTTTTCTTCTTCTTCTTCTTCTTCTTCTTCTTCTTCTTTCCCTTCGTCTTCTTCTTCGTCATCATCTTCTTCTTCTTGTTCTTAATCTTCTTCTCCAACTTATTCTTACTCTTCTTCTTCTTCTTCCCCTTCCTCTTCTTCTTCTTCTACCTCTTTCTAATCCTTTTCCTCTTCTTCTTCATTATCATCATCATCTTCTTCTTCTTCATTTTCATCTTCTTCCTTCTTCCTTCTTCCATCTTCCTTATTCCTTGTTCCTTCTTATTTCCTCTTTCTTCCTTCTTCCTTTTCCTTATTCCTTTTCCTTCTTTTTTCTTCTTTTTTCCAACTTTATTCTTTCTTCTTCTTTGCTATTTCTTCTTTCTTCTCTCTTCTTCTTTTTGCTTCTTCTTCTTCTCCATCTTCTTCATCTTTTACTTCTTCTTCTTCTTCTTCTTCTTCTGCTCTTCTTCATCATCTTCTTCCGCTTCTTTTCCTTCTTAATCTACTTCTTCTTCATCTTCTTCTTCTTCTTCCTCTCTTCTTCTAATTCTTCGCCTTCTTTTTCATCTTCTTCTTCTTCTTTTTATTCCTCTTCTTCTTCTTCTTCTTCTATTTCATCTTTTTCCTCTTCTTCTTCTTCTTTGTCTTCTTCTTCTTCTGCTTCTCTTCTTCTTCTTCCTTATCTTCTTCTTTTTCTTCCCTATCTTCTTCTACCTCTTTTTCTTCTTCTTCTTCTTCTTCTTCTTCTTCTTCTTTTTCTTCTTCTTCTTCTTCTTCTTCATCTTTCTCTTCGTCTTCTTCTTCGTCATCATCTTCTTGTTCTTGTTCTTCTTCTCCAATTTCTTCTTCCTTTTCTTCTTCTTCTTCCCCTTCCTCTTCGTCTTCTTCTACCTCTTCCTCTTCCTCTTCCTCTTCTTCATCATCATCTTCTTCTTCTTCTTATTCTTTTTCATCTTCTTCCTTCTTCCTTCATCCATCTTCCTTATTCCTTGTTTCTTCTTATTTCCTATTTCTTCCTTCTTACTTTTCTTTATTCCTTCTTCCTTCTTGCTTCTTCTTTTTTCCAACTTTATTCTTTCTTCTTCCTTCTTATTTCTTCTTTCTTCTCTCATCTTCTTTCTACTTCTTCTTCTTCTTCTTCTTCCAATTTCACTTTTTCTTTTTCTTCTTCTAACTCATCTTCTTCTTCTTCTTCTTCCTATTCTTCTTCATCCTATTCTTCTTCTTCTTTTCTTCTTCTACTTATTCATCATCTTCTCCTTCTTCTTTTCCTCTTCTTCTTCTTCTTCTTCTTCTTCTTCTTCCTATTCTTCTTCTTCTTCTTTCTCTTCTTATTCTACTTCTTCTTCTTCATCATCATCAACATCATCATCTTCTTCATCTTCTACTTTTTCTTCTTCTTCTTCCTCCTCCTCCTCCTCCTCTTCTCCTTCTTCTTCTTCTTCTTCTACTTATTCAACTTCTTCTTATTCTTCGTCTTCTTATTATTTTTCTGTCTTCTTCTCCTCCTCTTCCTTCTTCTTCTACTTCTTCTTCCTCCTCCCCTTCTTCTTCTTCTTCTTCTCTTCTTCTTCTTCTTCCTCTTCCTCTTCTTTTCCTTCTTTTGCTTCTTCGTCTTCTTCTTTTTCTTCCTCTCTTCTTCTAATTCTTTGCCTTCTTTATCTTCTTCTTCTTCTTCTTTGTCTTCTTCATCTTAATCATCTCTTCTTCTTCTTCTTCCTTGTCTTCTTCTTCATCTTTTTCTTCTTCTTTTTAATCTTCTTCTTCTTTTTCTTCTTCTTCTTCTTTCTCTTCGTCTTCTTCTTCGTCATCATCTTCTTCTCCTTGTTCTTCTTCTTAATCTTCTTCTACAACTTCTTCTTACTCTTCTTCTTCTTCTTCCCCTTCCTTTTCTTCTTCTTCTACCTCTTTCTAATCCTTTTCATCTTCTTCTTCATTATCATGATCATCTTCTTCTTCTTCATTTTCATCTTCTTCCTTCTTCCATCATTCGTATTCCTTGCTCCTTCTTATTTCCACTTTCTTCCTTCTTCCTTTTCCTTATTCCTTCTTCCTTCTTGTTTCTTCTTTTTCCCAACTTTATTCATTCTTCTTCTTTGCAATTTCTTCTTTCTTCTCTCTTCTTGTTTTTGCTTCTTCTTCTTCTCATTCTTCTTCATCTTCTACTACTACTTCTTCTTCTTCTTCTTCTTCTTCTTACTTTTACTTATTCCTTCTTCCTTCTTGTTTCTTCTTTTTCCCAACTTTATTCTTTCTTCTTCTTTGCTATTTCTTCTTTCTTCTCTCTTCTTCTTTTTGCTTCTTCTTCTTCCCCTTCTTCTTCATCTTCTACTACTACTTCTTCTTCTTCTTCTTCTTCTTCTACTCTTCTTCATTATCTTCTTCCTCTTCTTTTCCTTCTTCATCTATTTCTTCTTCATCATCTTCTTCTTCTTCCTCTCTTCTTCTAATTATTTGCCTTCTTTTTCTTCTTCTTCTTCTTCTGTTTCTTCTTCTTCTTCTTCTTCTTCTTCTTCTATGTCTTCTTCTTCTTCTACTTCTCTTCTTCTTCTTCCTTATCTTCTTCTTCTTCCCTATCTTCTTCTACCTCTTTTTCTTCTTCGTCTTCTTCTTCTTCTTCTTCTTTCTCTGTCTTCTTCTCTATCATCAACTTCTTGTTCGTGTTCTTGTTCTTCTTCTCCAATTTCTTCTTCCTTTTCTTCTTCTTGTTTCCCTTCCTCTTCGTTTTCTTCTACCTCTTCCTCTTCTTCATCATCATTTTCTTCTTCTTCTTATTCTTTTTCAACTTCTTCCTTCTTCCTTCATCCATCTTCCAAATTCCTTATTTCTTCTTATTTCCTGTTTCTTCCTTCTTATTTTTCTTTATTCCTTCTTCCTGCTTGTTTCTTCTTTTTTCCAACTTTATTCTTTCTTCTTCCTTCCTATTTCTTCTTTCTTCTCTCTTCTTCTTTCTACTTCTTCTTCTTCTTCTTTCACATCCTTTTTTTCTTTTTCTTCTTCTAATTCATCATCTTCTTCTTCTTCTTCCTATTCTTCTTCTTCTTCTTTTCTTCTTCTACTTCTTCTTCATCTTCTCTTTCTTCTCTTTCTTCTTTTCTTCTTCTTCTTCTTATTATTCTTCTTTTTCTTCTTTCTCTTCTTATTCTTCTTCTTCTCCATCATCATCATCATCATCATCATCTTCTTCTTCTTCTTCTTTTCATGCTCCTTCTTCCTTCTCTTCTTCTTTTTCCTCTTCTTCTTCCTTCTTTCTTCTTTCCCCTTTCTTCATTCGACTTTCTTCTTTCTTCTTTCTATTTCCTTCTTCCTTTTTCCTTCTTCTT